>CM071685.1:21475000-21820000 GCA_036553675.1 Solanum okadae
ATTACAAGTTTCTTGGGTTTGGCTGGTTACAATGGACGGTTTGTAGAAGGGATTTCTTCGATTTCCTCTCCATTAATGGCATTGACCCAAAAGAAGGTTACGTTCACATAGTCTGAAACGTGTGAGAAATTTTTTGAAGAATTGAAAGATAAACTCGCCTTTGCTCTGGTGTTGACTTTATCGGAAGGATCCGACAAATTTGTGATATATCGTGATGCTTCAAGAGCCAGACTAGGATGTGTTCTTATGCAAAATGGGAAGGTTATTGCTTATTCTTCATGGAAACTTAAGATTCATGAAAAGAACTATCCTACCCACGATTTAAAATTGGTGGTGGTTAATTTTGCCTTAAAGGTATTGATTTCACGTATCAAGACACTTCATCCTATACTAAGCGTCAACGATCGTTAAGTAGTAATATAACCCAACTAAGTGAGTTGGGGTCGAGTCCCAAGGGATTGGTACGTATTTGAGAATCAATAGGAAAGCATGAATATGCTCAAGTTAATTATAAGTAAAAACATTTACGAGTAAAAGCATGGTTCAAATTAGGGGCGACACTAGTGTCAAATATCAGGGGGATTTGGTGACAACTATCAGCTACAACAGCAAAGAACACGAAAATAGCAAGTATAGAGACGGGTTCTTGGGATGTGATTGGATTATGGGCCAAGGTAGACAATTGGGTCATTGCAATTAATAGTGAATAGCTGTAAATTAGTGAATAAGCTAGACTTTAGTGGGGGTAAATTTTCTTTCGAACAATTTACCCCAAATCAAATTGGTTTCTCTCGAACACCAATAAGCAGCAATTAAGAACAGCCTATGCTTTAGTCCATTCACTCTCTCGAGCTGAATGCGTGGAAAAAGGGTTTAGGGTTCACTCTCTCGAGCTGAACCCATGACAACCCAATACCCATAGACCATCAAATCAGTAATCTTGGTTTTAAAACCTCTCTCTCGAGCAAGCCAAAAACACTAAGGTAGAGTTGTATTTGCAACTACAACCCTTTAGATTAAGCAAAAATTACTGAATGAAATAACTTTTAAACAACATTTACACTATTAATTAACAATACCCAGTAGCTAAATCAACCCATAATCAGATAACCACACCCCAAGAATTGGGGTTTTAGCTAGACATAATAAAAAGGTAAAAATCGTTACCAAATTGAGTTTCCATTAATTGGTAAGATTTATATTTTCTTTACAAAGGTCTAAGATGAAGAATCTTCAACACCCACTTCCAATTTCTCAAAAATGGAAATATTCAAAGCTAAAGAAATATTGTTTATAAACTCAGTTCTCAGCTCTCAAACTTGATAACTGAATAATAATGTAAACTATTGAATGTTAGATTGATAGATGCTAAACTAAGAATTTAAAAATGTATTTATAGTCGCCAAAAATATGTTGCGAAGAACCATTCGATGCAATAAGTCGGGATCGCCGATCCACTCGGCGATCCGCCCTTTGGTCAATTTCATTGCCTTTTTGTTTGGCCTTCAGCAACTTCAAGCTCTATAACTTTGGGAAATATAGCACTGCATCGCGGAACCGTTCGGAGACTCGCCGACTGCTCCTTTCTATCGCCGACTTGATTTTCTCCTTCAGGGCTTGGCACACTGGAAAATTAGGCGAGACCATGGCCATTCGACAACTCGCCCAATGGTTTAGGGAATCCTCAAGCTTTCTTTTCTTCGTTCTTTCAGTTGTCTTGTTCCTTTTTGCTCGTTAGTATCTAGGCTTTGCTCCTCAATCTAAATACTTGAAAATCAAGGATTTACATCAGTTATTGGTAAAAAATATGCATTTGAGGACACTAGATCTATTAAAATAAAGCCCTAAATGAGTCCACATTGTGTACTCATCAACACCCCCAACTTAAACTTTTTCTTGTCCTCAAGTAAAACTCAAGTTTAGCAGTTCAAAAAAGATGTCTCAAACAGTGCTACACAAGACTCAATCATGAATGCACACAAAAAGACTCAACTTACTCATGCAAGGATTAATTGTGTACTCAAAGATTCAAGTTGTGACTTACCATTATCAAAGAATCTCAAGCTCACAATACTTGCTTCAAATGCAAGTTCAAGCTCAACAAAGGTACTCAAATTCCCTCACACAAAGAATGATTTCATATTCACACACAATGGTTCACAATTTTAAAGTTCCGGAATCAAATGCAATGCTCACACTCACAAAGATGAATATAATGCATGACTTCACCTATAGGTTTGCCCGTATTTTCCAATCAACCCTTGTTTCAACTAATTCAAGATCAAAAAGGTATGTTCATGGCTTCTAACAGGGGTGAGTGCAAAGGTATGATCATTTAGGCTTAATGGTTGTACTCCTCAAGACATGTGGTGAGAACAACACTTTCTTTCCTTTTCTTCACCATTCTCATTTGTGCTAAAAAATTACCCCATTATTCACTTTCCATTGACTGTTGGAAACCCCATTTCTTTTTGTATTTTCACAACTTTATTCCACAACTTTTTCATTCTTTTATTTTTGTTTTTTATTCTCTACTTCTTTTTCTCCCTTTTTTTATATGGAGGGGTTCCATTTTTCTCAAAACCATGGGTCAAAGGGGACTTTCTTGCACTTTTTTATTTACCTTCTCTTTTCACCACACCCCCAACATAGCCTTTTGGCCTAAGTTGGCTATTCAAACAAACCACAAATCATAAGGATTATGGGTAATGTGTCAAGAAAGGTCACAATTTCATCAAATTTCTTCCAAGAAAAGGCTAAGGCTCAAAGGGTGTTCAAACGGGTTTCACACACTAACAAGGTAGGCCACAAAAGAGGTATAATGTCAAGATATTGCATCACTAAGTCAACCGAACCAACGGAGCAAATTCTAGGTGTCATCATACATGGTTCATGGTAAGCTCATCACACAAGGCATTGACACCAATGTCAAACAAGACTCCACACTTTTGCTAGTGTGCAATGCTCATCAGAAGAGACTCAATTCGATACTTAGCTAGTTACAACGAGATGCAAAGAGTTCACATATTGTCTATGAAACTTCATTTGGCCTCATCGTAGCCGCACATTCATTTTTGTTTGATTATGAGCACTATTCAAGTCATCGGTACTGATCAAGACCGATGCTCAAATTTGCAAGAGAAAAGCCACATTCAAACATAAACAAGATGTGGCATAATTTTTTCGGAATGGTCCAAAAATCATTTACAATTAAAAACAAGGAGCCACAAGCTCAATCATCCACAAAAATAGTGTAACACACAATTACAGCTCAAAACCCCAAATATGTACACAAAACAAGAGAGTCACAAAAGATGGGCCACACCCTACCACATATAAAATCATTTGTCCCCAAATGCAAGCAAAAATATTCAAAAGTCAAAATAAAGTGAGAAAGAAAGAGAGGTAAAGAGGGATCATGTCTACTCAGTCACTCCATCTGTCTGGGCATCAGTGCCTGGTGCATCAATCTGGACTTGGGCATCACTACCCGATGTCACCTCAGAAAGAACAGTAGCTGCACTAGGATCAGCCAAGGGTGTATCCGCCAAAGAAGCTTGTGCAGCTGCATCTACCATGGCCTCCTCGGTCTCAATAAGGCCCTCATACGAATCTTACTCATCCGTCTCCGCCTCAGACTCGGGATCAGCTGCCTCCTCAACTCTAATATCATTTTTGGTGTTAGCCGGAGGCATATCTAGTACATCTGGGATCTCCACTATCTCCAAAATCATGGACATGTTAGTGGACTTTAGTTGATCCACATCGCTCCTAAATACAGCAATAGCGGCCTTTAAATCTGTCGTTGTTGGAGCTGGCCTCCGGTGACACAGGTGCCTTGCCTTTGCCTTTCCTACAAGTTGTGGGAAGTTTGGTAGCCCTGGCCCTGCATCCTCATTGAGTGTAATCCCTTTAGCTTTCTTTTAGGGTGGCATGTTCCTACCTACAACCTTTGGTCTATCCATGTCTGCAAAACATCTAGGAAGTTCGAAATCATTAAATCAAATGCACAGAAAAATAGTTGCAAACAGACTTGCCGAACCACTCGGTGAGTCGCCGAATCACTTTGGCGAGCAAGATCAGGCTCGCCGAAAGGATTGGCTAAAAATTCTCATAAAATTTTGGCATTTCAGCGATGGGAAGGCCTTTCGGCGAATCGCCGATAGAATTAGGCGAGCAAGGATTAGCCCGCCAAAAGTTACAGTGTAATTTAAGGCTCAGGGGTGCATACAAAGGGCGATCAAGAAAACTTTCGGTGACTCGCTGAGTGCCTTTGGTGACCTCAAGCTTCTTGCCAAAAGTTACAGAATTTAACGACAAGTATGGCATGAAATTAAATGCGAGATGGGGAACTTCGGCGAACCGTCAAGTGATTCGACGAGCACGACCCAGCTCGCCAAATGACCCAACGTACCTACTTTCAACCAAACTTCTCAAATTCAACCCCACAACCCCGAAAACAAAATCAAAGCTTGCACTTATTAAATTAAAGCAAGACCCATAACACCTATTAGTCCCAAATACTCAAACTTCTCTCGGTTTTGCCAGATTTGGCCATTTGACGACTTTTGCCCTTAAGAATGACGTCACCCACTCTATCATTGGGTAAATTACGTCATTTGGCACAACTATGGGTTACTTAGACTTCACCCGACTAGACCCAACAACATGCAAGCACAACCCCACAAGATTTAACCAATTTTAAGGCATAAAATTACGGGATTTCAACAATATAAACAATACGGGAAAAGATATCGAATTAAAAATAGGCATTCAAACAATTAAGATCAGAGAGGCCCTGCACACAACACGAAGATATGATCATTTGCATAAGAGTACAAAATCACTAAACAAAGATTCAAGGTTCGGAAAACCAACCTTAAATGCCTAATAATCAAGACCGAAATTCTAGGAGGCAAAGTAATCCACTCTGAACACAATTCCAATGACTAAAACATGGTTGGAATGCAAAAAGATAGAAACTAAAGTGCGGGTGTGAGTTTGTGATGTTCGAAAGTGAGGGAAAGTGAATAGTTGGAAGTTTAAACCTTTGGCCTTTTAAAAACCATCCAATTCTGGCCCATTCGGCAACATTAGTCATGCTCGTTGACCCACTTGGAGACACGCCGAGTGGTCACTTACCTCGCCGAGTTTTACAAGACCTTCAGTTGATGTAGGGGTCCAAACGGTGGATTAGATCGTGATCGCCGACCTGGTCGGCGCTCTCCCATAATTTCCTGGGCTCACCAAGTTTTACAGACTCCAATTTAAAGTTGTCTTGAGTCCAACGGCGGTCTAGGTCGGGATCGCCGACCTCTTTGGCAATTCTCCGACTAGACCTTTAACTTGACAAACTGCCCTTTTCAAACACTTTTCACACTATGACCTGCACAATCAACATACCATTATTTCAAACTTAAAAAGAAAGAAATAAAACTTGGGTTGCCTCCCAAGCAGCGCCTTAGTTAACGTCGCGGCACGACACAAGTCCATACTTAAACCTCATTCTTGGGGTTGGCCATAGTATCACTAGGCTAACCCCCTTGCTGTCTTGGGTTCAAATGAGACAAGATATGACCCATTTGGGTCTCAACTGCTTAATCGATACTGAATGGAGGTAACGGTCTAGCTAAGGGTCGACACTTCTACTTTCATTTCCTTTAAAATCTTGTTTGACCCCTCAACTTTGTTGAGCATAAGAGAAAGCATATCCTCAGACCGGCCATCTTCCAAATCCTTTGGATTTTGGCATTCATGGGGAGGCACATACAAATCCTTTTCCACATCGTTCCCATTGGGATTTCGATCCCTCAATTCTCAATCACGGTCTTTCCAACCTTCATCCCTATTCTAACCTTGGTTACCACCCTGCCTCGGGTAGTTTGAACGATAACCACCACCTTGGTTGGCTAGGAACTTCACCTCTTCATTATACAAAGCCTCAAACTTAAACTCATCCGGATTAGTACACCCGACACCCAAGGAATTGACACTTCGAGCACCAACTCCCATGATATTTTTAGACAAAATGTCAAGTTGTATCATGATCTTCGACATGTTTTGGTCCCTCTCTTGCTCTTTCTCCATCTGCTCTTTGGTTAGTTTAAACGTTAGAAGGGAGACGTGGTCTTCACGGGTATACCACCCCCTGTTTATCGTAGTCATACCATCCAAGAGCTGAGCTGCTATCACATAAGGTTGCTGCATAAAACTTCCTGGAGAAAGTTGGTCAGCAACACCCTTATTTACCGAGTCAAGACTTCGGTAAAAATACAGCAGCAACACGTTATCTGGCAAGCCATGGGTTGGGAATTAAAGAACCAACTTCTTGAATTGCAACCAAGTTTCATGAATTGGCTCGCCTTCTAGACGCTTGAAGCTCTGAATGTTGTTCCGAAGAGTCATCATTATCGAGGGAGGGAAAAACTGCACTTGAAATGCGGTGAACAACTCCTCCCAAGAAGTGATTGATTCACGTGACATTTCAGCCAGCCACTTAGATGCCTCCCCCATCAAAGAGAACGGGAACAACCTCAATCGGACTGACTCTTGAGAGGTGTTCTTGAAGGAGAACGATCTGCATACATCCACGAAGTTTCTAATATGCTCATGGGGATCCTCATGAGCCAAACCACTTAAAAGCCCCTTCAATTACAAGAGTTTCAACATAGTACTCGTGATGTGGAACACCGCATTCCCTTCGGCCGTAGGCAAGCGAATGGCACCAATACCACCAATAAGATGGGGGTCATTAGCATTAGCCTCGTTGACAACGTTGAAATTTCTGATGTCATCTTGATGGCCTACTTGGCTTCCAATGCTGCCGTTCAGACTCATACTTCCTGTTTCAACACATAAACAAGCAAAACAAAACAAAAATTAAGTAAGTATCACTATAACTAACAAGAACAAAATTCAACTTAACTAAGAATTCTCAAGTAACACCACTCCCCAGCAGCGACACCATTTTGATTTCATGTATCAGGACATTTCATCCAATACTAAGCGTCAACGATCGTTAAGTAGTAATATAACCCAACTAAGTGAGTTAGGATAGAGTACCAAGGGAGTGGTACGTATTTGAGAATCAATAGGAAAGCATGAATATGCTCAAGTCAATTAGAAGTAAAACATATTATGAGTCAAAGCATGGTTCAAGTTAGAGGCGACACAACTGTCAAATATCAGGTGGATTTGGTTTCCACTATCAGCTACAACAACAAATAACAATAAAATAGCAAGTAAAGAGACGGGTTCTTGTGAAGTGATTGGATTATGGGCTAAGGTAGACAATTGGGTGATTGCGATTTATAGTGAATAGCTGTAAATTAGTGAATAAGCTAGACTTTAGTGGGGGTAAATTTTCTCTCGAACATTTTACCCCTAATGAAATTGGTTTTTCTAGAATGCCAACAAGCATCAATTAAGAACAGCCTACACTTTAGTCCATTTACTCTCTCGAGCTTGTGTGGAAATAGGGTTTAGGGTTCACTCTCTCGAGCTGAACCCGTGACAACCCAAAAACCATAGACCATCAAATCAGTAATCTTGGTTTTAAAACCTCTCTCTCGAGCAAGCCAAAAACACGAAGGTAGAGTTGCATTTGCAACTACAATCCTCTAGATGAAGCAACAATTACTGAATGAAATCACTTTTAAACAGCATTTACACTATCAATTAATAATACGCAACAGCTAAATCAACCCATAATCACATAACCACACCCCAAGAATTGGGGTTTTAGCTAGACATCATAAAAAGGTAAAAATCATTACCAAATTGTGTTTCCATCAACTAGGTAAGATTTATATTCTCTTTACAAAGGTCTAAGATGAAGAATCTTCAACGCCCACTTCCAATTTCTCTTAAATGGAAATCTTCAAACCATGGAAATATTGTCTCTAAACTCAGTTGTCAGCTCTCAAACTTGAAAACTGAATAATAATGAAAACTATTGAATGTTAGATTAAAATATCCTAAACTAAGAATTTAAAAATGTATTTATAGTCGCCAAAAATGTGTTGTGAAAGATCATTCGGCACAATAGGTTGGGATAATTGATCCAGTCGGCGATCCGCCCTTTGGTCAATTCCATCGCCTTTTTACTTTGGCCTTCAGCAACTTCAAGCTCTGTAACTTCGGGTGAAATAGTAATGCATCGCGAAACCGTTCGGCTACTCAGTGACTGCTCTTTTCTATCGTTGACTTGATTTTCTCAATCAGGGATTGGCACACTGGAACATTAGGCGAGACCATGGCCATTCGGCGACTCACCCAATGGTTTGGCGATCCTCGGGCCTTCTTTTCTTCATTCTTTCAGCTGCCTTGTTCCGTTTTGCTCGTTAGTTTCCAGGCTTTGTTCCTCAATCTAAATACCTGAAAATCAAGGATTTACATTAGTTATTGGTACAAAATATGCATTTGAGAAAACTAAATATATTAACATAAAGCCCTAAATGAGTCCAAATTGTGGACTCATCAGGTATGGAGCCATTACTTATAGCTAGTGGATCCACCTAAGGTAGAAGTTTATGGTTCTTACCTTGGCAAGTAAGGACCTATTTTTCGGTGTGGGATTGATACAGAATTCCATGTTATAGCTCACATGGGCTATGTCAGTTAAAGGTAAATCTCCCATAATAATGAACTAAGAATACATTCTAAAAGTATCTCAAATGTGTTTTAAAGATGTTTAGGTTGCATCGACCATGGTTATGGCTTATGTTTTTTAACATATTACTTTATGATTTATCTTGATCAATCCATCTCATGTAAAGTTTCTTTTAGTATGATTCCATAACTACTAAGCATTACTATCATACTTGGTACATTCCATGTACTAACTCCTATTTTTTCCTACATTGTTTCACTAATGTAGGGTTTGACGCTCCTACCTCCGATACTCGTGGATAGTGATCTCATATAGATATTGAAGATTAGTGAGACCTCATGTTCTGATCGAGACTCTTTTACTACTTTCATGTATTTTCTTTTTCGTATATTGTATGTGATGTATGGTTTACATCCAATCACTCCTTTGATGTAATAGATGTATGTGAGACTTATGTTACACTTCTCTTATGTTGTGTCAAACTGTTTTAAATGAAATACTTCGTTTATACTCTCTTGTTTCTATTATCTTGTATTATGTGTGCTAACTGGCTTGTACAGGTCCTCTCGGGGTCTTATACACCATGTCACTTATAGGGTGTACAATACTAAAAAATTGTCAAAAAACGACGGCCAAAAGCGACAGAATGCATCGCTTTATTGGTCAAAATCGATGGAAAAGCGACCCAGTCACTTCCGTCGCTTTTTAGCCCGATGCTTTTCAAAATGCCACAGACAACATCATTTTTCTAATAGCGACGGACTGAGTCGCCTTTTTACTAATTTTTTTTTGAATTTTTTTTTAAAATGCGACGGACTGCGTCGCTTTATTTTAATTTTCATTTTTTAAAATTTCTAAGGGGCGACGCAGTCCGTCACTTTTCTGGAAATTTTATTTTTGAAAATCCCAGATAAGCGACGGACAAAACCACGCTGTCCGTCGCGTTTCTGGGTTTTCTTAAAAATTAAAACCCAAAAAAGCAACGAACTAAACCACGCTGTCAATCGCTTTTCTGCAATATTTTTTATAGCAGAAACTGGCAGTTTCTGTTGCCCACCTGCAAATGCAATTTAGTTCAATTCTACACTATTCAGCCCAATCAAACACACATAATTATAAACAATCTAAACAATACATAAAACAACAAATTTAAAATAACATTCAAAAGTATCTAAATCATAAATTAAAGACTTATAAAGTATTTTAAAATTTGTTTTAAAATTTCAAAATGTTCATAAATGTCCAGAGATCTAAACTAGGGAGTGAGATCTACATAATCATCCTTATTACTCTCGTCGTCGGTGTCATCGGGAGCTGAAGTAGTAGGTCGACCAGCGAGGTTCATCACTTGTTCTTTAATTTGCTGAACGGTCTTACTCATGCTTTCTTGTTCAGCTACTCTTATCTGCTCCGACTCTGCTAGTGCCACTTTAAGTTTAGCTATTTGATCCGACATAGCAGCGATCTGAACACCGTCAAGTGCCTTGGCTTGACATGATGATTCAATACCTTCTAAGCCTAACTGGAGTCGTCTAACATCGTTTCGAGAGCCTAGACCATAGCATCTACCCTTGTGTGTCCCCCTACCACTTTTTCTTTCCAAATTTGGGTGGACAATTCAGGGGTCAATTGGATCGAACTATCTAGATTCTCAGGGACGTACTGATGAAAGTCATTACGCATATTAAATATAAAAATGTACATCAATATATATACATATCCTAAATATATTCACTATTAATATATATTATTCATATTAAATAACTTACAAAAGTTCATTCGGCCCTTTCCTCCACCCACACATACAGATCCGACTCATTTTCTTTCTTCCTGACATGAGTCTTCTTGAAAACCTTTGGTTCAATGGGAGGGCGTCCCAATTCTTTTTCCTATAAATAAAAACTGAAATTTATAACGATATATATGAATCAACCCTAACTTGTTCAACCCTAACATGTTCGATCCTAATTTGGCCATGTGGTGCAACCATATTATATACATCAACAGGCATCGAATTATAAAACATACCATCCAATCCATCACTTTCTACATGATCAATCCATACAAAATATCTAGGCTTAAATCCATTACGGTACAAATGAACCATAACTCTATCTAGTTTTAAAAAATTTAAGCACTTACATGAACTACAAGAACACCTAACCAATCCATTATTCTTGAAAATGTCAAGTGTCATTGTATGTTCAATAAAATTTCTAACACCGTCAATAAACTCAAGTTTCAAACCAGCACCAGTTTCATAAGGCATATTATACATCCACAAACGATGATCCATCTACAAAAATATAGATATTCAATTATATTATAAATAAAATTTAATAATAATTTTACTAGTAGTAGTCCTAAAACTAGTTTAGTATTGACAAAATCACATTATTTATTTTAACTTATTTAAACAAGTTAACAACTTTTTAACTTGAACTAGTTTAGTTTTGACTTAATTCCAACAACTAAATTCATCAACAAAACCACATTATTTATGTTAAATTACTAAACAACTTAACAACTTTCTAATTTAGCTTTGACTTAATACAACAACTAAATCCACAAACTAAACCACATTATTTATTTTAACTTATTTAAACAACTTAACAACTTTTTAACTTTAACTAGTTTAGTTTTGACTTAATTCCAACAACTAAATCCATCAACAAAACCACTTTATTTAATTTAACTTATTTAAACAACTTTATAACTTTAACTAGTTTAGTATTGACTTAATTCAAACAACTAAATCCACCAATTAACTAAATCACATTATTTATTTTAACTTATTTAAACAACATAACAACTTTAACTAACTCCACCAATTTTGTCATCAATAGGATCAACTAGTGTTGATACTTATGCTTAACAAATATACTATTTCTAAATTTAAAGCTAAGTGTCAACACTAGATGGACACAAATCGATCTTGCAAGAAAATCAATTTTGTCATCAATTGGATCAACTAGTGTTGGTACTTATTCTTAACAACTATATTATTTCTAAATTTAAAGCTAAGTGTCAACACTAGATGGATACAAATCGATCTTGCAAGAAAATCAATTTTGTCATCAATAGGATCAACTAGTGTTGGTACTTATTCATAACAAATATATTATTTCTAAATTTAAAGCTAAGTGTCAACACTAGATGGACACAAATCGATCTTGCAAGAACATCAATTTTGTCATTAATAGGATCAACTAGTGTTGGTACTTATTCTTAACAAATATATTATTTATAAATTTAAAGCTAAGTGTCAACACTAGATGGACACAAATCTATCTTGCAAGAAAATCAATTTTGTCATCAGTAGGATCAACTAGTGTTGGTACTTATTCATAACAAATATATTATTTCTAAATTTAAAGCTAAGTGTCAACACTAGATGGACACAAATCGATCTTGCAAGAACATCAATTTTGTCATCAATAGGATCAACTAGTGTTGGTACTTATGCTTAACAAACAATCGATGGACACAAAAATATTATCACAAAATTAAAGCTAAGTATCAATACTATATGGACACAAACACATTATTGAAAACAATTGTACTTGAACTTTAGAAATTTAGAAGGACCAACCTTATCTCCTACTTTGATGAAAGAAGCAATATAATCTTGTATCAACTTTTTTAGATGTTGAGCTCCCTCAGTTGCCTAGCACGAAAAGTTCTAAAATTAGTTAAATATATACTTCAAATCCAAGAATATTAGTTTTATATATATATATATATATATATATATATATATATATATATATATATATATATACACATTCAAGTTTTAATAAGTTCAAGTTTTCAATTCAAGTTCATATCTAATTTCTAAAATTAATTAGTTATATATTCAGGATAATTAGTTCCAAGTTCAAGTTCTAATTTCAAGTTCAAGTCTAAGTTCAACTTCAAAGTCTAAGTTCATGTTCTAAGTTTAAGTTCAAGTTCAAGTTCTAATTTCAAGTTCAAGTTCAAATTCTAATTTAAAGTTCAAGTTCAAATTCTAATTTAAAGTTCAAGTTCTAAGTTCAAGTTCGAATTCTAATTTCAAGTTCTAAGTTCTAAGTTCAAGTTCGAATTCTAATTTCAAGCTCTAAGTTAAAGTTCAAATTCTAAGTTCAAGTTCGAATTTCAAGTTCAATTTCTAAGTTCAAATTCAAATTCTAATTTCAAGTTCTAAGTTCAAGTTCAAGTTCTAAATTCAAGTTCAAGTTCTAATTTTAAGTTCAAGTTCTAAGTTCAAGTTCAAGTTCTAAGTTCAAGTTCAAATTCAAGTTCAAGTTCTAAGTTCAAGTTCTAAGTTCAAGTTTAAATTCTAAGTTCAAGTTCAAGTTCTAAGTTCAATTTCAAAATCTAAGTTCATGTTCTAAGTTCAAGTTCAAGTTCTAATTTCAAGTTGTAAGTTTAACTTCAAATTCTAAGTTCAAGTTCAAGTTCTAATTACAAGTTCAAGTTCTAAGTTCAAGTTCATGTTCTAAGTTCAAGTTCAAGTTCTAAGTTCAAGTTCAAGTTCAAGTTCAAGTTCAAATTTCAAGTTCAAGTTCAAGTTCTAATTTTAAGTTCAAGTTCTAAGTTCAAGTTCAAGTTCTAAGTTCAAGTTCAAGTTCAAGTTCAAGTTCAAGTTTTAAGTTCAAGTTCAAGTTCTAAGTTCAAGTTCAAGTTCTAAGTTCAAGTTCAAATTCTAAGTTCAAGTTCAAATTCCAAGTTCAAGTTCAAGTTCAATTCAAAGTTCAAGTTCAAATTCTAAGTTCAAGTTCAAGTTGTAAGTTCAACTTCAAATTCTAAGTTCATGTTCTAAGTTCAAGTTCAAGTTTTAATTTCAAGTTCAAGTTCTAAGCTCAAGTTCAAGTTCTAATTTCATGTTCAAGTTCTAAGTTCACGTTCAAATTCTGAGTTCATGACATTCAAACATTCATCATCTACTCATAACACTTCAATTTCTAATTTCTAACTTCAAATTAACACTTTACTAACTAGTCCTAAAATCAAATCCAAAAAAATCCCAATTCAACCTCAAATTACATATTCTCAAGTTTAAACTAGTCCTAAAATACAAAAATGTTAATTCTTCACCAACTAACATTGCCCAATTTTTTTTAAAAAAACCCAAAAATAAAAATCTTCAATTATCTATACCTAACTAACAAAAATCAAATCAAATTAACAATTAAATAACACAACCCAACAAACAAAAACAATAATATACTAACAAACAATCAATTATAATCACTAGAATTAAAGTTAAGTATCAATACTAGATGGACACAAACATATTATTGAAAACAATTGTACTTGAACTTTAGAAATTTAGAAGCACCAACCTCAGTTGCCTAGCACGAAAAGTTCTAAAATTAGTTAAATATAAACTTCAAATCTAAGAATATTAGTTGTGTGTGTGTGTATATATATATATATATATATATATATATATTCAGGTTTTAATAAGTTCAAGTTTTCAATTCAAGTTAATATCTAATTTCAAAACTTAATTAGTTATATATTCAAGCTAATTAGTTCCAAGTTCAAGTTTTAGTTTCAAGTTCAAGTCTAAGTTCAACTTCAAAATCTAAGTTCATGTTCTAAGTTCAAGTTCAAGTTCTAATTTCAAATTCAAGTTCTAAGTTCAAGTTCAAATTCTAATTTCAAGTTCAAATTCTAAGTTCAAGTTCAAATTCTAATTTCAAGTTCAAATTCTAAGTTCAAGTTCTAATTTCAAGTTCAAGTTCTACGTTTAAGTTCAAGTTTTAATTTCAAGTTCAAGTTTAATATAAGTTCAAGTTCAAATTCTACGTTCAAGTTAATTTCAAGTTCAAGTTCTAAGTTTAAGTTCAAATTCTAAGTTCAAGTTCAATTTCTAATTTCAAGTTCAAGTTCTAATTTCAAGTTCAAGTTCTAAGTTCAAGTTCAAGTTCAATTTCAAGTTCAAGTTCAAGTTCTAATTTCAAGTTCAAGTTCAAGTTCAAGTTCTAAGTTCAAGTTCTACTTTCAAGTTCAAGTTCTAAGTTTAACTTCAAATTCTAAGTTCAAGTTCAAGTTCAAGTTCAAAGTTCAGGTTCAAGTTCTACGTTCAACTTCAAATTCTAAGTTCATGGCATTCAAACATTCATCATCTAAATTCATGACATTCAAACATTCATCATCTACTCATAACACTTCAATTACTAATTTCTAACTTCAAATTAACACTTTACTAACTAGTCCTAAAATCAAATACAAAAAAATCCCAATTCAACCTCAAATTACATATTCTCAAGTTTAAACTAGTCCTAAAGTACAAAAATGCTAATTCTTAACTAACTAACAATGACCAAATTTTTTTTAAAAAAACCCTAAAATAAAAATCTTCAACTATCTATACCTAACTAACAATAATCAAATCAAATTAACAATTGAATAACACAACCCAACAAACAAAAACAATAATATACTAACAAACAATCAATTATAATCATTACAATTGAAAAAAAAACTAAAATTTAACCCTAACCTTAACAAGGAGAGGCAACACTACTTTACCGACGAGAGCGGCGAAGGCGGATGGGGAAGGGCCGACCTGGGAGAGGACGCCGATCGGCGCCGGTGATGGGGAAGGACGGCGTCGGTGACTTGTAGAGGATCAATATAGAGAGAAGGGAGAGAATAAGAGTGAAGAGAGAGAGAGGAAAATAAGAAAATAGTGATCTATCTTTCAAATATTTAATAAAAAGCGACGGACAGCATCTCTAAGTACGTCGCTTTTTTTAAACATAGTTGACTATTATTTTGACCAAAATAGCGACGGACTAAGAGACACTGCCCGTCGCTTTTTAAAAATAGTTTACCATATATTTTGACCAATAAGCGATGGATATAAAGATGCCGTCCGTCGCCATAAAAAAAATTAATAAAATAAAATAGATTAAAAGTGATGGACAGCGTCGCTACATATATTAAATAAATAATTATTAATTATTTTTATATTTGGCACAAAAATTTGTGAAAAAGAGCAACGGACTAAGAGATGCCGTCCGTCGCTTTTTGTAAAATAATTTTTAAAATAATTATTTTTATTAAAAAGCGACGAACAGTATGGCAAAATGCGTCGCTTTTTGGAGCGACGCCGTCCGTCATTTTTAGGCAGTTTCTTAGTAGTGGTACTTTGGGTCGTGACACATTCAATGCTTGTGTTTGTCGTAAGATGGGGTTAGTTGTTCATATGCCTATTTTAGTGGTATGTTTGGATGGATGGGTGTTCTTTGTGTACACCTTCACTTTGTCGACTCTTGGTGATCGCTTTTGCTATTTGTTTAGAGTTGTTTCTTTCTGTTGTTATCATTGTTCAGTTGGTTGAGGTATTTTGGTCTCGAGGCCTTGGTCGAGGACTAGCTGGATCCGGGTTAGTTCCTATACCCCATGAATGAGATAGTTGTGATGGCGTACATTTGCATCGATATCCTCATGCTCACGTGACTTATACTACAACTCGATGCATGCATTGATTCTCAACATACTTTTGAGAAAATAGGGTTTATGCCAGATCACTTTTAAAACTAATCTTTAATAGGGGTCCTACTAACTTTACTACTTTACAAATGGACTTGAGATTTAGAGGCATCTGTGATGTGCTCACTTATACATATTTTGAGGCATGTGGGATGTGCTCATGTTTACTTTACTGGTCGAGGAGTTGTCGACCCTTTTATATACTATTGTGGTTATTTTTATTATGTCCAATCATATTGACAGAGCGAAAAGTCTTGGACTGGGACCAAACAAGTAAATATGGACACTCCTGAGTCCCACATGGATTCGTCTGTCTATTTGATCCACTGAACAGGAAAAGGGAGGTGTGCATTAATCCTACCTCATTTTTTGGGACTGAAAGGTAGATGTATATATCTTAACACTATTGGCACTATTGATTTATTACGTAACTGTTGACACCCAATTTTGACCCTCCCTAATAATAATTAATTTTTTGAAATTCTTAATTTTCAAATGATTTAAAATAATTGACTTTATAAAATTCAAAATATTTTTCAAGTTAGTTTTAAATGGTTTGTCACTTTTTATAATTTTTAAATAATATGTGTATACTTTTGAACTTTATAAATATTCAAAAATCATCTCAAAATATTTTGTTTAATTAAATATTTGGTTAGTTTGTTTAATTATTTAATAGTTTACAATTTTGAGCTAATTAGTTAGTTTATCATTAAGTTAATTATTATATAATTATGTGTCTAATTAGTATATTTTATGAGTGTTCGAAAATTGTCTCAACAGGATTTTAGCTTTATTTAAATATTTGGTTATCTAGTCGTTTATATTGTTAAATTATTTAGCTTATAATTAAATTAACTATTTTAATTCGCTAAGATTAAGAAGCTGATAAATTAATTATATTATTTCGTCTTGTTTTGTCTATAGTTTCGACTTAAAAATTGGTTACAATTGTAATTCAATTACAAATATAGTCATTCCCTACCTTGGACTTTATTTTTAGACCAAGAAATTTGGCCATTTATTTGCCATATTTCCAGCAACCCACTTCAATATTCAGCAGCCCATTTTCAATTTTCCTTTCTCTCCAATTAATCCCAGCCCATTCCTAAACCAAACCCAGAATCCTCCCAAATGTTTCCAGCAGTCCAAACACACGATGTTACATACAACATACGACAACCATAGCCGACCCACTCCCATACGCGCTTTCCTCTTCCTCAGCGAGCAGAATTACGAACAGCCAAGGAAATCAACCCACGCGCCCCATCTTCTTCCTCACGTCCCTCTCTCCACAGTACTGTCAAGCTGGGATTTTTGGCAAAAGCGTCTGTCGCAGCAGAGCAGCAAGAACACGCAAATTTACCCTCACAGCGTAAGATCGAACCACGTAGCTCCTCAAGGACGATGAATGGATCATTGCCCTCTATCTCGCCCTTTCCTCTTTCGGAATAGGGTGGAAATCTCAGGAAAAGTATGTTTGCCTCTAATGGTGAAAAAATTTGAAGTTTGAAATTTGAGTTGGCCCCAATTTCTATCTGTTTCCCCCCGAAAATCTACCTTAATTTCTCCCTATATAACATCTTCTTCTGTTCATTTTGTTGGAAAAAAAAAGTTTGGAAAATAAATTTTTAGTTGGAGAGAATATTAGAGAAGTTAGCTGAAGTTTGAGAGGAAGCACGGTAATTACTAGTTACAAATATTTACATATAAAATTTGGGAATAGTACTTAGAAGCAGAGAGAGTGAGAGTTTAGGCGTTGCTCGGATTTTTTTTCTTTTCTTGCTCGCTTCTATGTTCACCGGAATCTCTTGGAGTTATCGGAAGTCGCTGCTCTCCAAGCTCGTTCTCGTCCCAGCTTTGTTGCCCAGAAATAGGTAGTACGTCCTTCCTTATTTACGTTTTATCTCAATTTCAAGTATTGCACGCTGAATTGGTTTCTGTTGGGTCTCCATTTTGTTGGCCCCTTCTGGCAACTTCTATTAGTTGGAATGTGAGTGTTGAAGCTTATTCTTTGATGGATTGATTTCCGACTAATCACCAAATCATTAACGTCTCACCTCATCTAAAAACTCAAATCGAGATATGTTTGTCTAGTCTTAACTTTTGTGTTCGTCGTGAATCACACGTTCGTTTTGCTTTGATTCTTATGCCTAATGTGTTCTTAAGCATGAGCTCATTTGACATTATATTATATTGATTGGTGAATCCTTTGGCTCAATTTTGTTTCTCGGAAACTAGTTATATCTTTTTTTGCTTCGTTCGTACTTGTTTAAAGTTCATTTGGTCCTATCCGTATGTCGTTAGGTGGTTTCCATTTGTTTTTCCTTTCAGTAGGAAAAAAAAATCAACTTGCTTCATGTTCTTAGTCTGTAAGACTTGTACCACTCGTAGCTTTAATCATTGATAGATATATTATTTTATTTCATTTCTCTTTTACTAGCATGACTTTCTCTTTATATAAGGTCACGTTAACCACTAATTATTTGTTTACCATAATGTGGGCTGCTCTTATGGATTTTATTGAGGAATATATGTATGTGTCCGTAAGCGTCTCTAGTATGGTCTTTTCTTCGGTTTAATTGTGTGTTTGGTATTTCTGCCCAACCATGCTATTTTTTACGGACATTATTCATGCTAGTTTATGCTATCATTTAACATGTTTGATTTTAATAATGTTACATTTGATCTGTTCATAATGTGAACTGCTTTTGCCGTGCCTTGTCTTACTCTTACGTAGTTGTTGTAAGCTTTCAAAATTAAGAAAGCTCCCTTCCCCTTATCCCGCCTTAGTTCGTGACTATACTCTTATTTCTTCAAGTGAACTACTTGTTTATCTCCATTATGAATTAATTATTTGACAACGTGCTTGTTAAAATTTGTGTTCCTATTCTAATTCTCTTTCTTCCATCTAGTTGTATGTATGTTAACCGTTGAGGGTCCGCTGGGACTTCTTGTTTGCATTCCCTTTGCATTTTGGGTTGGTGGAAATTCAAAAACTTCTTTATCGAGTCAACCTCATCCATCATCTGAACGACTGTGAGACCAGAGGACAAGTTGAAAGATACAAATAAAGGCTGGAAACTGAAATTACAGTTTCCGAAAGGCTGAAAATAGGCTAAGATACAGCCTGTATACGCCGATATACAGTGGCATACGTTGATATACGAGTAATAAATTGCAGGGATACATGTCCAAAGGCAAAATACAAATTAAAGTTGATATGCAGGGGGTAATACAGGAAAACAGGGGCCCTGAATACGACCCACATACAACGATATACCTTTGCTATATACACAGGTGTTTGGGAGCGGAAATAGGCTAAAGGAGGCCCAAAAATACAGCAATAGGCCCAAATTTGACATGCTCTTCCTTTCCCTCCTTAATTATTTTATTATATTTGACTAATGTTTCGATTATCTTATGATTTAACTTAATTAAAATCCTCAAGAATGGTCATTTCATTTTATTTTCGAATCAAAGTATATATATTTTATTACTTAGTTTTTATTTTAATATTAGTCTTGTTGACATTTTATGAACCATTCCCCTTTGGAAAATTCCCCTTTAGTTCACTCCCCCTTAAGATAAATAAAGTGATAAAAATAATAATAGTAATAAATAAATAAGTTAAAATAAATGAGTCTGTTTACTTAGTTAAATTTTAAAAATAATTAGTTAAAATAAATAAGCTCTTTTACTTAGTTAAAATTTCAAAAATTAGTTAAAATAAATGAGTTCTTTTACTTAGCTAAAATTTCAAAAATTAGTTAAAATGAATGACTTCTTTCACTTAGTTGAAATTTCAAAATTGGTCCAAGTCATGATGAGTTCTTTTACTTAGTTAAAATTTTAAAATTAGTCAAAATCATTTTTTAGTCAAATCGCCGGTCAACCGCAAGTTAGCGGGTATTTCGAGGGCGTAACACCTTCTCGGAATGTATGAACTTCGAACCCCTCTTTCAATAGATTTTATCTGTTTAAATCTTTTGAAAACTTTAAGTTTTTTTCTTGATTTTTTACTAAAAAATTAAGTGGCGACTCTGTTCTTTTGGAAATTCGATTTCTCTTAAATCATAAGTTTAATCGATTTTTTGAAAACTCAATCATTTTCCTTGTATATATATATTTTTAAGTAAAACAGTAACTCTCTTTCATCATGCATTGCATGGCATTGCACTAACATAATTGATTGTTGTTTATACATGTTGGTCATATGGGACATACGAGTTTAGTTTGTTCTTGTGTACCTTCTAGGCACATAGGGGCTCGATAAGGTTATTGTTTAATTATTTTCTTAATTGTGGTATTATGAAAGGTGGTTCTTTGTTTGAGGTTAGATATTACTCGTGTTCCCCCTATTTGATGCTTTTGTGCACATTCAGTTTGGGATAACCTTCTTGGCTTTTACTAGATATATGTGATTGTTTTTGCTTGAATACATTTGGGCTAGTTGTCTCCCTTATTAGAGCCTTGTCATGTTTAGATTGATGGTCTTTCACATTGTCACGACCCATTTGTACCCCAGATGTAACATGGTGTATAGAACCCCAAAGGACTCCATACAAGTCACTTAGCTCTCATAACATAAGAGTAAAAATAGTCCAAGTCAAAACCATTATATAAAATGAAAAGAAAAAGTCTAAACTCGTGTCTTAACATAGCCATCTAATACAATAGGATGAAAGTGGGCCTAACCCATACATCATGTCAAAAAGTGAAGTACAAGAAATAAACTAAAACAATAACATCGTCCTTGAAGCATGAGGACTCACCAAAGCTCGTGAAATCACGAACCCAACAACTAGCTACGAGACTCAAAAACCTGTCTGTCGAACCCTACATTTGGCAAAAATGTAGGCAAGAGTATGCGTTAGTACAAAATAATGTACCAAATAAGATAGCCATTCATAAAACATTTAAAACATGCTAAAAAGGAACATTTTATTTCTTGACATGCAATTTACCTAGTTTAACATCATATGAAAAAGTTATAAAACATAAGTCATAAATCATGGTCGATGCAAGTTAACTTATTCTTTGACATCTTTGAACTCATATGTGATACTCCTTGAGTAACCTTAGTTCATTATTACTTGTGAGAAATAGCCTTAACCGACATGAGACAATGTGAGCTATAACATGGAATCTGGTATCTAACCCACATCGATAAGAGACTTGTTGAAGGTAGAACCTTTAACTTCTAGCTTAAGTGGATCCAATAGCTAATCAACCTATGTGGGCACATAGTTATTGGATAAGGAGATTGCTACTACAAACACGGAATCTACTTCGTGAAGGCTTCCATCTCATGAGATCACTTTGGAAACCCGGACTCTACTAACGTGAGATCTTCCATATCATATTCAATATCAACTCGGTGCTAAGCATAAATTCCCAGAGAATAGTCATTTCTTACTTGACTTCATTACTCATGAAGAGGTAACCTTGGACAACCAATTCAAGCTAGTTTCATTAACGTAGCTCCTAGTCTTTCATTGAATTAGGTGAGGAAGCCTTTCAACCTAAGAATCCTTCCTATGTGAGAAAACCTTTCACATCATGCTAGTATGTATTTTAGTAAGAATATCCTTTCACAACACAACATCATTATTGGTACTTTACTCTCAAAGCACCCTTAAAACATTTGCATAGATTTCATAAAACAATGCATAAGTCTATAATTTACCTCCTTTAGGTCAAAACCCAATTTCAATCATCCACTCTTAGAAAACATGGGTTAGATATGGATTTTATCATAAATTCATGTAAAACTAGTAATACATGCTCAATTTCATAAAACTCTTTCGTGAAGATCACAATATATATGGTTCATAACTCGAAAACATAGGGATCACATGGGTTCATAGGCGAATTCATCATAAAAGCATTACAATTCATCAATTCATGCATAGAATATCGTAATTAACTTTTTAAAATCAATAATAAAGAGAACCCGTGATAATAGATGAAAACCCTAACTAAATTGGGGAATTCTACCTTTTAAGATAGAGAGATTTAGGAACTCCATGGATGAAAACTATCATACCTTGAGTCCAAAATCTAACCTTCAATGGAGGAATTAGAATCTTAGCTTAAAACCCTAGGTAAATCCTTCTTCTTCTTCAAGTTTCTAGAGAGAGAATATTTGAGAGGAATTGGTTTTCTTATGGGAATTTGAAAGAATGAAATCAATGGGGTGAATTTGGGGGTTAAAAGACTTATATAGGGGTTCTAAATGTAGGCAAAACGACATAGTATAGGAATTAATTAATTAGGAAAACACCCAACTGCCTCTTAAAATAACATCCAGGTGACCATTCACGAACCCTAGTCGACGGACTGTGGTATGACCCACCGTCCGTCCTGGTGGACCGTCAATCATGGTGAGAAACTAGAGTTTTTGGCTTCCGAACCACAAACTGTGGTCTGACCTACGGTCCTTAAACCACTAGGCAGGGTGGCCAACCCACGGACCCACTTATGGACCGTGGTTGGCCTCCGTGGCTGGCACTTGTAACTTCCCAAAATTTGGTTCATTCCCCTTTTTTGGATACGGGGTGTTACAATATCTCCCCCTTGGGATCATGTCACGACCCAAGCCTAGGGCCTAGACGTGACCGGTGAATGGGGAACCCGAAGGAACCCCAAACAAGCCTCATAGCGTATCATTACACATCCTTGGTCGCGGAAGCAATTAAAATGACCATAAGCGATAAGCATAATCAAGGGGTAAATTGGGACTAAGGGAGCAAGAGAAAAGAAAAGGGATGATACATAAATACCAAAGATGAGTCAAGCTCAAGCATAATACATAACCTGTCCAACACCACCTCTAAACATGGGTGCTTAGCGGGGGCCAAGAAAAACTTCCGGGCTCACCCTCATAGTCAAAACATAACTAAAAAGGAAAAGTCTTATACATAGCAAAAGATCATAAGCAACGTCCCCGGAATGGAGGACTCACCAATAACCTCGATAGAAAATCGTATTAGCCACGCAGAGGAGGATGGTCAAGCGGTGCTCCGGTCCCTACATGGTGACATCATGTAGGCATAAAGTATGCATTAGTACGTTTGAATGTACTAAGTATATGAGATGCAATGCAATGCTACAATAGATGGACATCATAGGAAAAATGCATAATGATACCCGATAGATAGCATATTAAAGAAATGATATGTATAATGATGCTTACATAAAAATCATATTTAGTGGGACGTAGTACATGTGTGGCGAGTGACCATCAATATAGTATTTCCAAGGCCTACCACCCCCTTGGAGAGGCGAAAGAGGTACAAACCCCTCAATGTGGTTACCCGGGCCTACCACCCCCGAGCTAGGGACCAAGGTACAAACCCCTCGATGTGGTTATACGGGCCTACTACCCCCCGTACTAGGCAACTAAGGTACCAACCCCTCGATACGGTTACCCGGGCCTACAACCCCCCGAGCTAGGCTTGGTCGACTCACAACACTTATATAGAGAAAATCATATACATGTATCCATTTCATCATCATTTCAATGATTATATGACCATCCGACTCATAGGACGTACATTGGACCTTCCATTTCCTAAGAATTTTATAAATGGGCATTTTATCAAACACATGGTGGGCTATTGTTCATGTAAATAAAATCATGTATTTCAAGAGTACTAAGTTCAACTAATTTCAAAATCCATATAAATCAGCCAACCAACAACATACATATATATAAATCAACCTTCATAATTTGATCATGGAAGCATGAAAACCATAAACATCACATAATAATTCCATTTCATGATAATATGCAAAATAGACCATAATAGGGTATGTAGTAGTAATTCCATGCTTCAAGAGTTCATAAATAACCATAAGGACCCATAAACTTGAAGTAAAAATAGAGGATAAATGGTTGGACTTGTGGAAAAGAAGGTTTCCACAATCAAACCCACATACCTCAACTTTGGAGAATCCTTGATGAAGATTGGAATGGAGAATTGAAGCTTGAGATTGAGTCTTGAATCCGAAATTAGAGCTTGAGATGTTTGAATTTGGTTGAAGATCTTGGTGGAAGTTTGGAGGTGGCTTAGATAGTGTTTTTGAGTGTTTTGAAGTTAGAAACAAAATATGACTAAGTATGGGACATATCCCCTCTTTATAAAAAAAAACGCCCCAACACTTAGCCAAAAAAATGAGGCTTTAAAAAAAAAAACAGCTTACTGGAAATTGCAAATCTGCACAGACAGGTTTTACAAAAATGGTCATAACCCCCGCATCCTAACTCGGAATGAGGTGAACTCAAGTGCGTTGGAAAATTAACTCAAAGGGCTTTAATTTAATAGGTTGTGGCCCTTCCAGTTCCTTGTGTGCTAAGAGATATGCCTCTTTAAATTTGACCCTCCAAATCGCATTTTTTGCGATTTTCGAATTTTGATACGTTTGCTCTAAAATTCGGGTTAGACCCATTTTCCACTCAATTTGACCTCCTGAATAAGAATATGAAGTCAAATTTCCGAAATCATGCAAGGATTTTGAGATATATGGAAATTATAATTCTAGGTGTTTCCGAAGCACATTTTCGGACATTTTTGGGGTCGTTTCAATATCTCCCCCTTGGGAACATTCGTCCCCAAATGTTAAAGAAACGTGCATGAGGGATGCAAACATGGCAATATCAGCCCACATAAGGATGCAACAATGCACTTACACCTTATTTCAAAAATCTCAACATAGTTGTAAAACCACAATGAACTTGTCAACTTAAACATGAATTTATGCAATGACATGGGGGCTGAACTTAACACCTGAGATTTTATAAAGGGCTTATATCAATACCTTAGGCTTGAGTGGAGTGGAAAAGATAAGGATATCGTCTGTGCATGTCCGCTTCGGCCTCCCAAGTAGCACTTTCAACTTGTTGATTTCTCCAAAGGACTTTAACGGAAGCCACATCTTTGTTTCTCAACCTCTTCACTTGTCTATCTAAAATCTGGACCGGAACCTCTTCATAGGTCAAATTATCTTTAACAACACCCACAACATCAAGAGACACAATGGCATTCGGATCACCCACACACTTCCTCAACATAGACACATGAAATACCGGATGAACCAAATCTATTTCGCTAGGCAATTCCAACTCATAAGCTACCTTGCCAATTCTCCTCATCACCTTATAAGGACCCACGTATCTTGGGCTCAACTTGCCCTTCTTACCAAAATGAACCACACCCTTCATGGGTGACACCTTCAAATAGACCCAATCACCAACTCGGAATTCAAAAGCCCTTCTCCTCACATCGGCATAGGACTTTTGGCAACTTTGGGCCATATTCAACCTCTCTCTAATCATCCTAACCTTCTCAAGAGCCTCCATAACTAGATCTGGTCCTAACAAGGCCACTTCACCAACCTCAAGCGACCCAACCGGTGATCTGCAACGCCTCCCATAGAGAGCCTCAAAAGCAGCCATACCGATGCTAGAATGATAGCTATTGTTATAGGCAAACTCAATCAATGGAAGATGATCATCCCAACTACCCTTAAGCTCCAATACACAAGCCCTAAGCATATCCTCAAGTGTTTGGATAGTCCTTTCGGCTTGTCCATCCATTTGCAGGTGAAAGGCCGTAGTAAGCTTAACTCTCGTACCTAGACCCCTTTGAAAGGACTTCCAAAAGTGTGAAGTAAATTGAGTACCTCAGTCCGAATGATGGATAGAGGAATCCCATGCAACCTTACCAAGTCATGAATATATAACCTTGCATAATCTTCCGCCCCATATGTTGTCTTTACCGGTAGAAAATGAGCCGATTTTGTCATCCTATCAACCACCACCCAAATAGAATCAAAACCTTTTCTAGTCTTGGGTAAACCAACTACAAAATCCATATTAATTTCTTCCCACTTCCAAGTAGGAATCTCTATGTCTTGGGTTAGACCACCCGGCCTTTGATGTTCGGCCTTGACTTGTTGACAACTATGACAACCGGAGACGAATTTGACAATGTCCTTCTTCATGCCTCCCCACCAATACACATCCCTCAAATCTCTATACATTTTGGTGGAACCGGGGTGAATGGATTAGGAAGAATTATGAGCCTCCTCAAGAATTTTCTCCCTCAAACCATCAACACAATGCACACACAACCTACCTTGGTACCTAAGGGCACTATCTCCCCCTTGGGAGAAAACTTCCACCTTGCCCTCTTTCACCAAGGCCTTCAATTCTAACAAGGAAGAGTCAAGATCTTGTTTTGCTTTCACCTCATCAACCAAGGAAGACCTAGCACCATCAACAACGACCACACCACCATTACCAACCTCTTCCAACCTAACCCCCAACCTAGCCAACCGATGCACCTCCCTAGCCATTTCCCTATCACCAATATCAACATGAGCTAGGCTACCCATAGACACCCTACTTAAAGAATCCGCCACCACATTAGCTTTACCGGGATGATAATGCACACTCATATCATAATCTTTAAGAAATTCTAGCCACCTTCTTTGTCTCAAGTTGAGATCTTTTTGAGTGAAGACATATTGGAGGCTCTTATGATCGGTGAACACATCAACATGTACCCCATACAAGTAATGACGCAAAATCTTTAAAGCAAACACCACCGCGGCTAATTCAAGATCATGCGTAGGATAATTCTTTTCATGCACTTTGAGTTGTCTAGAAGCATAGGCTATCACCTTACCATTTTGCATTAGGACACAACCTAAGCCAACTCTAGAAGCATCACAATACACAACAAATCCCTCAAGCCCATCCGGTAGTGACAATATAAGAGCGGACACAAGTTTATTTTTCAAGGTTTGAAAGCTCCTTTCGCACTCGTCGGTCCACTCAAACTTAGCCTTCTTTTGTGTCAACTTAGTCATGGGAGAAGCAATAGAAGAAAACCCATTCACAAATCTCCGGTAGTAACCCGCTAAGCCCAAGAAGCTCCTAATATCCGACAGGGTCAATGGCCTAGGCCAATTTCTAATCACATCGGTCTTCTTAGGGTCTACCTTAATACCATCCCCCGACACCACATGACCTAGGAAGGCAACCTCCTTCAACCAAAATTCACACTTTTCATACTTGGCATACAACTTCTCCTCTCTCAATCTTTGCAACACAACCCTCAAGTGATCCATATGTTCTTCCTCGCTATGTGAATAGATTAAAATATCATCAATGAGACCACAACAAAGGAATCAAGGTAGGGTTTAAACACCCTATTCATTAGGTCTATGAAGATAGCCGGTGCATTGGTCAACCCAAAGGACATGACCACAAATTCATAATGCCCATACCAAGTCCGGAAGGCTGTCTTGGGACTGTCACACTCCCTCAGCTTCACTTGATGATACTCGGACCGAAGATCAATCTTAGAGAAGTGGCTAGCCCCTTGCAGTTGGTCGAACAAGTCATCAATCCTAGGAAGAGGGTATTTATTCTTGACGGTGACCCTATTGAGTTGCCGGTAATCAATACACATCCTAAGGGACCCATCTTTCTTCTTCACAAACAACACCGGTGCACCCCATGGTGATTGGCTAGGCCTAATAAAACCCTTCTCCAACAAGTCCCTCAATTGTTCCTTCAACTCCTTTAACTCCACCGGGGCCATACGGTAAGGGGGAATAGAAATGGGTTGAGTATCGGGGAGGAGGTCTATGCCAAAATCTATTTCCCTTTCGGGAGGAACACCGGGAAGGTCATTAGGAAAGACATTAAGGAATTCATTTACGACCAGAACCGACTCTATAAGAAGGGTTTTGGACTCCACATCTCTAACCCTCACAAGGTGATAGAGACACCCCTTAGAGATCAACTTACGGGCTTTAATGCAAGAGATGAACCTACCCTTGACTACCACATTTTGGCTTTCCCACTCAAGAATGGGTTCACTTGGGAATTGGAACTTGACCCTACGGGTTCTACAATCAATGGAAGCATAGTATGCATGCAACCAATCCATCCCAAGAACAACATCAAAATCGACCATGTTCAACTCAACAAGATCACAAGACAATATTTTATGCAAGATGCAAATAGGACAATTTCTATAGACCTTCCTAGCAACAATATATGCACCAATAGGAGTAGACACCTTATATGACTCACGCAACAAGTCGGGCTCAACATGAAACTTGTTGGCAACAAAGGGGGTGACAAAAGAAAGAGAGGCATCCGGATCAATTAATGCATATACATCAAAATCAAAGATTTTCAACATACCGGTAACGACGTCGGGGACTTCATCGACCCCTTGCCTCCCATGCAAAGCATAAAATCGATTGTGCCTTAGGGCACCATTTTGGCGGGGCCCTCTCCCCAAAGGAACCGCATTGGCACCTTGTGGACGGACCGCCTTACCCTTGTTGCGATTTCGAGGACAATCCATTGCCTTGCGCCCCATTTCCCCACAACTGTAGCAAGCACCGGTATTTCTCAAGCACGAGCCACCATGGCCCTTACCACACTTCGGACATACATCAATAGGACCCATACCACCAACACCTTGGGCCCTTGGAACATCATTGGCAAACCCTTTATGGGGAGCATGAGAAGACCCTTGGCCTTGATGAAACCGGCCTCCCCTTCGACTTTGGAACTTGCCCTCAAAACGGGCCCTCTTGGCCTCATGACCCCTCCTCTTCCTCAACTTCTCCTCCTTCATTTGTTCGGCATAGACCATCAAGCGGGACAAGTCCATGTCACTAATCAACATTGCGGACCGGCATTCTTCACTCACTAGGTCGGACACACCCATCACGAATTTTTTCATTCTAGATCGTGAGTCGGCAACCAAGTGTGGAGCATATCTTGAAAGTTGGTTAAACTTGAGGGCATACTCCCTCACACTCATAAACCCTTGTTTTAAATTCATGAACTCCACCAATTTGGCTTCCCTAAGTTCAAGAGGAAAGAATCGATTAAGGAAAGCCGTTTTGAACTCTTCCCAAGGCACCACATAGTTTGCCCCCTTCTCTTCCTTCCATTGGGTGTACCATATTTGGGCCACCCCTTTTAGTTGGTAGGCCGCCAACTCCACCTTATCTTCTGACCTCATGCCCATGATAGCTAATATCTTGTGGACTTCATCAATGAACTCTTGAGGGTCTTCATCTAACTTAGACCCATAGAATTCCGGGGGATTCATCCGCACGAAGTCTCTCACCCGAGATGCCGGGGTAGGAGCCTGAGGGCCTTGGGCCCCGTGGTTGGCTTGATTAGCCATAGCTTGTGCAAATAAAGTAAGGGCATCCCGAAGATCCCCATTGGTCAGTTGTTCCTCAGGTGCGCGGGCTCGTCTTCCTCTTGTATTAGGCATGATCTAGCATAGCAAATAACAACCGTTAGGGAAGAACTTAATTCAACTCTACAGCACGACTTAGAACATGGAGAAGGGAAACATTTCCTAAAACGTCTCATAGCCTCCTACTCATAGTTGTGGTGCACAACACAACCATGAATCGGTGTGTTGGACTCCGAGGATCTATCAACCTAGTGCTCTGATACCAAGTTTGTCACGACCCAAGCCTAGGGCCTAGACGTGACCGGCGAATGGGGAACCCGAAGGAACCCCAAACAAGCCTCATAGCGTATCATTACACATCCTTGGTCGCGGAAGCAATTAAAATGACCATAAGCGATAAGCATAATCAAGGGGGAAATCGAGACTTAGGGAGCAAGAGAAAAAAAAAAAGGGATGATCCATAAATACCATAGATGAGTCAAGCTCAAACATAATACACAACTTGTCCAACACCACCTCTAAACATGGGTACTTAGCGTGGGCCAAGACAAACTTCCGGGCTCACCCTCATAGTCAAAACATAACTAAAAAGGAAAAGTCTTATACATAGCAAAAGATCACAATGCCCCGAAAACCTAAGGGTTCCTCCGCAAGGTTCGTCCACGGAGGGTGAGTCAGGGCCTAAGATCAGGCCGAAAGGCGTAGTCGATGGACTTTGCTTCCTCCTTGTACTAGATTTTTACTTGAATTCCCCCTGAAAGCGAGAACGCACTATATGCCTATAAAATAAAAAGAAGGCTGGAGAATATGTGCTTACTAAGCCTGTGTTTGAGCTCTATGCCTTTGCCTTAGCGCGTCTTGGATGCTCTTCCCGTAGTGCCCCCTTCTTCCTCCTTGTCTCTTTCTCTGCAGCCTATTAAACATGTTCTAGTCTTCCTATGCACATGTGAAAGTTTTTTCCTGAATTAGCCGGCCCACACTTTGGCATTCGTTTTGAACAATAGATGTCTTTCACATCCAGCTATACCAATCAGTAATTTTTTAATTTCTAAATGGCAGTTCCAAAAAAATGCACTTCGACATCCAAAAAGCGTATTCGTAAAAATATTTTGAAAAGGAAGGGGTACTGGGTAACATTAAAGGCTTTTTCATTAGCGAAATCTCTTTCTACCGGGAATTCAAAAAGTTTTTTTGTATGCCAAACAAAAATAAATAAGTAATAAAACGTTAGAAAGCAACGTCCCCGGAATGGAGGACTCACCAATAACCTCGATAGAAAATCGTATTAACCACGCGGAGGAGGATGATCAAGCGGTGCTCCGGTCCCTACATGGTGACATCATGTAGGCATAGAGTATGCATTAGTACGTTTGAATGTACTAAGTATATGAGATGCAATGCAATGCTACAATAGATGGACATCATAGGAAAAATGCATAATCATACCCGATAGATAGCATATTAAAGAAATGATATGTATAATGATGCTTACATAAAAATCATATTTAGTGGGACGTAGTACATGTGTGGCGAGTGACAATCAATATAGTATTTCCAAGGCCTACCATTCCCTTGGAGAGGCGAAAGAGGTACAAACCCCTCTATGTGGTTACCCGGGCCTACCACCCCCGAGCTAGGGACCAAGGTACAAACCCCTCGATGTGGTTATACGGGCCTACTACCCCCCGTACTAGGCAACTAAGGTACCAACCCCTCGATACGATTACCCGGGCCTACAACCCCCCGAGCTAGGCTTGGTCGACTCACAACACTTATATAGAGAAAATCATATACATGTATCCATTTCATCATCATTTCAATGATTATATGACCATCCGACTCATAGGACGTACATTGGACCTTCCATTTCCTAAGAATTCTATAAATGGGCATTTATCAAACACATGGTGGGCGATTGTTCATGTAAATAAAATCATGTATTTCAAGAGTACTAAGTTCAACTAATTTCAAAATCCATATAAATCATCCCACCAACAACATACATATATATAAATCAACCTTCATAATTTGATCATGGAAGCATGAAAACCATAAACATCACATAATAATTCCATTTCATGATAATATGCAAAATAGACCATAATAGGGTGTGTAGTAGTAATTTCATGCTTCAAGAGTTCATAAATAACCATAAGGACCCATAAACTTGAAGTAAAAATAGAGGATAAATGGTTGGACCTGTGGAAAGGAAGGTTTCCACAATCAAGCCCACATACCTCAACTTTGGAGAATCCTTGATGAAGATTGGAATGGAGAATTGAAGCTTGAGATTGAGTCTTGAATCCGGAATTAGAGCTTGAGATGTTTGAATTTGGTTGAAGATCTTGGTGGAAGTTTGGAGGGGGCTTAGAGAGTGTTTTTGAGTGTTTTGAAGTTAGAAACAAAATATGACTAAGTATGGGACATATCCCCTCTTTATAAAAAAAAACGCCCCAACACTTAGCCAAAAAAATGAGGCTTTAAAAAAAAAAACAGCTTACTGGAAATTGCAAATCTGCACATACAGGTTTTACGAAAATGGTCATAATCCCTCATCCTAACTCGGAATGAGGTGAAACCAAGTGCGTTGGAAAGCTAACTCAAAGGGCTTTAATTAAATAGGTAGTGGCCCTTCCAGTTCCTTGTGTGCTAAGAGATATGCCTCTTTAAAGTTGACCCTCCAAATCACATTTTTGCGATTTTCGAATTTTGATACGTTTGCTCTAAAATTCGGGTTAGACCCATTTCCCACTCAATTTGACCCCCTGAATAAGAATATGAAGTCAAATTTCCGAAATCATGCACGGATTTTGAGATATATGGAAATTACAATTCTAGGTGTTTCCGTTGCACATTTTCGGGCATTTTTTGGGTCGTTTCAGATCATTCATCCTCGAATGAGATTTAAATTTGTTCTGAAAGGGTAGGAGAGGAACTAACAACCCAACCTACAATGCAATGCATACAACCAAGGAGGAACTGTCGACCCCAAGCAAGGACGTTCTCAAAATATCATAAGAGGGGTGAACTAACTCTATCAGGCCATTATGCATGCAGTGCACATAAATAAGGAGGAAACATCAACTCCAAACTCATCATAATCAAATGCAACATAAGGAAGTAGGAACTACATCTAGCAACCCAATATGCATGAATTCTCAAAATTTCTCATGTTCAAGGAGGAAGTACCTTCTCCTTGCTAAAAGCATGCTCAACACAATCTCATGGAGCCTCTATGCAATTTACTATCAAAAAGCATAGCTAATACATGTTCATCAATTCATCTCATGAAGTCTATAGGAAACTCATATTCAATGGACAACAACATGTGGAAAAATGAATCATATAAACTCGTTTTCTTTCAAAACACAAGTTTTCATGAACATGCATCACATAACGAATTCATGGTAACACATAAAAACACATGTCTCCCAAAACAAAGACAAACAAAGAGGGACTCATTACCTCAAGATAGAATAGGAGTAGAAGGAAAGATATGAAGATATCGGGACATCATATCGGCTTCGACATCCCAAGTAGCACCCTCAACTAATTGATTCATCCACAAAACCTTCACGAAAGCTATTTCTTTGTTTCTCAACCTCTTAACTTGTCGGTCCAAAATCTCAACCGGAAGTTACTCATAAGAAAGACTCTCGTCACCTCCCAACCCTTCTAGGGAAACTATGGATGTCAGATCTCCAACACACTTCTTGAGCATAGAGACATGGAAAATAGGATGCACGGTTTCCAACTCATTTGGCAAGTCTAACTCATAAGCAACCTTACCAACGCGCCTTAAAATCTAATATGGGCCTACGTACCGGGGAGTAAGCTTCCCCTTCTTACAAACCTCATTACACCCTTCATGAGCGAGATTTTCAAGTAAACCCAATTGCTAACATCAAACTCTAGAGACATTCTTCTCACATCAGCATAAGACTTTTGCCTACTTTGAGTCGTTCGCAACCTCTCTCTAATGAGTAGAACTTTCTCAATTGCCTCATGTACCAATTAGGGACCTATTAAGGCAACTTCGCCCACCTCAAACCATCCTATAGGAGACCTACACCTCCTACCATACAAGGCCTCAAATGGAGCCATATCGATACTTGAGTCATAACTGTTATTGTAGGCAAACTCAATCAATGGAAAGTGGTAGTCCCAATTGCCTTTAAAATCAATCACACAAGACCTTACAATATCTTCCAAAGTTTGGCTAGTACGCTCCGCTTGACCATCGTTTTAAGGGTGAAAAGTCGAGCTAAGCTTAACCTTAGTGCCAAGCCCCTTTTGGAATGACTTCCAAAATTGAGAAGTGAATTGGGTACCATGATAAAAAATAATGGACAAGGGCACTCCATGCAACCTTACCATTTCTCTCAAGTAAAACTTGACATAGTCCTCCGCCGAATAGGACACCTTGACGGGAAGGAAATGAGCCGATTTCATCATCCGATCTACTATCACCCAAATAGATTCATATTGTCACTGGGTGTTAGGCAAACCAACAATAAAGTTCATATTTAATTCTTCCCACTTCCAAGTAGGAATGCTAATATCTTGGGATAAACCTCCCGATTTCTGATGCTCAACCTTCACTTGTTGGCAATTTTGACACTTTGCTACAAATCCCGCAATATCTTTCTTCATCCCATTCCACCAATAGACATCCATAAATCACGGTACTTCTTCCTGGCTACTGGGTGAATAGAATATTGTTAACTATGGGCTTCTGCTAAAATATTTTCCCTCAAGTCATCAATATTTGTAACACAGAAACAACTTTGGTATCTGAGTACCCTATCTCCCCCTTGGGAGAAATCCTCAACAGATTTATTAAGTGTCGATTCTACCAAAGTTGGATCAAGACCTTGCTTGGCTTTCACAACCACCACAAAAGATGATTCGGAATGATTGTGAACCATAATACCACCTTTGGTAGAGTCCACTAGTTTAACACTTAATCGAGCCAATCTATGAACATCTCGAACCAACTCTTTCTTTTATTCTTCAATATGAGCAACACTTCCCATAGACAACCGACTAAGAGCATCCTCTACCATATTAGCTTTACCGAGGTGATAAAGAACACTCATGTCATAATCGTTCAATAACTCAAGCCACCATCTTTGGCGAAGATTCAAATCATTTTGCTTAAACACATATTGCAAACTCTTGTGATCGGTGAACACATCTACATGAACTCCATACAAATAATGTCTCCAAATCATTCAAGCAAAATTGACCGCTTCTAACTCAAGGTCATGAGTAGGATAATTCTTCTCACGGATTTTAAGTTACCTTGAGGCATAGGCAATAACTTTCTCATTTGGCATAAGTACACACCCTAGCCCAATTCTCGAGGCATCATAATAAACCACAAAGCCATCAGCTCCTTTCGGTAAGGTCAAAACCGGAGCGGAAGTAAGTCTATTTTTCAACTCTTGAAAACTTTTCTCACACGCTTCCGACCATATGAACTTAGCCTTCTTTTGAGTCAAAACCGTCAAATGAGAGGCAATTGCAAAGAAACCTTCAAAAAACCGTTTATAGTAACCAGCCAAACCCAATAAACTTCTAATATCCGAGGGAGTTAGAGATCTAGGCCAAATCTTGATCGCATCCATCTTTCTAGGATCCACCTCAATACCCATACTCAAAATAATATGACAAAGAAAAGCTACAGACCTTAACAAAAATTTACATTTACTAAACTTTGCAAAAAGTTGTTGGTCCTTAAGGATTTTCAACACGATCCTCAAATGATCAATATGCCCACCCTCATTACTTGAGTAGATAAAAATATCATCGATAAACACAATTACAAACATGTCAAGGTATTGTCTAACCACTCTATTCATCAAGTCCATAAATGCCGCCGGAGCATTATTCAACCCAAACGACATCACTAGAAACTCATAATGACCATACCGAGTTCTAAAAGCCATCTTCGGAATGTCATCATGTTTCACCCTTATTTGTTGATAACCCGATCGGAGATCAATCTTAGAGAAATAACTTGCCCCTTGAAGTTGGTCAAATAAATCATCTATCCTTGGGAGAGGATACTTGTTCTTAATGGTCACTTTGTTCAACTTTTGATAATCAATGCACATACAAAGAGAACCATCCTTCTTTCTTACGAACACAACTGGAGCACCCTATGGAGAGATACTCGGTCGAATGAAACCCTTATCCAACAAATCCTTTAACTGTTCTTTCAACTCCTTAAGTTCTGCCAGAGCCATACGATAAGGAGGAATAGATATAGGTTGTGTATCTGGATTAAGGTCAATATCGAAGTCTATTTCCCGCTCGGGAGGAATACCGAGTAAGTCATCTAGAAACACTTCTGGAAACTCATTGACAATGGGACCTACCCAAGAGAAGGGGTTTCATAATCTACATCTCTTACCCTTACTAAATGGTAGAATCAACCCTTAAAAATCATCTTACTAGCTTTAAGATAGGAGACAAACTGACCCTTAGGCAAAGAATTTCCCCCCTTTCCACTCTATGATAGACTCATTCTGGAACTGAAACTTGACTACACGAGTTCTACAATCAATAGAAGCATAGCAAGAGTGCAGTCAAACCATACCCAAGATAACATCAAAGTCTAACCTATCAAGCTCTACCTAGTCAACAATAGTAACTCTATGGGACAAGAAAATGGGACACTTTCTATAGACCCTCTTAGCCACCACAGAATCAGCAACAGGAGTAGAGACAAAAAAAATGTTCTAACAACATATCATGGAGCACATCAAACCTCATGGCCATATATGACGTCACAAAAGACAAAGTAGCACCGGGATCAAGTAAAGCATATACATCAAGTTGAAAAACTTTCAACATACCGGTAACCACATCCAGAGAACTCTCTTGTGCACCTCTAGTTTGAAATGGATAGAAACAATTTTTCTTAGGAGCATTGGAACCCGCACCACAAGTAGAGGCTTGCTTGCCCTCTCTTTCTTTAGCCTTAAGAATTAGGCAATCCCTCATTTTGTGACCACTCTTACCACAACCATAGCAACCATCGGTGATGGCTAGACACCTACCATCGTGCTTCCTTCCACAATTAGTACAAGTAGATATGTGCAATGAAGATCCACTACCATTACCTCCTTGAGGCTTAGGGTTAGACACCCTATCTTGGTTGAAATTTGGAGGAGCATTGGAATTACCTTGACCGAAAAACCTTTGTCGGAATCTTGAATGACTTTGTCCATCGAACCTTGTGTTAGAGAAATTACCATCACCAATCTTAGCCCTTTTTGCCTCCCTAGACTTTCTCTTGAGTTTCTCCTCCTCAATTTGTTGTACATGTACCATGAGACGAGAGATGTCCATATCATGGATGAGCATTGTGGTTCGACATTCTTTAACCACTATTTCGTACACACCCGATACAAACTTATTCATTTTAGCCCGGGAATATGCATCCATTGATGGAGCATACTTAGACAATTGAGTAAACTTTAGAGCATATTCCCTCACACTCATACCCCTTGTCGAAGCTTAATGAACTCTATAACCATAGCTTCCCTCATCTCAAGGGGAAAGAATCTATCAAGAATTGTGGCCTTGAAATTCTCCCAATCAAGAGGACCCACAACTTCTGGTCTCCCTTCCTTTCATTGGTTATACCACACTTGAGCCACACCTTTCCATTGGTAAGCGGCCAACTCCACCGGTGTAACCCCCATGATCATCAAAATCTTATAGACCTCATCAATAAAATCTTAGGAATCTTCCTCAATGTTAGAACCATGAAACTCCATAGGACGCATCCTTGTCAAGTCCCTCACTCTTAAAGCTATCGAATTTACATTTGAGCTTACGGGAACCACAACCTCCCTATTGGCTTTAGCCGTAACCGCTAAAGCTAACACTTGAAAAGCAGCCCTAAAATCCACATTAGAAACATGCTCGGCCAAAGGATCGACCGAAACTTGAGGAGCTTGGGGAGGAGTTTCATGTTCTGTATTCCTTCTAGCATAAGCTTTTCGGGTAACCATATCCTGAAGAACATAGGATAAGGATTAGTAGAGAGACTTTATAGAGTTAAACTTTATTGCACGACTTAAGAGTAATGAAAGAAGTGAAGTTTCCTAATCATCTTGTAACCTCTCATTCATAAATGTGGCATGCTTCACACTCATGAACAAGACTCTACTAGATGTGGCTTATAAGACATCCTAGGACCATTCTAAATCTTGTTCTCTGATTACCAAGTTTGTCACAATCCAGAGATACCCCCTAGATGTAACATGGAGTATAGAACCCCGAATGACTTCATACAAACCACTTAGCTCTCAAAACATAAGAAATAGAACAATAAGAGTAAAAATAGTCCAACTCCAAAACATTGTATAAAATGAAAAGTGGAAGTCTAAACTCATGTCTCAACATAGCCATCTAATACAATAGAATAAAATTGGGCCTAGCCCATACATCATGTCCAAAAGGGAAGTTCAAGAAAGAAAATAAAACAATAACTATGTCCTCGAATCATGAGGACTCACCAAATCTTGGGATGTCACAAACCCAACAACTAGCCACGAGACTCGGAAACCTGTCTATCGGACCATATGTTTGGGAATATTGTAGGCAAAAGTATGAGTTAGTACAAAACAATGTACCAAGTATGATCGACATGTATAAAACATTTAAAACATTCTAAAAAGGAACATTTCATTTCATGACATGCAATTTACCTAGTTAAACATTATAATACAGAGTTATAAATCATAAGTCATAATCATGGTCAATGCAAGTTAACTTCTTATTTCACATCTTTGAACTCATATGTGATACTCCTTGAGTAACCATACTTCATTATTACTTGTGGGAAATAGCCTTAACCAACATAAGACCATGTGAGCTATAACATGGAATACGGTGCCTACCCCACACCGAAAAGACACTTGCTGAAGGGAGAACCTTGAACTTCTAGCTTAAGTGGATCCACTAGCTAATCAACCTATGTGGGCACATAGTTATGGGAAAAGGATATTGCTACTAGAAACCCAAACTCTACTTCGCAAAGGCTTCCATCTCATGAGATCACTTTGGAAACCCGTACTCTACTAACGTGACATCTTCCATCTCATCTTCAATATCCACTCGGTGCTAAGCATAAATTCCCACAAAATAGTCATTTCTTACTTGACTTCATTACTCATGGAAAGGTGACCTTGGACAACCAATTCAAGCTAATTTCATTAAGATAGATCCTAGTCTTTGATTCAATTAGGTGAGGAAGACTATCAACCTAAGAATCCTTTCTATGAGAGAAAACCTTTCACATCATTCTAGTATGTGTATTAGTGAGAATATCATTTCACAACACAACAACATCATTGTACTTTACTCTCAAAACACCCTTAAAACATTTGCATAGATTTATTAAAATAATGCGTAAATCCATAATTTACGTCAAAACCAAATTTCAATCATCAACTCTTAGAAAACATGGGTTAGATATGGATTTCATCATAAATTCATGTAAAACTAGTAATACATGCTCAATTTCATAAAACTCTTCCTTGAAGATCACAATCCCTCAACATATCGTTCATAACTTGAAAACCTAGGGATCACATAGGTTCATAGGGGAATTCATCATAAAAGCATTGCAATTCATCAATTCATGCATAGAAGATAATAATTAATTCATTTAAATCAATAATAAAGAGAACCCATGATAATAGACTAAAACCCTTTTTCAATTAGGGAATTCTACCCTTTGAAACAGAGACATTTAGGAACTCCATGGATGGAAACTATCATACCTTGAGTCCAAAATCGAGCCTTCAATGGAGGAATTGGAACCTTAGCTGGAAACCCTAGGTGAATCCTTCTTCTTCTTTTTCAAGTTTCTAGAGAGAGAATATTTGAGAGGAATTGGTTTTCTTATGGGAATTTAGAAGAATGAAATAACTGGGGTGAATTTGGGGGTTAAAAGACTTATATAGGGGTTCTAAATGTAGGTAAAACAACATAGTATAGGAATAAATTAATTAGGAAAAGACCCAACTGCCCCTTAAAATAACAATCAGGTGACCATTCACGGGCACAGTCAACGGAGCGTGGTCTGAACCACGACCCATCCTGGTGGACTGTCGATTATGGTCAGAAACTATATTTTTTGGCCTTCGAACCATGGTCCCTGACCACAGACCGTGGTCTGACCTATGGTCCATAGATATGGCCGTGGTCTTGGACCTCAAACCACTAGACAGGGTGGCCAACCCACGGACCCACCTTCAGTCTATTGTTCAACCCATGGACCGTGGCTGGCACCTGCAACTTCCCAAAATTTGGTTCATTCCCCTTTTTTTGATACGGGGTGTTACACACATATAGGTTAGTCTCATAGTTCCTTTATCTACTTCATTTACTCTTTGTTCTTTACTTTAGTTTCTTCCTTATATTGATATTATTCCTTTAGTTATAGGTGATATATGTTTCTTTCTTACATGTTTATTCTTTCTTTATCTTTGGAGCTCAATTGGCTTATGTCTGCTAAGTGTCACTTGTTGGTACTCATACTACACTTCTGCCCAATATAAATCATAGTACGAGTTCTCGCTGCTGATTCGGTCTCGTATAAAGAAGCTCTTGGATTTTGAGTTATGGGTGAGCTCCTGGTATTTTGAGTTGCCTCACTCTCCCTCTATTTTGGACTAGGACTAGTCTTTATTTTGGTTCTAGAGAAAGTTTTGTATTACTGTATTGTTATTGTACTCTTGTTTTGAATAGTTTCTCAATTACCAGCTGAGACCAGGTCTTGGTTGGTTTTTATATTGATTTCCTTCTCCCTTTTATGTTGGCTTTTTCTATTAGAGTTTTCTTCCGCAATTCTTTTCTTCCGTGCAATAGCCTGCTCGTTCAAGTTCAGGACTATAGGTTAGGCTTACCTACTAGTGGGATGTAGTAGGTGCCATCATGACCTGATATTTTGGGTCATGACCATTTTTTGGTAGATTAGGAGTTGAAAGGTAGTTATAAGTCTTAGAATTAGGGTCAGAACAACATAGTACAGGTATTAAATGCATAGAAAAAGACCCATATACCCTTAAGAATTACTGTTGGATGGCTTCTACGGTTTAGACCTATGATCCGTCAAACTTTCTACGACTCATATGGGTCAACTATAGAACCAACTTCAGAACCAAAAATTCACCTTACTTTCCATGAAACCTTTTACAGACCATTGAACTTTATACGGTCCGTAGACCCCATCTATAGTACTCAACTTTGAGTCAAAATTTTCACTAAGTCTAGTTCACTCCTATGGAACCATCCTACGACCCGTCAAAACCTACTAAGACCAATCATGTTCACTCGTAGGTCAAACTTCAAAATTTTGAATTTTTCAAAACTCAATTCTAGGTTCTACAATCATGTTCACTCGTAGGGAAGTCTCGTAGACCATTGTTTCGGTAAATTTTCTCCATTTTTCCTTTCCAAATTCTGAGGAGTTATAATATCTCCCTCTTAGGAACATTCGTCCTTGAATGGAACTCAAGCTAGAATGAATAGAGTAGGAGAGAAACCAGCAACCCAACATGAATGAAAATCTCATCATAATGAACATAAACATAGAAAATCACCCCAGGCTACGGGTTTGTTCTATGACCCGTAAAACTTTGCATGACTCATCTTGGCTTCTCTTCATCCAAGTACTGGAGCTCAACATTGCTGATCTTTCCTACGATGTAAGACCTATGGCTCGTAGAAAGTTCAGTCTTGTATCCCAACACTTAGCTCCAAAATGCATCACTACCTTTTACGACTCATTCCTACGGATCATAGAGAAATCTATGAATCGTAGCTGAAGTTGTCCAACCTCAAAAGTTGTTGTTTCAACCTGTTTCATCCTGACTCGTCAAAAACCTATTTTCCTGAAAAATACAAGTAAAATATCATCAAATCTACTAACATATGCTTAAGACACATGCACACTCCAAACTTAAGGCATGATAAGTACCATAAATCTGCAGTTCATCAACACCCTCAACTTAAAATCATTCCTTGTCCACAAGCGACACTTACTAACACAAAAATGACACGATGTGAAAGAAAACTAGAACCCAAGCATTAATATGGCATTTTCCTTAATAATTAATCCTCAGTGCAATCGTTAAGTTCAAAACAAGCCAACGAATCTGGATCAATTCATGACATAGAAATACCACTAGATACATTCACAACCACATATTACAATCACCAAGATACCAACTTTTTGACAATGTACTTTGTGCCTTTACCGCAAAGAAATCTTATTCGTTCACACAGATCTCGCTATATATTTCAAATTCAAGGACTTAGTATATGCTCACTCCCAAAATTGAATTTAATATAGGACATGCACAATATCACTGGCTTGCCCTTATTTTCTACACTTAGACTGTTAAACCATTAAATTAGGATCCCTATAGGAGTTTCTTAGCTTTTAATGTAGGTTCAGGGCAGGTTTAATTTATTTAGACTCAAAGTGACATTTCTGCCCTCCTTGACGTAGCATTGGCTATTTTCCTCTGTTACAACCAAATTGTGTTTCATCTTTATTTTTTTTATCCTCATTTTTCATTAAATCTCGGGTGTGGCTTTGACTTGCTATTCTTTTTTCGTTCCAAACATTTCTTCAGGTTTTCATTCTTTTACCTTGTTATTTTCGTTTACTACCACAACATCTTAATTTTCTCCTTTTTTCTCAATACACAACTTTTTTCATACCCCTTTTCTTTCTTGTTTTCCTCTACGTTATCTACCCTCAACTTAGGCTTTTAGCCTTAGTTGAGGTTCAAGATGTCTAATGAGGGACCATGGCCAAAAGAAAGGTTAACAATCACGACAGGTTAAAAGTGAATTGGGTAAATCGAAAGAAAGGTCTAATTTAAGCTCAACAATTTGGATCGAAGGGAGTATTTTCATTTAGTTGGTTGTTTTTAGGCTTAGTGTAATCATTTTTAACAATGGCCTATAATCCTTTCCTAATTAACAGATAAATCATCCTGTCAAGACTAACGGGGAAAATTCTAGATTTACATATACTATACAAATGAAAAAATAATTTCACACCTAGCACATCGTTTCACTAGAAAAATTATCATTATATCTGATTCATGTTTCATCTTAAGTCATGTTATCCTATCGGCTTCTATCATATCATTCAAAGACCCTACACATTTGATTTATAAATTACACATATATAGCACAAAGCACACAAAATTTGAAGGGATATCTATTTTATGCAATACGATCATCATGCTTTTCTTCTGGTCTACTTTTACAATCAACATCCTACACCTATTGGTTCAACAAAAATTAAATAGTCCTTGCGGAAAAAGAACACTATCAAGAAAATCCCAAGGCATGGTCGGATTCGGGCTATGCAGACTTCACCCATTACACTCTAAAACAGATTTATCCCACCCCCACACAAAAGAAAGTGCATTTTCCTCAATGCATTAGAATTAAAGTAAATAGCATAAGGTAAAGATAAACATGTAGCGCCTAAGTACTAAAAAAACTACCTAGAGGCATATGGGTCTGTTGAAACATAGATGGCGCCATTAATAACACCCTATCAAATAATCTGGGGTGCACTATGAGTAATTCCCCCAAGCTCAAAGCTCTAGGTAACTGATGTCGGACTCGCTCCAATTTGATCTCCTTATCTTGTCTCGATTATAACGGAGTTGCCTTATGTGCATATTGTTATCGCTTCCTTGCGCACTCCTCATCACTCTCACCAATACCAGCATCAAACTATGTGTGTTTACTAGGAGCATGCGTAGTGTCTACATCTCCAGATAAGGCCAACAATACCTCATCCCCAGCCTCAACGGGTGAAGGACCGGGTGGTGCAAATGAAGATGTAGCAGCCAGTACGTAGACATCATCCCAAACCCAATCCAACTCTATCTAGAAGCTCTAAAGATCCGTACTCGGGGTAGTTTGAGTCTTGGCAAGCATCCTACACTCAAATTCATATATCTTCTCTGCCATCGCTACTCGCATCCAAGTCTCTATTACCTCAACAATTTACTGGACCCATGGTTGAAATTGTTGCAACAATTGTGTCATCTGCATCTCTAACTACCAAACTCGAGTGATAGGCATTGTGTAGTGTCCTGATGCAGTTGAAGCATATGGAGTGCTCGCGGTTGGGCAAATGTAGAAATAGAGGTAGTCCTGGCAGGCTCAGTAGTAGTGACTGCAATATCAATCTCTCCGGGCTGTTCCTGTGCAGGTACCTCACCCATAGAAGGAATGTCAAACTGGATTCTTCATCTTGATGCAGCCGAGTTGGCTTATCTCGAATCAAACCAACGTCAACCGTATTGGTCACCTAAACTAAAGCATCAACCACACCAAGCAATGGGGCAGTCGACTCTCTACATAAGTTGAAGATCAGGCACGGGAATAAGAGGGTAGTAATATTCTTAAATATATGCTCATGAATCTTGGCAATCAAAATATGGGCGAAGTCAATCTCATACCCACCCATCAGGCAAGCCATCATCATGGCCCATTCAAGAGTCAAATAGTTATCCACCATTGTTGGAGATAGTTTGGCATGGAAAATGGACCACCAAAACTTTTTGGTAAAATTGAGGGAGGCCTTTTAATCTGGGTTGAAACCCAATTGGCCTCAACACCCAGATCAACAATATAAGCCATACCCATCGTAGTATATTCTCTTTCTAGATCACATCCCTCATTGTTGCTTTGTTTCGGACTAACTTCATCTGATAATCAAACTCCAGGAGAAGGTGGTCCAGTAATCTTCTCCAGCAGGGTGGCCATAGTGAGATAGAGTGGTGAAACTGGGTTCCGAATAAAAAAAATGGGATGGTCCATTGATGAACTGGTGGACTGTGCACTCGGACAAATCTATGAGAATGTCCCGTACCAAAGTTGTCAGAAGTGGGGATTGATCCAACTCTTTGGCCTTCAGAGGTAAGGCATTCTTCACCACTGTCGTATATGAGCTTTAAAATTCATGGACCATAAATGTTTTATACTTCCCGGGGGTCCTCCATCTATTCACATTTGTACCTCTTAAATAATTCATGTATGGCCGGGATAGTGTGATGACTCCTGGTAAGTATATGCCGCTCCTCCATAATAAGCTAGGCATTTTTGTTCTATGCATTCTTATGGATGGCCTCGAAGTAGATATTAAACATGCCCAAAACGCACCATCGATTTTTCTTGCCAACAACTCATCCCATCTTAGAGGTTCTAGTATGTAGTGAATCCTCATCGCTAAGATGAGCTAGAGTCAGACTCTGAACCGTATTATGACTTGACTCCGACTAAGAGTTGAATGTTGCCTCTGCCTCAAAGGTACTTTCTTTTCCTGATGTTTCAGCTCCTTCTTCAGACTAGGGAGCCGCTTCTTGTGATGTCTGGTAATATCAATCGGTTCAGAATAACCTCTAATTGATTGGAATGTTTTGGACAGGTCTAGAATTCTTTGGGTGAAGCATCTCCCACTTCAGGATTGTATTTTGAACAACTTTGTTCATCATTGGTGGTCTCATCCATCAAGCCCGAGCTCGAGTCCAAGGTCCGGTTGATTTTCCTCCTTTTATCAGCATTGTACTTCTTGAAGTATTATTAGTAACTTTAAATTTCTAAAAGAGAGCAAGAAAAACTGAAAAACAAAACTAAGAAACAAAAATAAAATTCAAAAATTCTAGTTTTTTTGTCCAACGGTTGAGTTCCTACGGACCGTAGAAGTTTCTACGGCCCATCGGACGCAGTCGTCGGAAGGGACGCCAATTTTTGTGTTTTTGAAGTTTGAACTACGGTTTGTCAGTATGGTCCGTTTAAATGACTATGGACCATATGTCAACCCGTAGTTCCTTGCTTAGGCTAATGGTTTGTGTTTAGTAGGACTACGAAAAATGTTCTAGCGGCCATAGAAATTTCTACACATCGTAGACTTGTTCCGTAGTCCACAATATTTATCCTTAAATATATAGATGGTTGTAGAAGTCCAATAATTGATGTGTATATCAAATATGTACAAACACAGGTGAGAAATGGGTGATATTGATCATTTTGACTTGTCTACGAGGGGCAACTATGGATGGTAGAAATTTCTATGGTTCACAGGAGACACTCATAGGTCACAAAGTGTCATACCAGTGTGTCTATTTCACACCCAGTTTCATCATATCTTTTAATGAAGCATCCCAACCGACATTAATTATACTTTTTCACCATAGAATACTCATGTTATACAATCATCCCTTGGATTTACATTTACAATTTAATCAAATCAACAAATAGTGCAACAATTTAAACCGTAGGGTAAATGCAACTCAATTTCAACATCATTAATGACATATATGCAATCATCCGACAATACTCACAACACATTCATCCCTAGGGTGTAAATACTGAAAACATGATCAATATATGCACAATTTTAACCTTAAGTCAAGTATAAAACAATAAATCAATAAATTGTAGGCTACCAAGGATAAAATCCATACCTTTGTGAGTGAATTCAAGTTGTGTGTGTGTGGACTTGTCAATTAACTCGACTTTTTTGTGACCCGTGACTGCCTTCTTGAATTTGCGTAAGTGTGGAGAAAGAGGGGAAAATGGAGAAGAAGAAGAAGAAAGGGAAAATATATTTGTGGGGTTATGTAAGAGTGGAAAGTGGAGGTTGATGAAAGGTAGGGTAGTTTTAGGCGTTGTAACGATTGTGAAGGGGATATGAATAAGGGAAAATTTAATTTGTGTGTTTTAATTTAAGAAGGTCACGGGTTGGATCGGCTAATTCTAAAATTATTGGGTCTTAGAAAAACCCGTCTACAAACCATAGGAATTCCTACAGGCCATAGAAGGTTTTCGTAGATAGACTTTACACTTAGAAATTTTGAGAAACGTACCAGGAGTCTATGAGTACAAACTACGGAATGTAGAAATTTCTACAGTTCATACAGTGCACTTGTATACCTAAAACTGCAGTTGTAGTGGGATTAAATTTTATGGCTGCAGTCTACGATTCGTCGAATTAACTATGATTCATAGATGGACCTGTAGAACAGGTCCTTAATGATTTTTATTTTAGCAGGATTCTATGAATAGGTCCCATGGTCTGTAGGAATATTCCTCTACACTTTAAAATTTTCCAAATTTTCCTTTCTTTCATGCACATGTAGCAAACATTAGGCCTTTCTTTTACTTTTTATTGACACTATTTTGACACAGACGCTAAGTTAACCTATACTAGCCTAAAAATCGAAATGAAAAAAGAGAAAAATGCAAAAGTAACCAAACTAAATATCTTAAGTTGCCTCCCAAGCAATGTTTGATTTGACGCCGTGGTACGAAGCAGATGTCTTGACTACTCAGACTTCATCAAGAACCCATTATTCAATCTCTTTGACTTCTTTTGGATGTCTCATGTAGTGTTTTATCCTTTGACAATTCAACTTGAACCTCGTTCCATTATTCTATAACCCAATGATAATGCTCAAATTTCATCCTTAAAACCAATTAAAAATGCCAGCGGTCATAGGCAATGAAAACCCAACAAAGACTCGGGGTTGAATTCCACAGGAACAGTATATCGTAGAGAATTCCTATCAACAAATTTGGGTTGTAAGATTGCTCATTTGTACTAGTCAAAACAAATGGGTGGATGATTCATGCACTTTAATAAATAGCTTTGGCTATCAGTTGTCACAGTTACATTAAAATTTCGAAAAATTTAAGAGTTAACAAGATATCTAGGGGTGCGGGGATTGAAACCGATGTCACATAAGGATAATTTTGTTGCTTTATAGTGATGAACATTCATGAATAGGGTAGGTCATATTCAATGACACTAATCATCTTTCGATTTCAAAGCATCTATGTATAGAATCTCATTTCGATCCCATCTAAATGCCAAACTAAAAAACTCAATGCCTTGCTCTATTCTCTGTTTCGATGCATAAATAGGGTAAGAAGATATGACCCATAACTTTATTTTTCAAGCAAGTTATAGACACCAAACCTAAATTACTAGTATTGGAGTAATTACCCACTCAAATCAATCTCTTTCGAGCAATGATCGGAGATCGGAAGTAGAAATTAAGTTTGCAACCTTAACCCATAAATTAACCCATGCTAATTAAATTGATTCATGTATAAATAGTATAAAAATAGAGCATAACACAATACCCTACGTTAAATCAACATCCAACCCCGTAATTACACCCCTAGATCTTTGGGTTTTAGCCACCCATCACAAAAGGAAAAGAAATATACCTTTAATGAAAGCAGTCATGAGTAACATGAAATTATGAAATTACAAGTAAATCCACTTGGATTCAACTTCAATTTATCAAATTCGAGAGCAAAGTTGAAAAACTCCAAAACCTAGAAAGTGTTCTTCACGAAGGTCAAGTGACTCTCTCTCAAAACTCAAAATATTTCTCTCTCTTTCTAAATTTTAAAACTCTTTTTAGGCACCCTTAATTTCTCTCTCCTTCGGTCTATTTATAGTTTGCTAATTTCAGACCAAAACCCAATGCACATCTCACTCGGTGACATTAGTCGGGCTCGGTGAGCTTGTTTAGAAAATCACCTCTCGCTCCTGAGCTCGCCATTTCATGATCTAGGCTTCAGGTATTTGAACATCAATCAACAAACTCGTTTGAGTCGGCCTTTCACATTCGGCGAATAGCCAAGTACCATATTGGTTCACCTTTCGAGCATTCAATTATTGTTCATTCACAATCCGTCTTTTCTCATACTCACTCGGCAATCCATATTTTCTCGTTTGACGATCAACAATGTATAGTTTGCACTACTTTTTGCATTTTGGTCATTCTTTCAAACATCAATATTTACCTTGTCCATTTGCCTTCATAGCTACAAATCAACAGCATTTTATCAGAATAGGACATAATTAAGCATTTAAGACATTAAAAGTGAGCTAAATCGACCTCAAATGAGTGCAAATCTACAACTCATCAACACCCCCAACTTAAACTTTTGTTGGTCCTCAAGTAAATCAAGAACACAATTAGATCAATAAGGGTGTCTACAACATTACTCAATGAGTTCTAATATGCAAGTGTCATAAAAAGACTACTTTCAACAACATGCTACACTCACTCATGATCAGAAAGCTTCAAATGCTGACTAGCTGGTCTCAACAAAAACTCAAACTCACTTTGGCTTGTTTCCTAATGTAAGAAGATGTTTCAATAAATGCATTCAAGTTCCCTCATATCAAGAACGATATTCATTCTCTCACAACGCAAATCAACAAATAAATAAGAAATCAATGCAACTCTCACTCTCTCAAAAGAGAAACGCATGCAAGTTGTATCTCATAGGTTTTCCCATATTCTCCAATCATCACACAACCTAGTTCATGCAAGATCTCAAGAGTCTTTCAGTCTTCTAATGGGGTTGAGGGTTAAGGTATGGTCAATTTGAATCGGTGACTTTACCGTTTCAAAGCATTGTTGCATTCATCTTCACCTCTTCTCAAGTTATTTTCATTCTTTTTCCTTTGAGAACACAAACTTTGACTTTTCGCTCAATTTATTTGGAATCCCCTTTATTTCATCACTTCTCTTTTTCATTTTCATTTTTTCAAAGGACTTTCATCCCAACAACTCTTTTTTTTATAAGGAGGGGTTTCTTCTTTTTGTAACAAGCTTCAAAGTTGAGTCTCATTTCATATTTCTTTGCCCTTCACTTGGCTTCCATACCTACTTCCTTTTTCCACCACCACCCCCCCCAACTTAGGATTTTGTCCTAGGTTGGCTATTCAAACATAAAAACACTTTAAAAAGTATTTTAGGTGAGAAGGTAGGGACAATTTGGTTCAAGAGGCTTTCTTTTGGTTTTTCCAACAAATGGGTTAGGCTCAAATGGTGCAAAAATGGATGCACACCCTCACAAGGTAGTCACAAAATATTATGGCTATTTGGGTTCCCTTGTTGAATTGTTGCCCATGATTACGCCTCACATTCACCAAGACTTAATCAATTGGACAAATGAGGAAAATTCTAGGACTCCACACACATGCTTCAAGTAAGACCTCACCACATAGGTTCATTGCAAGGCTCACATCAAAACGTAATAAGTCAACAAAAGATTCAAAGAGATTTCTCAAAAGTGCAACCAAATCAATTTCATTCTCGCAACACCAATACTCTACATCATGCTCATCTTGAGTACTATTCAATACATCAATATTGAACACAATCGATCCTCGAATCATTATCCATGAAACCTCAATCATTTCACAATTTTCAAAACTTATGAAGGGTTGCAAAATCAAGAGAGAATGTAATCGATAAAAGATATGAACTCAACCAAAAGAAACATTGTGATATCAACAAAAGTAAACTAATAAAATCATCCAAAACCAAAAATAACAAAATACAAGCAAAAACGGTAATATTGGCTCGAACGCCCTCAACTCACAAAAAATAAATAAGCAATGTCCTCAATGTGATGATAATAGAAGTATAGGAGGTTGATATTTAAGGGTCCCCCTAATATCCTATGTCTGTGGAGCACTCTCATCTTGAGTATCCAAAAGGGAAGCATCATCTGAGGCATCAATGCCCGGTAATAAGATCACCAGAGGTAGCAATGAAGACACGACTGGTGCATCAATGACCGTCTCAACACTCAAAGGGATGGTGGAGTCTGAAGAGACTCCACTAGTACTAACTGCTTAATTTTAATGAAGGGATCTCTCATGGGTCACCTGAAAAATTACCTTCTCGGTCTCCTATATCACCATCAGAGTCTGTGCAATCCAATGGTCCTCACTCCTCAACTTTTTCTCGTCTGTCTGCTATGCCAGATTATCCTCGGCCCTCTCAACATCCTCATCATCATCGATCTAAACACTCACAACTATCCCAGGCTCCACACTGGGAAGAGGCTCGCTTATAAGGATTTGTGGTGGCATGGAGGGAGGTGCATCTGGTAGGGGAACCTCTGCAGATAGCATAGATATGTTAGTGGACTACAATTGAGTCACCTTTGCTCGCAAGGTAGCAAGCTCCTCTCTCATAGTGTCTAATTCACTAGAACCACCCCTGGTCTTCTATTGGGTCTCACGTCTCATGGTAAGGTTATCCAACCTCACATTATGGCCTCAAACTATCCCCTCACACCTACTCACCAAGTCTCTCAATGGAGCCAAGGCTTTCTCAATAGTCATAATAGCCCTATAATTGATCCTAGGCATGTCCGTCTCAACCCATACAGCTCTAATATTTGTTGATTAGGCATGGCTTCCCATCAGATAAATCATGGCCTAGGTCAAAGAAGGGCGGGTGATGAGAGTAGGGTAGGTCTAACAGTAGCAACAGCAACAGAAGAACTAGTAGCAACATGAGTAGTGGAAACTCCAGGCACATTGGAAAAGAATGATATACCTACCTTCTCCACAGAAGGAGTAGGTATACTAGCCTCAGATGCTAGTGTAGAAGGGTCAACTACAGGAGTTGTGTCTTTTGGTGGTGGCTTCCTCCGAGCCGCATCATCTCACAAATGCTTAGCCTTAATCCTCCAAATGTCACTGGAAGAGGCTAGTGTGATCCTCACATTAATCTTCCCTCCAAAGTAATCTCCTGCTCTCTCGCACATGTTACTCTCCGAGGCTACCCCCTTGACGTAACACGGGACCTAGGATCACGAGTGACCCCAAGCTAACCCTGTGTCTGGCATATATCAAGCACAGTGAGAATAACTTAATAAAACATATACTATGTGGAAGCTAAAACAATGGATAACTGAAAGTAGTGAATACCCAACTAGTCTGAATGTATAAAACATACTAAGATTTTAATGACAACTGAAAGATTAAACTTAAAAATTCAAGTTGATTCTACTACTATGTCTAAAAAGCTTCTAATTGAGTTGAGTTGCTGGGACATGCCCCCCAGCTAACTCGAACAACACTGAAAACTGAATAAAAAGACTCAAATGAAAGTTATGTCTATTGTCCTCGAAGTATGATGACTCACAACTGAAGCTGCTAAAATACGGATCGAGAATCGATCTAAGCGTGATCTGGATGCTAAGTACCTGAACCTACATCATAAAAGGATGTAGCGCACAGTATGCATCAGTACTTTGAATGTACTGAGCATGCAAGATATAGATACTAATTTGAACAAGACATAGATAAGCTGAAAAAAGGCATAACTGAGCAATACTGTAAAATACTGAAAAGATGACTGAATGCAATGACCAAATGCTAATCATGAACAAGAGATGCTCAACTGAATACTGAAGTATATATTGAAAACCTAGTCATATGCACAAAGAATCCGACTATGGAAGCTACTATTAACCGACATAAAACCACGTGAACTAAATGTGGAGTCTGATGTTTACACCCCATCGAAAGGACCCAATATACCTTGCTAGGGGTATAAAGGCATGAGTGGCATGATCACTAAATTTGATGCCCAACAAAAGGGACTTATACTCCTACAGGGGCACATAGTTCTGGGACTATGAGGGTACGTTGAACCTTAGTCCTACTCGATGCTAAGTCTACTCCTAACTGAATATATATATGAATGAAATGTAACTGAAATATTGAATAGCTCGAAATACTGATTTTTTAACTCAAAAAGCAACATTTATATTTTGATAATGTAACATTCGATATTTGAGGCTTGATTTATCTTTTAACTAACCTAGGAAGTGTAATTTCTGAACTAAGAGAATCTACACTAACTAGGGTTCTGAGTTTCATAAAAGGAACTAAACAATGTTTCTAGGAAAATATGATATTTATATTATGGATACCATAGCAACTGAAATCATAATAATTCTCTAAGGTTTTACAAACCCTAGGTCTAAACAAGATATGTAGAATCAAGGAACTGACTGAATTCTAGGGACCTAGTTGATGAAAGGAACCCACTAGTGAAATCCCACATACATGGTAATAAAATCTATGAAGAAATCCTTTTATTTTGTGGCTGAAACTTAAAGCAAACCTTCTGATTGTTCTGGGGAAACTGACACCACTTTCTTCTCTTTTTGCTCTAAGATTTGATGATTTTTGGTGAATAAAGGTTTTAGGTAGGTTCTGACTAAATTGCTAGGCTTAATTAAGTAGAAAAAATGTAGTTTAGGTACTAAATGATGTAGTTTAAATGTCCAATGCATAGGGGAAAGACAAAAATGACCCTAACTTAACAGCTGACAAGGCCTTCGACGGACCGACGGTCCATCCTGGTAGGGTATCGTTTGGCGTCTGAGACAAGGCATTGGGGGTCACGATCCATGGACCATGGATCGTGGTCCCACCTACGGTCTGTAGGTCCTGCCATGGGTCATGATTTTTCCTTGGAGTTCTAGGTGGCCAACCACGGACCATACATACGGTCTTTGGTCCGACCCACGGGCCGTGGTTTGGACACTGTCAGTGGCACCTGCAAAATGTAGAAAATCTGCTATTGGCTCTTTCTCGAATCTGAGGTGTTCCATTATCTCCTCCTTGGGAACATTCTTCCTCGAATAAAGTCTAAGCAAGCTGAGTAAGGAGGGAAGGAGTTCCAATCCCTACCACTAAGTACTAGAAACTAATATCTAACTGAACAGAGTTCCAAGAACATGCAAATATTTTGAAATGCAAGAATAACTGAGGGAACAAGATGTTGAGACTGAATTTACGTAAGGAGTAAACAAAGAGACTGGAGAGGAACTATTACCTCAAGCTGATACGGAATCGGAAAGAAAGAGGTGAGGATACTTGGCCTTCATGGCTGCTTCTGCTTCCCAAGTAGCTCCATCTATTAACTGACTCCTCCACAAAATTTTCATTGAAGCGACTTCTTTATTTCTCAACCTACGAATATGACGGTCAAGAATTTCAACTGGCACATCTTCATAAGTGAGACTATCCTTCACAGCCACACTCTCTAATGATACTATTGATGCCAGATCACCCACACACTTCTTAGACAAGGAAATGTGAAAGACTTGATGCACCGCTGCTAATTCTGCTGGCAATTCTAACTCATAAGCCACATTACCAACCCTTTTCAGGATTCTGTAAGGACCTACATATCTAAAACTGAGCTTCCCTTTCTTGCCAAATCTCATCACTCCCCTCATAGGTGACACCTTCAGGAAGACCCAATCATCAATTTCGAACTCTAAGTCCCTTCTCCTCATAATTGTATAGGACTTTTGATGACTCTGAGCTGTCTTTAGTCTATCTCTGATGAGTTGAACTTTCTCCATAGCCTCATGAACTGAATCTGGCCCTATCAAGGTTGTTTCACCTACTTCAAACCAACCAATCAGGGACATGTATCTACCCATATAGTGCCTCATACAGGGCCATCTCAATACTGAAATAGAAGTTATTATTATAGGAAAACTCTATGAGAGGTAAGTGATCATCCCAACTACCCTTAAAATCAATCACGCAAGATCTCAACATGTCCTCTAAGGTTTGAATGGTACGCTCGGCCTGACCATCCGTGTATGGATGAAATGTTGTACTGAGATTTACGTGGGTACCAAGACCTTTCTGAAACGATTTCCAGAAATGAGAGGTAAACTAAGGACCTCTATCTAAGATGATAGACAATGGAACCCCGTGCAACCTGACTATCTCATTGATGTAGAGTTTGGCGTAGTCTTCTGCTGAATCTGTAGTCTTGATAGCCAAGAAGTGAGCGGACTTAGTAACTCTGTCCACTATTACCCAAATGGAGTCATATTGTCTGCGAGTACGAGGTAAACCTACAATGAAGTCCATATTTATCACTTTTCACTTCCATGTAGGAATGTTAATATCTTAAGTCATACCTGCTAGTTTCTAAGGTTCTACCTTAACCTGTGACAGTTAGAACACTTAGCCACAAAATCTTCTATGACCCTCTTCATGTCGTTCCACTAAAAGACTCCCCGTAGATCATTATACATCTTAGTGGCACCTGGATGAATGGAATACCTAGAGTTATGAGCTTCTGTAAGGATCTGCTGCCTCAACTCACCCACATTAGGAACACATAAGTGACCCTGGTAACGAAGTACACCATCTCCCCCATGGGAGAAAACCTCAACTTTTTGCCGATGAATTGTACCTTTCAACTAAAGTAATATAGGATCACTATCCTATTTTTCCTTAATCTCCGCTACTAATGAAGATTCTGATCCATTCTGAACTATCACCCCACTATTTGATGTGTCCGTAAGGCAAACTCCTAAGAGAGCAAGCCGGTGAATATCTTTGGTTAACTCTTTCCTTCTTCCTCAACATGTGCTACACTACCAATAGACAGCGTGCTGAGAGCATTAGCCACTACATTGGCAGTACCAGGATGTTAAAGCACATTCATGTCATAGTCTTTGAGGAATTCAAGCCATCTTCTCTGACGAAGTTTCAACTCTTTCTAGGTGAACACATAAAGGAGGCTCTTATGATATATGAATACATCAGCATGAACACCATACAAGTAGTGTCTCCAAATATTTAGGGTAAATACTATGGCTACAAGTTTGAGGTCATGAGTCGGGTAGTTCTTCTCATGGACCTTAAGCTATCTAGAAGCATAAGCTATGACCTACCTCGCTGCATCAACACACAACCTAGGCCGAACCTGGATGCATCACTATAAATTACATAGCCGTCTGAACCATCTAGTGAAGTCAAGACCGGAACTGTAGTCAGCCTAGTCTTCAGTTCTGAGAAGTTTTTCTCACACTCATCTTATCACTAGAATTTGACCTTCTTCTTAGTTAACATAGTCAATGGGGAAGCTATGGATGCAAATCCTTTAAAAAATCTACTGTAATAACCGACCAAACCCAAGAAACTTCTGATATTTTTTGGGGAGGTAGGTCTGGGCCGATGCAGCACTGCCTCAATTTTCTGAGAATCCACTGAGATCCCTTCGCTGGATACCACATAACCAAGGAAAGCGACAGACTGTAACCAGAATTCACATTTGCTGAACTTAACGAATAGCTGGCGATCTTTGAGAGCTTGCAGAACAACTCTCAGATGAGTTGCGTGCTCTTCCCCTCTTCGAGAATAAATAGGGATATCATTAATAAAGACGATGACGAACAAATCCAAATACTATTTGAACACCCTATTCATTAAATCTATGAAAGCTGCAAGAGCATTTTTTAGTCCAAAAGACATAACTACAAATTCATAATGACCATACCAGTTCTAAAATTTGTCTTCGAAATGTAACTATCTCTGACTCTGAGCTGATGATAACAGGATCTGAGGTCTATCTTAGAAAAGTAACTAGCACCCTGAAGTTGGTCGAACAAGTCATCAATCCTGGGGATGGGATACTTATTCTTGATTATGACTTTGTTCAACTGTTGATAGTCAACACACATTCTGAGAGAACAATCTTTATTTTTCACGAATGAAGCACCCCATGGAGAGATACAAGGTGTGATGAAGCCCTTATCTAGATGATATTTCAGTTGATCCTTCAATTCCTTAAGCTCAGCTGGAGCCATTCTGTAAAGAGTAATCAAAATAGGGTATCTGCAAGGAGATCTATTCCCAATTCGATTTCCCTTTCGGGAGGAACTCTGGGAAGGTCTTCAGTAAACACTTCTGGAAACTCATTTACTACTTGGACTGACTCAAGATTTGGGGTTTCAGAGTTTGAATCCATAACCCAAACAAGATGATAGATATACCCTTTGGAAATCATTTTTCTGGCCTTAAGGTAAGAGATGAATCGACCCATAGGTAGTGAGCTACTACCCTTCCATTCTAAGACTCGCTCGTTTGGAAACTGAAACCAAACGATCCTAGTTCTACAATCGACTGATTCATAACAAGAATGTAACCAATCCATGCCTAGAATGATATCAAAATCTACTATTTCTAACTCTACAAGATATGCTAAGGTGATTTTCTGAGAGACTGAGAAGGATTCTGAAAGAGTTTATGGCTTGACACCAAAGTTTACTGCTATACAGGGAGTTACAAAAGACAGTGTAGCCCCTGGATCTAACAGTGCATAAACATCTAAATGAAAGACTCATAACGTACCATTGACCACATCAGGAGAATCTTCTTGATTCTGGTAAGCCTGGAGAGCATACAACTTGTTCTGGCGCTGACCGCCACCTGTACCAGAGAAGCACCATGTTGAGTTGGGCGACCTACTGGTGCTGCTAGAGTGGTAGACTAAGACCTTTTGTTGTTACCTCCTTGCCCCTACCTGGTAGAAGGGCAATCATTCAACCTATGGCCAGACTAACCACACCCAAATCACCCTTCCTTGCCTACAAGACACTTGCCCGGATGGTTCTTACCACACTTTGGACAAGTTGGGTAAGTCATGTTACCTGAAGAACTCCCCTGAGACTTAGAGCCTGATGCCCTACCTTTCTGATCATGTCGAAACTTAGGAGATAGAGTACTAGTTGATGAAGGTGCAGGGGTTGTAGATCTCTGCTGAAATTGCGACCAATTTCCACCGTTCGACTTTTATTGTGAGTACTCATAATTTCCGGTTCTGAACTTTTTGTTTTCCTTAGCCAATTCCCTAAGCTTATCTCACTCAACCTACTGAGCATGAGTCATTAGTTTGGAGGTATCCATATCCCCTAGTAGCATAGCATTCCTGCACTAAGTTTTCACCAGATCGGATACCCCAAATAAGAACTTACTCATTTGTTCCCTTGAATCTGCAACCATGTGTGGAGCATACCTGGAGAGTTAGGTAACCATCGGCCCATACTCTGGGACTGACATTGAACCCTGCTTCAAGTTCATAAACTCTTGTGCCTTAGCTTATCTCAATTCCTTTGGGACGAACCTGTCCAGAAAAGCTCCTGTAAAACAATCTCATGCTATAGGAGTTGCATTTGTACCTCTGTTATCTTTCCACTAAGTGAACCAGGTATGATCCATATCCTTAAGTTGGTAGGATGCTAACTCAACACTCTCAGTTCTAGTTACTTGCATTACCCCAAGGATTTTCTTAACCTCATCAATGAAGTTTTGTGGGTCCTCACGAATCTTTGACCCTAGAAACTCAGGTGGATTCATCCCACCAAAGTCTCGAACCCTAGCTGTAGATGATCCACCATTTGTGTTAGTAGGGACTAAGACGTGCTGATTATTTTGATTGGCCACACTCTGAGCCAAGAGCTGGATTGCATTCCAAAATTCTGCATTCGTAATCTCATGGTTTGGGACTAGAGGAAATGCGTTAGCATTGCGTGCATTAGCATTTCATGTGTTAGCTCTACGAGGAGGCATTATCTGAAACACATAATGATGGATTAGAAAGGAGAAGTGGATCATACCCACACACGATAAAAATAGCAAAGAAAGTGAAGTTTTTCTTAAAACACATCGTAGCCTCTCGCTCATAGATGTGGTGCACTTCACACCCATGAATGAGACATTACTTAATGCGGCTTCCAGACATCCTAGGACTCTTGAACCTATGCTCTCATACAAGCTAACACTGTGTCTGGCATATATCAAGCATATTGAGAATAACTTAATAAGACATATACTATGTGAAATCTAAAACAATGGATAACTGGAGTAGGTAATACCCAAATAGTCTGAAAATATAAAACATACTAAGAGTTTAATAATAACTGAAAGATTAAACTTAACAATTCAAGTTAATTCTACTACTATGTCTGAAAAGCCTCTAACTGAGTTGAGTTACTGGGACATGACCTCAGCTAACTTTAACAAAACTGAAAACTGAATAAAAAGACTAAAATGAAAAACATGTCTACTATCCTCAAATTATGAAGACTCACCACTAGAGCTACAATAAATGCGTACCGAGAATCGATCTAAGTGCGATCTGGATGCTAAGTACCTAAACCTACATCATAAAAGGATGTAGAGCAGAGTATGCATCAGTACTTTGAATGTACTGAGCATGCAGGATATAGATACTAAGCTGAAAAAACATATATAAGCTGAAACAAGGAATAACTGAGCAATAATGTAAATATTGAACCAATGACCAGAAATCTAAGTTGAATGCAATGACGAAGTACTAATAATGAACAAGACATGCTAAACTGAATACTGAAGTATACACTGAAAACTTGGTCAAATGCACTGAGAATCCGACTATGGGAGCTACTATTAACCAATATAAAACCATGTGAGCTAAACATGGAGTCCGGTGTACACACCCCATCGAGAGGACCCAATATATCTTGCCAAGGGTATAAAGGCATGACTAGCGTGATCACTAAATATAATGCCCAACAGAGGGGACTTATACTCCTATGAGGGCATGTAGTTCTGGGACTATGAGGGTACGTTGAACCCTAGTCCAACTCGGTGCTAAGTATACTCCCAACTGAATATATATATGACTAGAATGTAACAGAATTACTGAATAGCTCGAAATAGTGGCATGCTAACTAAAAATGCAACATTTATATTATGATGATGTAACATTTGATATCTGAAACATGATTTATATTTTTAACTGACCTAGCAAGTGTAATTCCTGAACTAAGAGAATCTACAATGACTAGGGTTCTTAGTTTCATACAAGGAACTAAACAATGTTTCCAAGAAAACATGATAATTACATTATGGATACCAACTAAAATCATAATAATTCTCCAATGTTTTACGAACCCTAGGTCAAAACAAGATATGCAGAATCAAGGAACTAACAGAATTCTAGGGACCTAGTGGATGAAAGGAACTCACTAGTGAAATCCCACATACTTGGAGATGAAATCTACAAATAAATCCTTCAATTTTGGGGCTAAATATTAAAACAAGCCTTCTAATTTTTCTAGGGAAAATCGCACCTATTTCTTCTCTTTTTGCTCTAAGTTTTGATGATTTTTGGTGAATAAAGGTTTTAGGTAGGTTTTGACTAAATTACTAGGCTTAAACTGACTAAAACGACGTAGTTTAGGTTCTAAATGATGTAGTTTAAATGTCCAAGGCATTGGGGAAAGACAAAAATAATCCTAACTTAACAGCTGACGAGGCCATCGACAAACCCTAACCGACGGACTGTGGACTGACCGATGGTCCATCCTAGCAGGGTGTCTAAGCGTTGGGGGTCACGATCCATGGACCCTGGACCACGGACCGTGGTCCCACCTACAGTCTGTATGTCCTGCCGTGGGTCATGATTTTTCCTGGGAACTCTGGGTGGCCAACCACGGACCATATCTACGGTCTGTGGTCCAACCTACAAGTTGTGGTTTGGACATCATCGGTGGCACATGCAAAATTCAAAATATTTGCTATTGGCTCTTTCTCGAATCCGGGGTGTTACAGCACAACTGAGTGATAAGAACCAAAAAATGAAGAGAGGTCTGCTCTTGTAGAGCCTGTAGCAACATCTCCTCCACAATGATGGTACTGACATTGATATGCTCATTATCGATGATAGTGACCACTAGCACAACCTTTGGGTGCTCGAGTATTGATTCATTTTGGGATGGCATGATGTTTCTACATATAAACCTGAACCAATGTTGGGCAACAATATTCAGATCTATCTCCTCTATCTTTGCACCTTCACTCATCCAAGAGGGAGAAGACTCATTAGATATCAATGGGGCTAACCACCCCTTTAAGACATTAAGACTTCTATTCATCCGAATCTGGTAGCTATCAGCATAAGTAGCGGAGGTGTGTAGTACTGTGTTAACCTCACATGCATGACACTGAACTATCTTTCCGTGCACTTCCACTTCATCCATGGGCTTGTAGACAGTGCCCATTCTTTTCTTGGGTAGGGCCTTAGCATAGGTGTCATAAAATTATCTGACCCATTTTTTCACATAAGGTTGTCTAGGTTTTGTAAATTGCTCAAACTTGTGGAACTTGATAGTTTCCCAAAAATTGGCATGGACACTCATCACTCCGTCAATTGAAAGCCTACGCTACTCCATAATAGAATGTTCCCCTTCTTCGTTTAGCCATTTTCAAGCCTTTGAATATATTATTGGGAGAACATGGGATTCAGGAGTTGGATCTTATGGAGGCATCGGTAACTTGGAGTGAATATTCACCTGCTTGGTGGAAATGTGTTTCCAAAATTTCTTACCTCCCCTGGTGGGGGTTTATGGATTGTCTTGTTAGGCACAAGGAGCTTCCGAGGGTTTATTAATAAATATTCTCTTGTGTTTCTTCGAAGGAGTAGGAGGAGGAGGGGACTCTCTATCTAACTTCGTGTCGATTGTTTCCATTTGCTTTATTTTTGTTCGTACCATAATCTGCAGAGAACAAATTCAAACATAGATTCACCGAGTTGGTTTGGCGGGCTAAGACAAGTCCATCAAAAATGACAGTGCAAATTGAAAAAATATCGGCATCAAAGGTGATGTCCACTTCTACTCAGCGATTCGCCAAGTGGGTTCGACTTACTAAGACAAGTCGCCGAATGGGACACTACCAAAGGTCACATATATGCTAAACAAGGCAAGTTGGGGCTTATTGGAGATTCGCCTAACCTCGTTGGTGAGCTAAGACAAGCCTGTCAAACAGGAAGTATTCAGCCAATGCCTAATATTTTACAGCTAAACCCAACATACAAAAGATATACTAGATCCCCAACATCATTACATTCCCCCTTTATGCTTATCTACACATGGGTACTCAGACTTCCCCCAGATAATTCTAAGTATTGCTCAAATTGGTGATTTACCCTTAAGAAAGCAGTCACCCTATCTATCATTGGGGAAAATAATGCAATTTGGTCACCTTTGGTTAATAAAACTTCAGTTACATCAAATTAGGCTTAGACCTAACAAATATGTCCGATCAATTTCAAATTTTAACCAACACAATCAAGATTGGCATTCGAGAGGCACACACAGGCAAATAGCTAAAGGGTACAGTTCAATACACACTTCAGAAAGCTACCCACAAAATCTAACAATCAAAATCAACAAATGGCTTCAATCCCACACCCATATCACAATTTAAAGCTCAAAATTCTCAATATAATTTGAAAACCAACCTTAGTAGGAAGAACAAGTCAAGAATAACAAGGAACTGGGTTGGGTTGATAGTGAAAGAAAGCAAATGCACTCCTAGAACTTTAAAATCACACACTCACGACTTACAAACACTCAAATGATTCAATGTAAGAGAAAGGAGAGGAAAAGACTTGAAGATATCAAAGGATTTAATTATTATTTTGAAAAGATCCTTGGCCTTTTTATATTAGGCCCGTTCGGGGGTCATGACTAACGTCACTGAACGTGTTTGGCAAATTGCCAATTGGAGCTCAAGCTCGCTGAACATGCTTGAAGGAATACCAAACCTGAAGGCTGATTTGGTAGACCCGATGGAGATTTCATAGTCCTCTTTGGTGAATCGCCTATTAGAGCTCTAATCACTGAAATTGATAGTACACACTTCCACATGTTCAAGATTAGAAGCCAGACAAGAATGAGTAGCACTTTACCTTCATTGTATTGCCATTTAGGTATTGGCATCACCTAATGTTTCACTTTTCAACCTTTCAACTTTTTCTCAACTTGCACTCACAACACACGTTATTGAAAGCATTAAAAACATAAGCAATGACTTGGATTGCCTCCTCAGAAGAAGCTTATTTAACATTGTGGCATCACATCGTTCTCAACTTCTCAACATTCATTCTTGGGATTTGAGATGGTGTCACTAGGCAACATTCCCTTTTGTCTTGGATTAATATGAGTGGAGATTTTCCACAATTGGGTCTCCAGCTACTTGATAGACATTGATTAAGAAGTCACTATTTGGGATAAAGTGAAGAAGTCATTTTTCAATCCTACAATATTTTTTTGGACCCTTCAACCTTGGTAAAGATCCTTGTAAGCATTTCCTTGGTTCAACTTCCTTCTAGCCCAACTGGCTCTTTTGGTCGTGGACGATCATGAAGAGGCATACATCTATCTTTTTCTACATCCCTATCTCCAATTTCCACTTCACCAATATTTCCAACCACTATATCTATCCTTGTTCCAGCTTTTCTTCCCACCTTGTCATTGATAATTAGTGTGAGAACCTTCCCACCCACCCCCCCCCCCATTTGGTTTCCCAATTATTGAACGTCCTCATTGTATAATGCCTCAAACTTGGCATCATCCAGGCACTACCCACTGTTTGTTCCAACTACATTTACTGACATAAGTCCATCTCCCATGATATGCTTAGACAACAAATTGAGTTGGGTCATCATTTTGGCTATGTTTTCATCTTGTTCATTGTCTATGTCGATTTTCTCTTTGCTCAAACTCAATTGTAGAGTAGACACTTGGTCTTCTCTAGTGTGCCATACTCGATTAACTTTTGTCATGTCATCAAGCAACAAAGAAGCCATATCATACGGTTGTCTCACTAATCTACCTTGGACTAAATGATCAGGCGTTCATTTGTTCATTTATTGACTGAATCAAGGCTGCAATAGAAGTATTACAGCAGCTAATTGTCTGGAATGCCATGTGTCGGACATTGAAAAAGTAGTTTATTGAACCTCAGCCACATCTCATGTAGAGGTTCACCTCTAATATGTTTGAAAGTTTGGATCTAGGTTTGAAATTTAACCATATTTGAGGGTGGAAAGAATCCCTCCAAAAAAGCATCATTCAACTCCTTCCACAAAGTGATACAATCATTTGACAACTCTGTCGAACATCTAGTAGTTTAGCTCATTAAAGAGAATGGGAATAACCTCAACCTTAGGGACTCTTAAGATATATTCTGGAAAATAAAAGGTCCACATACCTCTATGAAATTCCTAAGGTGTTCATGGGATCTTCATGAGATAGGCCCCAAAAATTTCCTTTAAGTTTGAGCAATTTTAGCATTGTTCCAGTTATGTGAAACAGAGTCCTCTAGGTTGTGGAGGTATCCGGATGGCTCCCGTGGTTTGAAAAATATCCATATGTATATCATTCAAATCACCCATCTTGTCGCTTTGACCATAGTCACTATATTTGTCACTACAATGGTCACTTATTGTATAAGACCTTCAAACTAGCCAACAACAACACAAAACAACAATCTAGTTCAACTAAACAAAATTAAAATCTAATTTCTCAATTATAATTCTCAACCACATTCCCCGATAGTGGCGCCATTTTTTATAACGCTCAAATGTCCTCCTTAAAAAAAATTAAAAGAGAAAGCAGTTGTAGTCAATAAAAACTCAACAAAGAGTTGGGGCCGAATCGTAGAGAATTCCTATCAAAAAATTTGGATTGTAAGATTGCTCATTTGTAATAGTAAGACCAAATGGGTGGATGATTCCATCAGTTTAATAAAAGTTTTGGATATCAATTGTCACAGTTAAACTAAAATTTCAGAAAATTTAAGAGTTAACAGGCAATCTAGGGGTGCGGGGATCGAAAATCAATGTCACATAGGGGTAATTGTGCTACTCTATAGTGATGAACATTCATGAATAGGCTAGGTCATCTTTAATAACGATAATCATCTTTTTATCTCAAACCATCTATGCATAGAATCTCCTTTCAGTCTCATCTAAATGTGAAACTCAACAACCCAATACCTTACTTGATTCTCTCTTTCATGAACAGGGCAAATAGATCTGACCCATAACCTTTATTTTCAAGCAAGTTACAAACATCAAACCTAAATGGCTAGTATTGGAATAATTAGTCACTCAAATAAATCTCTTTCAAGCATCGACCAGAGATCGTAAGTAGGAATTAAGTTTGCAACCTTAGCCCATAGTTTAACCCCATGCTAATTAGCCCAAAATCATGTATGAATAGTAGCAAAACAGAGCATAACACAATACCCACTACATTAAATCAACAACTAACCCCATAATTGCACCCCCTAGATCTTGGGATTTTAGCCGCTCGTCACAAAAGGAAAGAAAATATAAATTCCATGACCTTAGATTTGATAGGTCATGGGACTCATAACTTTTTATATATTGGGAGAAAACATCCAAGATATTTGACCCAACGTTAAGAAAAAATTATTAGAGAAACCTCAATAACTTTTGTCTCTCTTTGTTTCGCCAATTTTCTTGACTTTAAAACTTAACATACAACCATTTTGCTATTATAAAATCTCATAATACATTATATTTAGTATTTTAGATACTCATAGTATTATTCCCAAGGTATGGGTTAATTTAAACCCTTCAAATGGGAAAAGTGCTACCCGAGCCATTTCTTTAATCTCAAACCTTTATTTGAGGGGTTCCTTTGACCTAAAACTTAATTTTAGTTTCTTGACAATGCCACCCATTTGAAATATTATTCTCCAATGTGTTATACAAAGTCATATTCACCTTTTATAACCATGCAACACTATGCAACATATATTATAAAAGAATAAAAAAGGTATGGGATCTCTCATTCCCCCCCTCCCCTTAAGAACATTCAACCGTGAATGGATTCCTTGGTTAATTTTTTTTCTCACAACACTTAATTTGCGAGTCTATATTTGTTACAGTCGCAAACCTAAAGTCTAATATTTAAAATTCCAACTACTAAGCTTATGGTAAGAAGACATATAAATTGCATTTTCAAGTTACTTAAAATTAAAAAAAAAAAATTGTTGTGAAGAAATAATTGTCATTTATCAGAATGTGACTCACCTTAAGTCGTAAACACTTGGGGGTACTCCTTTCTCATTTGTTCCTCTGGTTCCCAAGTCATCTCCTCGATGTTATTATTTCTTTACAACAAATTTATAGAAGCTACTTCTTTAGTTCGAAGCTTTATAACTTGACGATCTAAAATAGCTATTGGTATCTATGAATTAGATAAATCTTGACGAATGTGAATATTCTCAATGGTCATAATATGTGAAGGATCTCCAATGCACTTCCGCAACATAGATACATGAAATACATGATGGACTACTTCCAATTCTGTAGAAAAATCAAGCTCGTATGCCACCATACCGATCTTCTAAATAATCTTATGGTCAAACATGCATAGGACTAAGTTTTCCTTTCTTTCTGAATCGCATGACGCCCTCCATAGGCAATACTTTCAGGAAAACCTAATCTTCTCCATCAAACTCTATGTTCAATCGTCAAACATCTACATAATACTTCTACCGACTATGTGTTGTATGAACCCAATCTATAAGAAGCTTAACCTTTTCAATCGCTTTTTGGACTAGATTGGTACCTCGCAACTCTGCTTCCCCACCCCAAACCAACTAATCGATGACCTACACTTCCGCCCATATAGTGTTTCGTAAGGGCCATTTGAACACTATCTTGAAAGTTATTATTATAAGCAAACTCCATAAGAGGTAGATGTTCATCCTAGATTCCTTTAAAATCCATAACATATGCACGTAAGATATTATCAATATTCAAAATAGTACATTTTGGATGTCCATCAGTTTTTGGATGAAAACGGTGCTAAGATTTACCTGAGTTCCTACACCCTTCTGAAATGATCTCCGAAATTGTTCTGTAAACTAAGCTCCTCGATCCGATTTAATATATAATGGAACGCCGTGAAGAAGAAAAATCTCCTGAATGTAAAGTCTAGCATAATCTTCAGCTAAATATATCATCCTAACTGGCAAGAAATGAGAAGATTTTGCTAGCCTAACGATAATTACCCAAATGAAATCATACCTCAATGGAGTGCGAGGCAAACCAGCGATGAAGTTCATACTTATCATGTCCCATTTCCATAACGAAAGCTCAATATACTGATTTAGGCTTCTAGGCATTTGATGTTCTATTATAACTTATGACAATTGGGATATTCAGCTACCATCTTTGAATTATCTTTTTTCATGTCATTCCACCAATAGATTTGTCGAAGGTCCTAATACATCTTCGTCACTCTAGGGTGAGCTAAATGTCTAGAATAATGAGCCTCTTAAAGAATCTTATATGAAGCTCTCCAACTATCGGTACACATAAGCGACCCGGGTTTCTAACGACTCCATCTCCAATTAGCTCAAATAAAGGTTTTTGATGATGTGGAATTATTTCCCTCAGTTTTCTAAGCTCAGGATCTTCATGTTGCTACTTTTTAACTTCAGCAACAAAGGAAGATTTTGCCATATTCAAAACAACAAAACCTCTGCCCCTGCATCTACCAAGTGCACCTGCAAATTAGCTAGTTCGAATAGGTCTTTTGAAATTTAATCCTTATCAGCTTCAACGTGACTTAGACTACCCATGGACTTCCAAATGAGTGCATCAGCAACTAGATTAGCTTTACTGAGATGATATAAAATGTCAACATAATAGTCCTTTAAAGTACTAGTCATCTCCTTTATCGTTGGTTCAACTCCCTCTACTTAAATAAATTTTGAACGCTCTGGTGGTCGGTGAAAATATCAATATGAACCCCATATAGATAATGTCGCCAAGTTTTTAGGGCAAAGACACCTAAGGCCAACTCAAAATCATGAGTAGGATAATTCTGCTCATAAAACTACAATTGTCTAGAGGTGTATCTAATAACCTTAAAATGATGTATAAGAATAGCACCTACTCTAATTCTCAAGGCATCATAATAAACAACATACCCTCATTGCCATCCGGAAAAGTTAGGATAGGTGTTGTGCTAAGCTTTTTCTTTAGTTCCTTAAAGCTCTATTTTCATACCTCGTTCCATTCAAACTTAGTTCCCTTATGTGTCAATTTTGTCAGTGGTGCAAAGATAGAAGAGAATCCCTTCACAAACCCTCGGCAACACCCTGCCAAACCTAAAAATTTACAAACTTATGTTGGATTCAAAGGCCTCGGCCAAGTCATCACTACTTCAATCTTTAGACCACAAACCTTGATACCATTACTTGTAATAACATGACGAAGAAAACTATTGAATATAGCAAAAAATAACATTTAGAGAATTTAGCATATAATCTATAATCTTGGAGAGTCTGCAATATAGCTCGCAAGTGGTCTGAATGCTCAGCTTCCGACTATGAATATATCATAATGTCATCAACAAACATAATCACAAATTCCTCCAATAATGGTTTAAAGACCCGATTCATAAAATCCATAAAGGATGCTGGGGAATTTGTAAGCCCGAAACACATGACAAGGAATTAAAAATAGGCATACCTCTTCCTAAATGTTGTTTTAAGATATCTACTTCCTTGACTCGTAGCTGATGGTAACCAGATCGCAAATTGATCTTGGAAAAGCATTTTGCACCATGTAACTAATCAAACAAATCATCAATCCGTGGAAGATGATATTTATTCTAAATAATGATTTTATTTAGTGGTCTATAGTCAATACACATTCATACGGAGCCATCTTTCTTTAAAACAAAGAGCACTGGAGCAACCCATCGAGATGTACTTGGCCTGATAAAGATTTATCGAGGCAAGTCCTTCATAGAGAGGAATAAATATAGGTTGCCTATTAGGAAACAAGTCTATAGCAAAATCAATTTCCCTTTCTGGGGAAATTCTGGGAAGATTTGTAGGGAAAACCATTAGAAATTCATTCACAATAAGAATTGACTGAAGAATTGTTGGCTCCATATTAGTATCTTTCACATGAACCATGTGGTATATACAACCTTTAGCAATCAACTTTTGATCCCTAAGGTATGAAATAAACTTACCCTGGGGCGTGGATCCAACAACTTTCCACTCAAGGACTGGCTCACCTGGAAAATAAAATATGACTATCTATGCACGACAATCAATATTAGCATAGCAAGATTCCAACCAATCCATACCCATGATGATATGAAATTCTCGCATAATCAACTCAACTAAATCAGCGAAGTTTGGACAATCATTATTTAACATTGTATAACCTCGATAGGCATGACTAGCTAAAATAGAGTCACCAACCGAGTAGATACCTCAATTGGTTGTGGAAACAACTCAATTTCATTTCAAACTTACTAGAAATAAATAGATTAATATATGACAATATAGATCCAAGATCTATCAATAAATAAACAACTTGAGAAGATACTGTCAATATACCTGACAACATTGGGGGATACCTCTAAATCTTGTCGGCATGTGAATGCATAAAAGCAGTTATGGCCACCACCAGAACCTGATGTGTCTCCTCCACCTCTCCCCCTACCATGACCGTGAGTAGATTGTGGTCCTGGTCACGGATCATGGACTGAGGGTGAAGAGGTTGTTGTGGATCCTGAATGATGAGCTAGCTCACTTCTGCTCAACCTCAAGCACCAACTAAAAAAATGTCATGTTTGCCCATAATGATAACATGCACCTGAACCCTGCCTATAGTGCCCAGTGTGTGGATTTTTGTATTGTGTACATAGAGTAGGATGTCTTGTCTATATGAAATGCTTCTGTCGATAGTCGTAAGACTGGCCTGAGATCTGACCCGGTGTTGACTGACTATAATGATCAAATTATTGCCCTTGTATCTTTAGTGAGACACTACTTGGTGGGTGAGGTGGATATCAATGGAGTTGGGGCCTAAAATCACCTTGTCTCCGTATAAGACCCCATAGTACGGGCCCTCTTACTCTGCTCCCTATCCCTGTGGGTATTACGAATCCATCAAGAAAGCCTGTATACGAGAAATATCTCAATCCAATAGGGATGCTACCCTGTAATCTCTGATCAAAAGATCTGCCAAACCATACACATAACGATGAACTATGGCTCTCATGATATGTACAATATTTGTTGCATATCTTACCTATGAATTAAACTTGTGTCTATATTCCCTCACACTCATGTTCCCTTTCTTCAAATTGATAAATTGGTCAAAACATGCCTCTCGAACTTCCCATGGAAAATAGTGGTAAAGGAAGGCCTCACATAATTCCTCCCACTCTGTTAGCAGAGCATTAGGTCCTATAGATCTCTCTGAGACCTCATACCAAAGGATGGCTACATCACGTAGCCGGAAAGAAGCTAACTTCACCTCCTCTTTGAAAAAGGCATGTATCACCTTCAATACTCTGTATATATGGTCTATAATGTTCTGGGATCCTCGGTAGATCTAGATCTTGTAAATAACTGAGGGGCCAAGTAAAGAAACTCTCGTACCTTCGAGCTTTCTGACTAGTCTCTCCGAGTATTTACTTTTAACTCTAGTTTCCGCTCATGAATAGAAACCATCCTTGTAAGCAACTGAGATGCCTCCCTCATCCCATGTTCTCAAGTCTCTGGTGGAGGAACAACATGTATTGGAGGTCATATGTCTGTAGCTTCCTCAGTTATCAATGGAACTTGTGAGGCTAGGGGTGTTGCATCTCCTCAGACTACAAAAGGTGTCGGGGAAGCTGGTATTAAGGGTTCTTGAGATTCACTCTGTGCCTCCAAGGGAAATCTATCCATTTGTCTTAGTGGGGAACGACTATTACTTTCCCGTATATCCATACCTATCTCTTGAAATCTCTTGAGATAGCTTTAACTAATATGCAACTTGGCCAATTCGTCGAATAATCTTACATGGCCCTATATAGCGCGGAATCAATTTTCCCTTTGTACCAAATCTCATTACCCCTTTCATTGGTGACACCTTCAAGAACACCCAATCTCCTATAGAAAATTCTAGTCCTCTCCTTCTAACATCCGCATATGATTTATGTCACCTTTGAGCTATTTCTAGCCGATGTTGTATCACCTTTACTTTTTTGATAGCTTGATGAACAAGATCTAGCCCAAATAAGGTAGTTTCACATGTTTCGAACCAGCCGATTGGGGATCTACACTTTCTCCCCTAAAAAACTTCATAAGGTTCCATATTGATACTAGAATTGTAGATATTGTTATAAGTGTATTCAATAAGTGGTAGATGATTATCCCAGCTACCTTTGAAGTCTAATATACAAGCTCGCAACATATCCTCAAGTGTTTGAATTGTACGTTCTACCGACCATCCATTTGAAGGTGAAAGGATGTACTTAAATTCACTTGTGTTCCTAAACTTTCCATAAATGACTTCCAAAAAATTGCAGTGAATTGAGCTCTGCTATCAGATATTATAGAGATTGGAACTCCATGTAGTAGAACTATCTCTTTAATATAAAACCGTGCATACTCTTCAACTTTATAAGTAGTTTTCACCGGCAAGAAGTGCACTAATCTGGAGAGTCTATCAACTATTACCCATATGGAATCAAACTTCCAAAATGAGCGAGGCAAACCAATGACAAAATTCATGTTGATCATGACATACTTTGAAATTGGAATTTCTATATGCTGCATATAACCTCCGGCCTTTTGGTGCTCTACTTTTACTTGTTGATAGATTGGACATTGAGCCATAAATTCCGCAATGTTCTTTTTCATTTCACCCCACCAATACATTTCTTTCAAGTCATGATACATTTTAGTTGACCCTGGATGGACAGAATATCTTGAATTATGTGCTTCCATCATAATTCTCTTTCTTAGTTCATCTACATTAGTACACACAATCTGTTTTGATACTGATGTACTCCCTCTCACGTAAGCTCAAATGCCTTTGTCATACCATGTTGTACATTCTCCTTAAGTTGTTATAGAATAGGATCAATGTATTTCTTCTCTTTCACTTCCACTACTAATGAGGATTCTGTCGCATTTTGCACATAAACCCTTCTTCTGGAGATTCAAGAAGGCGAACCCCCAAGCTGGCTAATTGGTATTGATCTTTAGTTATCTCTTTTCTTCTCGTGGATTTCCCATAATTGCTTGCAATCTTCTTACGACTTAAAGTATCAGCTACCACATTTGATTTTCTGGGATGATATAAATTATCATGTCATAATCTGATAATAACTCAAGCCACCTTTGTTGCCTCAGATTCAGGTCTTTTTGCTTAAATGTATATTGTAAACTCTTGTGATTAGTATATATGTCAACATGGACTCCATACAAGTAGTGGCGTCATATAGTCAAAGCAAATACAACTACTACTAGATCTAGATCATGGGTTGGATAATTTTTCTTATGTGGACGCAGCTGCCTTGAGGCATAAGATATTACTTTACTATGTTGCATCAATACACATCCTAAGCCCACTCCCAAAGTATAACAATAAACTGCATACCCTTTGGTGTCTTCTGGAAGTACCAATACAGGTGTAGAAGTTAATTTATTCTTCATGTCTTGAAAGCTTCTTTCACATGCATCACTCCATTGAAACTTGGTTGCTTTGTGTGTTATCTTTGGTAAGGGTGCACCAATGGAAGAGAATCCTTCAACGAATATTCTGTAATAACGTGTCAATCCAAGAAAACTACGGATCTCCATAGACATTGTAGGTCTTGGTCAGTTATTCACGGCTTCTATCTTTTGAGCATCAACATTTGTTCCTTCATCAGATACAATATGACCTAAGAATTCCACATATTTCAACCAAAACTTAAATTTAGAGAACTTTGCATATAACTTACGATCACGAAAAAATTGTAAAACATGTCGCAACTGATTAGCATGATCTTCTTCCGATCTTGAAGAAACCAAAATGTTATCCATGAAAACTATCACAAACACATATAGAAATGGCATCAATACCATATTCATCAAATCCATAAAAGCCGCTGGTGCATTTTTTAGCCCAAGGACATGACTAAAAGCTCAAAATGGCCATACCGTATTTGGAAAGTTGTCTTGGGTATATCTTGATCTTTGATCCTCACTTGGTGATAACCCAACCTCAAGTCGATCTTTGAAAAACACTTAGCACCTTGTAACTAATCAAACAAATCATGGGAGGGAATTTTTGTTCTTAATCGTTACCTTATTCAACTTCTAGCAGTCAATACACATTCTTAACGAGCCATCTTTCTTGCGTACAAATAAAACCGGTGCTCCCTATGGGGACATACTAGGCTTTATGAATCCCTTTTCTAACAAGTCTTTTAATCTCTCATTCAACTCCCGTAATTCTACCTGGGCCATTCTATATGGATGGATGGAGATAGGTTGAGTATCTGAAATCACATAAATACCAAACTCAACTTCTCGTTCTGGAGGCAAACTTGAAAGATCTTCAGTAAATATATCAGGAAATTCATTTACCACTGGAATGGATTGAAGAGTTGGTGGTTCAGCATCTATATTTTTCACTCTCACTAGATGACATATGTAACCCTTAGACATCATATTCTTTGTCTTAAGATTAGAAAAAAAAATTACTTCTTGGCACCCCAATAATTCCTTTCCATTAGAGGACTGCCTCTTTTGGAAAATGGAAATGCACTATCTTAGTTCGGCAACCTATCATCGCATAACAAGAAGCTAATCAGTCCATACCCATTATGACATCAAAATCTACCATTTTTAGCTGAACAAGGTCAGCCAATGTATCACGATCACGGACAGTTATAATTCAATTGTGATAAAACTTTCTAGCTATAATAGACTCGCCAATCGGCGTAGACACTTCAAATGGCTTCACCAATAATTCTGGTATTCTTTTAAAATTTCTAGAAATCAATGGAGTAACATATGATAATGTAGACTCTGGATTAATTAGTGCATATACTATATGTGTAAAGATGGACAATGAACCTGTAACCACATCCGACAAAGCTTCCAAATTTTATCGATCCTCCAGAGCATATGTGTGATTCTAAACTCCACAAGAACTAAATGCCCCCCTAGCTCCTCTACCACAACCAGTAGTCATATGTAGTGCCCTACCTAAAGAAGGTCTTGATGAGGATGATGCAACAACTGATCTAGTAGGCTGTGCCACACCACCCATGCACCTATGAGATCAATTTCTCATCATATGCCCCGGTGTACCACACCAAAACAAACATGTGTCCCAAACCTACATGTACTTAGATGATTTCTTCCACATTTCTTACAGGGCTTTCAAGGAGGCCTAGATTGTCTCGTACTTCCCTGCTCTTGATGACCCGTTATTTGTGAACCTGGCTTTCACTTCTTTGCCCAAGACGATTGCCCTTAAACCCTTGAAATTGTGGTGTAGCATTAGTTGTGGAGTAGAAAGATGATGGCCTAGGTGGTTTGTTAAAGAACTGATGCCTTAACTCACCTTGGGATGGCGTAAACTGCATCATGAATCTGCCCCTCTTAGAATGCCCTATTTATGACTCTTGTGTCCTTCTTCTTTGCCTTTGATCCTCCAAATTTTGCGCAAAATCTTGCATCCTTGCTATACCCATATCTTTATTCAACGAAGTAATGGTATAATCTCTAACCAGATTTGAATCCAATCTATCCACACATCGATGAACTCTATTCTCCATAGTAGCTACTACATAAGGAGCATACCTGGCCAAGGAATTAAATTTGATAATGTACTCTCTCATACTCATACTCCCTTGGTAGATATTAAGAACTGATCCACGCGGGCCTCTCAGATCTCTAATGGCAGATAATGGTCAAGGAATGCCTTTTTGAACTCCTTCCAAATAGTTGAAGGCGCATCTATCCCCCCTAGATGGCTTCCAAGATTCGTACCACAATATAGCCACACCCTTTAATCTATATGTTCCTAGATCAAGTGTTTCTTTACCACTTACATACATAACATCCAAAGTGTGTTGGATTTGATCTATAAAGTTTTGTGGATCTTCATTAGGATCTGAACCAGTGAACGATGGAGGGTCCAAATTAATAAAATCATGTATCTACGTGCCACCGGCCCTATTTACACCACTAGTACCTGCAATTGTACCTTTTTGCCTTTGGCCTTGGCCAGCAACTATACGAGTCAATAATTAGACTGCATTCTTTAAATCTTGTTCAGTAGCATCAATAGGGGGTTCTTGAAGTGCACTTTCCTTCCTTAGATATTATGGAGATGGAGGGGTCGGGGAAGTTAGTGATAGACACTCATCTTGAGCCTCACTTTGATCAGCTTGTCTAGGTGGTAGTTGACTAGTCCCTTCTTCAGCAACCACATCTACTTGTTTACATGTACTTTTACTCCTTCTTGTAACCGTCATCTTTGCTATGATAAAATAATTTAGAAGTTAGATATAATCCACCTACAACACTGGCTCTATTGCACGATCTTAAGAAATGAAAGAAAAGAGACAACTCCTACATGTCCCGTAGCCTCCTGTTTATAAATGTGGTGCACAACACATCCATAAGCAAGACTCTACACAAACACAGCTTTGTAGACTCCATAGGATGACCTGCTTTGATACAACTTTTGTCACACCTCAATTCCCATTAAGACGGACAGGCACCCGAAGCCCTAAAGGCCCAAGAGAATCAACATATAACATATGTTTACTATGCATATAACTATGACAATTTTAAAGTTGTAACAAGTTCATATAGGATGCAGCGATACGAACCAACATAAATAGACCAAAAACTTATATACAAGACTTGGTCGTTGAGGCCATAACTTGTTAAGAGACAAGACGCAATTGAACTATATAGATTAGTCTACAAAGCCTCTAAAGATTAAAAAAAAAATACCTTAGTTTAGGGCGAGACAAGGTCCCGACTTACCCTTAACTATCATACAATAATAAAATAGGTGTCAAAGACTCAGTAAGCCTCGAATCAACTTGGAGCTTCACCAATAGCAGTTGAGTACATGTGCTCATACTAATGAGGTCTACTAGCAGTTGAGTATCTGTGCCTGCAACATGAAATGCAGCATCTCCCGCGAGGGACATCAGTACAAAAAAAATGTACTGAATATGTAAGGCAGTAACACATGTAAAACAAGGGCTCAAATGAAATCAAGTATCAATATATTAGTACATAGATCATAACAGAAAACCACTTTTGTTTACTCTTGTGGGATCATGTATGTTACATTCTTTTCTTTACTAGCATGTCTGTTATAATCTTTATAAGTCATGTGATACAAATGACTAGTTGATCAGTGGTAGAATTGGATGACCCATGCTAGGCATTTTAACCCCTGCGAATTTGTCCTCATAATTACACATATTGGGATAGGCCCATGATAGCCTTTCGCTCCTGAGCTGCCACCCTTCTATACCAATTGCGATCGACCCATGCTAAGCATTTACCCCTAGGCTGCCACCTATAATTATACAGATTGATTCACTTAGTTTATTTAATCTTTGAGATAATTGTTTTGGTGGTCATAATCATTTTTGAGATTTAGAACTACAGACCAATAGTAGAAGACATGAGAATAATAACTTCAAGGCAGTAACGATAATGTAAGTAGCTCTATAACATCAATGTATTATTTATGAGCTTAAATGGCACAATTGACTGTAGGGAGAATTAACCAAGCTTGCTTTTGCAAATACCATTTGTATACTAGCACATACGAGGAGGATAATTACACAAATGTAGAGTAATGAACATATAATGAAGTAATTTGACACGCTAAGAAGGGAAAATATTGTTATCCATATTGGAGATCGTACGCTACCACTATGTTTCCTTTACTAGGAATAGAACTTAGGAAATTCACTTCGTTGTTATTAATCGCAAATATGAGATTTTATTCCAAGGAATATGGAATAGAATAGTCTTACATACCTTGCTATACAATTCAAAAAGTATGACTTAAGCTCATTCTCTTCATATTACTAATCTATAACAAAAAAGTTGTAAGACTAGTATTAGTAGTTAATCAACCAATTTGAGCTACTTGATCTCACTAAATTAGTAACCAAGCAGTAAGCATGCAATTTATCTAGCAGACAATTTTTTCTTTACTTCCCTTTCCCTTTAATCACATCTATATATTGTACAACCTCTATATCAGGTCCTCCCAAAAATTGCATGGGCTGCGAAAAACATATACATTAATATACAAATGTGTGGTAGGAAGCAAGTCCATGTAACACCCAATTAAGTGATGTATCCCCACACCCTGCAATATTTAAGTCATTTAACGTGTTCATAACTTCTCCAAACATCCAGTCACATCCCTTATCATAATATACATAAAACAGTCCCTAAACATAATAATGTAATAGAAGAAATATGAATCACGGTTTCTGATCACCAACACTTGAAGAGCTAACATTACTTTTAAAATGCTCAAACAATCTCATAATTGAATTTAAAGGGAGCTCCCCTTCATGGTTGTCCCAACATTCACTAACCACTAGAACATCCTCCCCCATATTACACCATGTAAAAGGAACAATTTACAACTCACTAACACATACCAAATGTCCTAATTAACTCAAGCACAAGAGGGGGAGAAAATTGTAGTAGCTTACCTTGCTGGACAGAACTACCACTTGTTAAGACTTGGATTTTTCAATTTAAAGGTTGTCCTCCTCAACTTGACTTAACTTATACCCTCCAACAACTTGAACTCTATTATATTCAAGAACCCTAATGGTATTTAATGGTTTCTATATAAAGCTAAGAGAGGGAAGAGATAAAGCTCTACAAACTAGATTTTTGTCAAAGTAAAAATAGTTGGAAAAAGTTGATATCAATCCCTCTTAAATGGACCTGCTTTGGCCGACCTTCTCACTCATTTTGGGTAATAATTTATCAAGTAGGTGATCCACCTACTTGGATATTTCACTTGGGCCTTTTTGGACTTAAGAATATTGGGATTTGGCTGTCCATTTTCCCCTTATTCTTCTACTCAACTTGGGTCAGATTAATGCAAGTAGGTGGTAATATACTTGGCTCCTTAACATGGTCAAAAGAGTCTTAGTAGGTGATGCACCTACTTGGTCCTTTAGGCTGGTCAATAAGTCAAAGCACCTACTTGTCACCTACTAGCTTAGTTAAGTCAAGCAAGCAGCTCACTTATTTTATTTCATTTTATAAATCTTACTTCCTTTTGCTTTAACTTATAACTTCACCTTAAACTTTAATCTCAAATACGATCTTACTATCTCGAGTTTAAATGCTTTCGTCGGAGTTGACTTGGAGTACACATGCTGAAGCGTACAAGGCAAACAACACCTTCCAATCTATTTTAAACCAACACTACTCATCTAAGAAATATGGTCCCTCACTTATACCATAAGTCTATGTCAAGTGTCATATAAATAAAAGTAGCATATGGAGAATACAAGGCGTTACATACTCATACATGCATCTTTCCACTTTATGAGGCAACAAGAAGTACTCTCATAGGAAAGCACTACCCCAAATTGCACTTCATAATTGATTGTCAAGTACCAATTAGATATATATTAAAATTCAAATTTAAATAATTAAAAATATATGAAAAATATTATAAATTATGATTTTTCTCATATTAATATGTAAATAAAATACACACGTATTAAAATATCAAATAATATTCATGTAATTTAACTCCCGAAATTTAAACATCATAAATATTTTTAGAAGGAAAAAAAGAGCAATTTTGATCAATCATAATCATGCATGCATCTTCCCACTTTATGAGGCAACAAGAAGTACTCTTATAGGAAAGACATAATACATAAACATGACCCTTAACTTGGCATCAGCTGGCAACTATGACCTTTAACTTTGGGTGTGCACAAGTAGACACTTAAACTTATATAAAATTAAACAAATAGACAAATTCGTCCTACATGGCACCTTACATGAAAATTTTGTGTCCTATGTGGCGTCCTACATGTATTATGCCATGTAGGACACGTGTGTCTATTTGTTCAATTTTATACAAGTTTAAGTGCCTACTTGTGCACACTCAAAGTTGGAGGGCATAGTTATCCGTTGAAGCCAAGTTAAGGGTCATGTTTATGTATTATGCCTATAGGAAAGCACAACCCCAAATTGCACTTCCTGATTGATTGACAAGTACCAATTAGATAACTTTATATTAAAATTCAAATTTAGAAAATTAAAAATATATGAAAATGCTATAAATTGTGATTTTTATCATATTAATATGTAAATAAAATACACGCGTACTAAAATATTAAATAATATTCATGTAATTTAACTCTCAAAATTTAAACATCACAAATATTTTTAGAAAGGAAAAAATTGAGCAATTTTGATCAATCATAATCCTACATGCACCTTTCCACTTTATGAGACAATAAGAAGTATTCTTATAGGAAAGAACTACCCCAAATTGCATTTCCTAATTGATTGCCAAGTAAATTAAATAACTTATATTAAAATTCAAATTTAAATAATTAAAATATATTTTTTAAATGCTATAAATTATTATTTTTCTCTTATTAATATGTAAATAAAATACACACGTACTAAAATATTAAATAGTATTCATTTAATTTAACTCCCGATATTTAAACATCATAAATATTTTTAGAAAAAAAAAAGAGCAATTTTGATCATTCATAATCATACATGCACCTTTCCACTTTATGAGGCAACAAGAAGTACTCTTGATTGCCAAGTACCAACTCATCGGTTAGGTGTTTTCTTCCCCACCACTTGTCCCACGCACCTTTCCACGGAAACTGGACGCATTATTTAAATTGTGAATATCCATAGCTATACTTGAAGGCAGTTCACGGTTGGAATAAAATTTGATTCAAATTGAAATAAATTCATTAAATAAATGAGCAACTTTCACATAAAGCAAACATAAAATTATATTTGTATGTTATAGTTATAGTTATAGTTTACATAATTGCGCTCCACAGCAAATTTTATGTTTGCTATGTAGCTTTTGATTTGTATAATTCGCTAGATACATCCAATTTTATACAAATTGTTCAGTTTTGTATAAATTCATTTATACATTGTAATTTGTTTAATAAGATATGTATTTGTATAATTATAAGTGTATAGGACGAAAATATATGTATTTGTATTTGTATTTGTATATACACTTTTCTTTCGTTTTATACAAACACAAACGTGTTTTATACATTTTATATCGAAATGTATAAAATGGCTAATTGTATACCGAATCAGATGGCAAAAAAATGAGATGTTTGTTGCGAATTAAAAATTATAGGAAAAATTACTTAACTACACTCCTTTACTTACCTTAATATCCATTTATCCCTACTTATTTCAAAATTTTCAAAAATTCCTTATTTACCTATGTATCCCGCATGTATCCCGTGCACAACGCTATGTATCCCGCTATGTGGAATGTATCAAACGCTATGTATCATGTGCACAACGCTATGTATCCCGCATATATCTCGTGCACAACGCTATGTATCCCACTATGTGGAATGTATCAAACCTAATGTATCTCGTGCACAGAGCTATGTATCCCGCTATGTGGAATTTATCAAACCTAATGTATCCCGTGCACAACGTTATGTATCCCGCAAACATCATTTTTAAGGGATTTTTGGTAAATAGAAAACTAGAAGGGATAGGATGTTATTTAGTACTTATAATATGTGGTTCCTATAATTTATACATAAAATAAACTATGGCTATAGCATTTAATTTGAATTAATAATTTGCTATTTCATACAATTTTCCCTTAAATAAATTGATTTTTTATGAGTGAAAGATTTATTTTGATTTTAAATTTTAAAAATTCAACAATATTTGATTTTGTTTGGTTGACGTTGTTCAAAATATCAAATAAATAATCAAACAGAACCGATAAACTATATACATATGTTTTACCAGTATACATTCATAATATATTATTTTTATAAATAGTTTTAAATATATTATATATTTTCATCAAATTTTACTTTAATTTATTTATGAAAATAAAAACGTCCAAGATAAAAAAACATTTATCTTATTGATTTCATGTATGTGAGTGTCTTGGCAATTCTTGGTAGAACTAGGAATGTCTTTGTCTCTTCTTTCTAGGCCAAAATGGTGAAATTTGAAACTTTATTTACAATAAATTCAGTGATCGAAAGTTCTATAATGTTACTCGTTCTAACTATTTTTTGTTTTGAATGAATCGTTGTATTTTTTCCTTTTGTTGAATGAATCATTTTTTTAAAAATTGTGTATAGTTGTTAATCGAATAACTGAATTGTCGATGACAATCAAACCAATAAATATGTATTATTATTTGAATTGATTTTATTTTGATAATTTAAAAACCGATCAAATAAATTTTATTTTATTTTTTCTAATAATTGATTCAAATTGACCCGTGAAAACCCTAAGTTATACCTAAATCTACTTGGCGGGTGTCTGGTAACATTATATAATAAAAGTTGAAAACAAGTATTTATATTTAAAAATTAGAATTGTGTTTGATCAGGCATATAAATTAGAGTTATCATTTATTTTTTGTGAGTAGTGAAAGGAAAAAATGGAACTCCTTTATTGTTTTTTTAAATTTTTTGAAAATTCTGAAAAATTATCTTCTGGCTAAATTTTAGATTCTTATAATAAAACGTATTTTTTAAAGTATAACTCAAGAAAAAAAGGAAAAAATTCAGTTGTTTCCTTTGGCTACTTATAACAAAAAGTTTTCCATTTTTTTCTTTTTATTTCTCTTATTTTTATATTAAAAAAATAAAATAAATTAAGAAAGTCATATAATAATAATCAAAAAAGTCGGAAATTAATTTATGTGTGAAAAAATCAAATAAATGATTTTTTTGAAAAATTAAAAATCAAAAGTTAATTTAAAAATTATTTACTTTCAGTTTTATAATAGCAGGGGTATATGTGAGGCATTTTTGGAACAGTAAAAATATATGTGAGTCACTTTTATAACTATAAAAGTATATATAAGCTATTTTATAGAAAAACATATATCAACTCTAAATGATAAAATTGAAATTCATATCTATTAGATTTTTCAATAAAGGTTCAGCTGAATGAGTTCATAAAATCTCCAACCGAAAGTTAGGTGGCAGTTGTGGCCATTTTCCTCGAGCAATTAGTTTAGAAATTAATTTATATACACCAGTACACCACTAATTCAGTGAAAACTCTATTCTATAGCTTATTATTTCACTCGTTTGGTTTTAATATATTTGTTTCTTTTAATTTGTTTAAAAAAAGAATATTGCTTTGTATATTTAGTAACTCTTTACCCTTATGATATGTATCAAAAGGCATTTTTGACACATTACATACATCTTTAATTTAAGACCATAAGATTTAATATGGTATAAAAAATAAAGTCCTTCTCAACAACTTTAAGCGTAGGATTGTTGGACATTTTTCGTCAAAGTTCAGATTTGTATTCGTATTTGAACAAAATAAATTATGTAACACTAATATTCTTTCTTAGGCTACGTTTATTAAAAACCCCTCATAAAGTTTCCTCTACAAGATTATAGTCCAGTAGGGTTAAATATAAAATTAAACTATACTTTTTGTTCATGTAAATTCACTACGAAACGCATGATAACTCCTATGAAAAATTTTATGTGTTCATTATTGATCGTATTCTATGAGTCTTACGATTTTTACATGTAAGACATATAACACATGAATTATGATTTTCTTCAAAAAGGAAGATGGTAGGATTTTCTTTAAAAGATAAGTCTTTATGATGAACAGATATGGTACCACAAATGAATTATTATATATGAGATTTTGAGTTAAATATGATTGTGAGCTAATTTTTATCACACAAATAAAAGAGTAAGTAATATTGTTAACTAGAAGCGCAAGTGTGCACCACTATTATATTGACATGAGAAATACTCCCTTCATCTCAATTTTTGTGACACTTTTCAAATTTCGATATTCAAACAAGTCGATCTTTGACCGTAACTTTACATATATATCTTTTAAATATTTTGAATTGTTAGTTATTGTGACTTGTAGTACTTTTTACGTAGTTTATAAATATATAAATTTCATTTCAAAATATTTGAAGATTCTATGCGTAAATTTCTGATCAAACTTAAATTATTTGACTCTCGAAAAACAAAAATGTCACGTGAGACAGAGGGAGTAATAAAAATAACATAGAATAATAATGATGATACTGATAAGTAGAAGATTAAGCAAACAAAATGCTTTAAGAAAATATACTTTTAATTTGATGAAAAATAAAATCAACGTTATTTTCTCACTCAAATCACCCTACTCATTTGTACAACCTCAATTAAACTAGTTTTTTTTTCTAAAAGAAAACTATTAACAATAGCTAAATTATATGATATATATATATATATATATATATATATATATATAATATTTTAAGTAACTATGAGGCTTTAAATATTTGGTGCCTAAGGCAAGGCTTTATTTCCTTACCTTTAGGTCGGCCCTGATAGTTGTATGATAGAAGCTGATAGAATTATTTGTGTGGTGGTACTGGTTGGACAATATGGTTAGGGTTCGTTCGGTAAAACTCATAAGAATAATACTAAATAAAATGTATTAATAATATTTATTTTACTAATGTTCGTATTAATTATATATATATATATATATATATATATATATATATATATATATATATATATTATTTTTTGTGTATCATTTAGTTTGGTGTATTAAATATAGCATTTATTGCATACAAATATTTATTTACAAAGACACTCTTTACAAGTATAGTCAAAAAGATGTAAAAAATAAAATTTAGGGGTCTTTAACCTTGCTATGCATGCAATAAAATCTCTTGCATTACTAATATCATTAAATTAGTGATATTTATAAGACACACCTTAATGCACAATAGAGTAACTAATGCATAGCATGAAAAACTATCACTACTAGAAATATGATCTACTGTCACGGTTACCATACCGTTGCAATAGGATTCTCTACCGTCGCTGTAGCTCTAACGCCACGGTTTAGGCAACCGCTACAACAGTTGGCGTTGCATTAGTTCTATTGGGACGGTTGTTTCCGACGGTTATTCAAATTGTAGCAGTAGATGGCCCTATTGCGACGGTTTACACATTAATAAATTGCCAATGGTTAAAGCTCTATTGGTACGGTTATGAACCGTCGGAATTAAATTATGCCACATTTATTTACAATCCATTGTCGACGGTTAACACCCTATTGGTATGGTTATTTACCGTCGCGATAGAGTTTTATGCGACAGTTCTTTGTAGGTTGTTGCTACAATTATTTTTACAAGCATTTTGATTCTATTGCAACGGTTGTTATATGGTAATGCATCAATTTTAAGTTATTATAATTGTTGCACAATGTCTATTGCTATAATTATTACGGGGTAATGCAATAATTCTTTACTTTTTGCAACAATTAATATATACATAGTGCAACGATTACTATTAGGCTATCCCGACATATTTACTATTGGTTCAACATATATTATTAATTGAGCCATTGCAATACTTTTATAACATAAAATACACATTAAAAGATCATGCGAAGAAGTTATATTTCATTACCAAAATTATAATCTAAGATCCATGGTTGAGTACATAATATCGATAAAAGCAAATTATATAAACATTTTTCAACCATTCAAAAAGGGTGAAATGTACAGATGCACCACACGATTTTCAATTCTCAAAAATAACAGACTTCCAGAACATAGGTAAAGTTAACATCAACTCAATTCAGCTGCTATGTCAAGTCTTCAATACTACTTTCATCTCCTTCTTCGATATCATCACCTACATACAATTAATGAAAATACAAAATAATTTAGCAATTTTGTTGCAAAAGTTCAATGACTTCAATGATATATTTGAAAGTTATCACTCTATATCTACAACAAGCATATAAATTCAATAAGCTTCAAATGACATTAAAAAATAGCATAGTTGCAGGAGATATTTGCATATTGCGCATGCTTCTAGGAATTATTCCATCACTCCTAGTTCAATTCAATAGTTACTCCAAACTAATATCTTCCTCACTATTAAAGTCTTAATTTATTTACAACAAGAAGAATAATGACTAACAGTAAAGCTATTTTCTGACTAACAGAAGAATAATGACCCAGTAGTTGCAAGAGCAATCAGATAAACAGTCCACATACATGAGAAACAATCTTCATGAACAGGATAATTGTTACAACACTGAAGCTACTGGAAAATCTGATTCAGATCTATGAGCCAAAAACAAAAAGCAGGGGAAGAATTAGGGTAAAAAAAAATGTGACGAAACATAGAAGCCGACAATATCCAGTTAGATCATAGAAGACCAACAATCTGCGGAACAAAGCGAGTATAAAATGTTTTAATTGGAGGAAACACAGAAGCCAACAATATGATTTAGTTTTAATGATTAGTGCACTTTTCTGGAACATAAGAGGTGTTAGATCATAGAAGGCAATTTACTCACTTGTTGGAGAAGAACTACGCACTGGAGTCCGAAAGGACTTAGTAAGATTGGTAGTTTGGTTGGGAAACCTCTAATGGTGGACCATAATACTGAAAGAAAAGTAGGACTGAACTTTGCGAGGCTGCTAGTTGAAGTTGAAATGGACACAACGCTGCCAGAGGTGATCCTGTTCAGGTCGGAGAAGGGTAATTTGATAGAGCAGAAGGTGTTGTATGATTGGAAGCCAACGTTGTGTAAGGTTTGTGATAAATATGGCCATTTAGAAGTGAACTGTAGGAAGAAGAATACAACTCCGGGCATAAAAAGGGAGGAACTGGAAGTAAAGACGACTCGAGTTGGCCAAGATATCCAACCTTCAATTGAAGGAATCATTATTCAGGAACAAATATCATCTCCAACAAGTGCATTGAATCCTCATAAGGCGGACAAATTAGATGAGTCTCAGAATCAGAGTGCAACTAATATTTGGGTCACACCTCTAAAACCACAGAAGTCTCAAACTAAGCAACTACTACATGTAGAGAGTAAAAACAATTTTCAGGTACTGAACAAAGAGGGTAAGAGTAAGAAGGCTATCAGTAACAGTGAAGGAATAGTGGGAGGCCATCCTAATCTCAACATTGGGAATGGATAGTTGTCTTTGTTGGAATGTGAGAGGGCTCATGGCCCTAATAAACAAAATGAGGTGAAACTCTTTTGTAATAATGAAAATTTTGGGCTGGTACGATTACCGGAAACAAAAATAAAAGTAAGGAAGATTGATTTGATAGCTCAGAAGATGTTTGTTGGTTGGTCGTTCATTACTAATCTTGCTTCTCATTACAATGGTAGGATTTGGATAACTTGGAGGTCGGATTACTATACAGTTACACTAATAGAGGCAACATCTCAGTTGATTACTTGTGAAGTGAGAAGTGTTTCTCTGCAACAGACATTTATCATGACAATGATTTATGCCTATAATACAAAGGAAGGCAGGAAAGAGTTATGGGATTCTCTTATGGCTTACAACGTCGTTTGTCAATTACCTTGGATGATCCTAGGTGTATCGGCCCCTTGTTTGTTAATGGTATTTTACAGTTTACCAAAAAACATAAATGTTACAGTAGTCCAACAGACATTAAAATGCTACAACGAGAAAAAAAGGGGAGATTTCCTAAACCAGTGGTATATAGAATGATGTTAGCTGATACTTAATAACTCATAGCCAACGAGGCTGATCCTACAACATACTCAGCTAACCAAATGGCCGACAAGGCCACAATCAGAAGAAATAGGCAATAACAAAATCGACAAGACTTTACTCAATAGTCCCTTATAACATAAATGTTACAGCAGTCCATCAAACATTAAAATGCTACAACAAGAAAAAAAAGGGAGATCTCCTAAAACAGTGGTATATAGAATGATGTTAGCTGATACTTAATAACTCATAGCCGACGAGGTTGATCCTAGAAAATACTCAGCTAACCAAATGGCCGACAAGGCCACAATCAGAATAAATAGACAACAAGGCCACAATCAGAATAAATAACGACACTAACCTTGCTTGGCTGTTTGAGTAGAAGTAGCTTCTCTTGGGGAAGGAACAAACAATGCTGCTAGTATGTTAGGATCAATTAATCCTGCATGCTGAAGTTGTGCAACTGCATCTACAATAACTTCTTGTCGCATAGTTCTCCTTTGTTCTTCCATTTGTTTCTCCATATTTTGCATCTTTTCTTGCATTTGTTGCACTACATCATTTGTTGCATTCAAAGTTCGTTCAGAATTGTCAACTTTCTTTTTCAAAGTTGTCTTTGTAACACCCACTCCATATAGTATTAGCATCCCGGATGTTCTGGACCCATGACGGCTGAAAATGCATCAACAGACAGACCATTTGTGCTCATTTGCTTTTCAATTTCCTCCATTTCAGCTTAACAAAGCATATCCAACAAACAGTCTTGTAAATTAAAATTTCGAATAAATAATTGGTCTCAGTAAAAAAAAAAATATTGACAGTATTCGTACAATTTTACTAGTTGTGTTCTCATTCGATGCCTTGTACAAACGACCAGGTTTTCTTGTTCTTGTGACCACAAAGAGCTCCTTAGCGGATATAGATTTCTTTTCTTTTTCCTAGTCACATAAAAATAGATATCAATAGTTGCTTAAATGATAGGTTAAGACTAGATAATAAATAAGAGAACACACCAATTTACTACGGATTAAAGCAAAACTCTTTTTGCCTGTTGTGTGTGGATTCATCAGCTTTTTCTGGTTCTTAGTATTTGTTTCAGACATTTTCTGCAAATAAATGAATCAATAATGTTAACCAAAGGTATATGGTTGCTACATAATGTACTAGACGAGGTCAATGTCTCAATATTTCTTTTTTAACAAATCCAAGTAAAGAATATGCTTTGTAAGTATGATTGTTATGAAGCTAAAACCAATCTACAGACCTTAGTTATGTAAGTTTCAAAGCTTGATTCATAACATCATCAAACATAAATAGAATCTGAGTCAAATAAGTGAAAACTTACAACCCAATGACAGAACTCTTGGCCTTCCGAGACGCGGATAACTTTGTTATTCAAAGGGATAGAAGTAAGAAAATGTTGGAAGAGATGGCCTTGAGCCTGTTCTGGGTTCTATTAATTAATAATTAGATAGTGCCAGGTCACTGAACTTAGAGTAGGAAATTCCAGTGAAAGCTTCGCGTTGCTATGCCCCTTAATGAATCGAATGGTCCTTCGACCTTCGTTTGATTCTGACGGCCGGCATAGATCTCATAAGACCGGAGGCAGCAGGGCAGGTATTCTCAAAAAAGAAAGAAAGGAAAACAGGCAGGGAGGTAAGAGTGAGTAAGACTAGGTTATAGCAAGGTCTTCCTCAAAAAGACAACTTTAGAGCGCAAGTCAAACTAATGATAGGCGAGCAAAATCACGCGCACATGGTTTAGCGGTTTGCTGTGCAATCACCTAAAAAAAGTTTATCCAAAAGGGCACTTAGTTTAGTGAAACCTTGATGCAAATTTCAGCGATCAAACTTAACTAATAAATAAGTTCTTAAGATTTTATTTTTTTTAGTAAAGAGTTGAACATGTGACTTTTTATCCTATTACATTTGTATCTAATCAACTTCTAACTGAAATTATTGAGTTTGAACTATAATAAATAAGAAAAATAGTCAGGAACATAAAACATGTGGTTGTTAATCTTAGCTATACAGTGAGATAAGCATAAAAATCTCACTCAATAAACCTTCTCTAAGATTGGAGCAAAATCCTCCATTTTAGTTGTGACTACCACACTGGAAGAAGTAACAAGCTACAACAATATTGCAACACAGAAGAGAATAGTAGAAGAGAAAGTTAGAGAAAAATAAAGTTGCAGCAGCAACTATATCACAAAAGAGATCAGGAGAAGAATAAGCTAGATGTTTCAGATTCTGAATTACATTTTACCTTGAATTTCTCAGACTTCCAGTACTTAAGGAGCTCTCTAAACTGACATTCTGGAATATGACCAGGCTTTTTTGCCATTCAAATTTCATCATTGTCATATGGATCATAATAATTTATCTTCAAGTCACTTCTATGCCTTCTCCAAGCCTCTCGAATTGTTACCTTTCAAAGTTTCAAGATATTCTTTACCTTTTTGTTTCTAACAAAATCACGATTGTAAATGATCTAATTTAGGTCATTAGGTAATTGAAATTTAGTTACATAACCTATATTTTACTTGATAGTTTAATTCCTCAATTTATTCTATAGTACATTGTAGGTACTGCCTTACTACGCAGAAGAAAAATCATTATAAAATTTTAACAACAATACATATAAACGTATCCCAAGGTAGTACTGATCCTAGAGCTAATGAACAACAATAGAATAAATCTAGTGACTTGTCTATTGAGTGGTTTTTAACAATTAGAGTTTTATCTTTTATCATCTTTTAAAGATTTTATTTATTAGATGTTATGTTACCTTTTCAAAAGTATATATATTATTTCAAATAAGCACCCAATTCTAGATATTATTTGAAATGTGAGGTGTCTTATTTTCCTGAAATAAAATTTTGAATGCCATCAAATTATAAATGGCAGATTGATATCACAGGGGACACAACATCTTGGCTGCATCTGCTACATATTCAGTCACAGCAACTACGATAATATTCGGTGAACTCACTAGATTGAGGAAAGGAGAAATGATGTGGAACACTAGTATGCTGGATAGACAAAGAGTTATATTATGCTTGGCCTTTTCAGAACAAGCTGCTAGCAAAGTTTCTACAACAAAATAAAATGTTCCAATTAAAGGGGATGTGAAGTTTCTATCCCTTGGAGGACAGAGATGTCAAAAACGTATTTCTCATCAGTCATAAAATTAGGGAAATCACTAGAGTCATAAAGTGATTAAACAAATACACACACTGTCGTTTGCCAGAACATGAAAGCTTAGGAACATGAAATTTTTCTAGCACATAAACAAACATACTAGAACAATCATTACGTAGATACTATAAAAAAAAGTAAAAGAGATAACATGAGTAATAGGTTTCAACATCCAAAATCCAATAAAATGGAGTTTTCACCAACTGTTTTATATATATTCCCCATCAGTTGAAAAAAATGTTTTGTTCAACTTAACTTATCATCTATGACAGTAGCTATATCAGTAAACTTCGGAAACATTCATAATGATATGAAAATTAAAGTTCACAATAATAACTTCAAACTTTAGACCAATGGGAAATTTTAGTTCACATAGATAGATCAAACTCAAAATGCAAATCAAAATACTCAAAGCCCTAGGACAAAATCAACTACAAAACAGCAGTCGTTTCATAAAAACGAAACCCAGCTTTTCAATGATTTTTTCACAGAGTTATCAAATCTTCACAAAATTTGAGTTACAAAGTCTAAACTACAAATGGAGTATATCAAACAGACCTAAATCAGAACAAATAACAAACATTTCAACAAACCCATTTGTTATTCTTTAAGATTTTTTTAGAAGCCCTTCAATGCAATTTCTGATTTTGGAAAATAGTACATGTATAACAAAATAGAGTCAATGAGGACTTAGAAATCACCTTAAGAATAGTACACCTTTATATGCAGAAGCTTAATGTTGAAGAAGACTACTTTTGGAGAAGAAGAGCACTGAAGATGAACACTTCACACCGGAGAAAAAGACAATTGTAGGAAAAGGAACTGATTCTTCACCAAAGCTCCAAGTTTACTGTCGAAGAAGACCACTGTAGGAGTCACCGGAGTTCTAGAATTTTAGGGCAAACTCATGCTTTTGCTGTCAACAAAGACCACTGTTGGAGTCACCGGAGTTCTGGAACTGTAGGGCAAACTCGTGCTTTTGATGTCGAAGAAGACCAGTGTAGGAGTCACCGGAGTTCTGAAATTTTAGGGCTAACTCATGCTTTGATTTTGATTATTAGAGAAATGAAATGGGTATTTGGGAATGTACTTTGAGCTCTTAATTCACTGAAATAAGAAAAGTGCGGGTCAACTAAATTTGTGGAGGGAAATTAATTTTTTTCACATAAAATTCACGGATTTGGCAAAAAAAATTTACTTTTCACTTAAACGAACCATTGCCACAAAAGGTTTTTTTGCCACGGTTAATAAGTATGTGGCCATAGATAACCTATACCGACGATTATATAGATGATGCCACAGTTTATATTAAGAATTGTTCTATTATATCTAAGCATATATCCCAACGGTCATAATTGTTGCAACACATACTCTATTGCCACGGTTGTGAAATTGTTGCTAAATAAGCGTTGCATTAGGTCAAATTTCTAGTAGTGTATCCCAAACAAGATATTACTAATACATAAAGTGAATACACACATTATTTTTGTTAATACACTCAACCAAAAAACCCCTTAGTTTATTTAGGAGAAACATTTAACGGAACAATATTTTAATCATTTAATTAAAGACCCTAAAACAAAATTGGTACATATTAATCTTTTTCAGAGTAAATAAATATTTTTTATGTTCTAATTTATGTAATATTATTGAAATTTTAAATTTAGACCGTAAATTTAAATGAAAAAATTATTGAGTTTTTTGAAATAAAATTTGTAAATTTGAAAACCCATAAAAAATACTACTGATTTGTCCTAATTTATATGAAATATTTTCATTTTCAGTCATTCCCAAGAACAGGGGCGGATCTACTAAGGTTCGTGGGGTGACACGCCACCCACCGGCTTCGACGGAAAGTCTAGTAAATATAGGTATATATCTACAATATAATTACAAATACTAAACGTGCCACCCAGGGACCCAAAATTCCTTGTGGTGCAGCAGGCTTAAGGGTCATATACTAATGCGGAAGTCGCGAGGTCGAATCTCGCTGAGGCCCTGGCAGTTTTTTAATTTGCAATTTTAACTTGCTCCCTTAAATTGACAGCGGCACATTATTTTCTTTTTTTGTTTGTTTCTAATAGTTGTTGTCTTAATATGGAGTAATTTATAAGTATAAGTTTGACTAGCATGTTACATAAAACTTGATCTATTTGCAAATACAAATCGTCGTTGATCGTTTTCAGAATATAAAAACTTGTCGAGGACAATTATAAATGAATGATGAATATTTATGATATTAATAGTATAATTGAAATTTTTAACTTTGTTTACTTTATAATCTCAATCAAATGTGGGGTGCAAATTTGTATTTATATATAGAGGTAGGGAAGGGAAAATGGTAAGGTAAGAGTTCAAATAGTCAATCAGTTGATCTAAAAAGATTTTTCCCAAATATTACGTGAGAAAAAAATCTTCCGTTGTCGGTCTTGAATTCGAATTTCAATAAGAGCATCTAAATTAAAACGATAAACTTTGCTCCTTTGGAGACATCTGATAAAATTGAAACAATGTGGAGAAGATTAGCATGACTCATGCGCAAAAAATTTGTAGTATATATAATACATAAATTGTCATCTTATTATTTTTCATATTTTGTTAATTGATTTGTCATAGACCGAAAAGACAAATAATTCGACTGAAGTCTAAAATTGATTTAACCGATGAACCTACTTGGCACCTAGAGACTCGAAATCCTGAATCCCCCTTTGCCCAAGAAAATGACATATTTTTTATTTGATAAATATTTAATAATAATAGAAATACGTTTTCCATGTTAGATCCTACTTATTTGAGAAAAAAAGGTCTACAACAGTTTGTTAGATTCTGAGATATTTTACATATTGACAAATCTCCGTTTTGATTGTGGGAAAAGAAGGAATTGTGCATATGTCAACTAGTTACACAAAATCAAAGAGATTGATTACCAATATCAATCTAGCAGACATCAAAAAGGAAAAGAAGATCAACCTCAAAATAGCAAATCAAGCAAACCAAAATCAAGGATTCGAGACTACTCAGGAAAGGAACAAAATCAACATAGAGAAGACCACCTATCAACTACAACAGTAAACTAGTCTTTTATATATATTAACACAATTTTTAAATATATATAAAAGAATAAAAAATAAAATAAATAATTTAAAACGAAAAAATTATAAAAAAATTAAAAAAATATCCTTAAAGTGTCAAGCAAACATGTTGACCATGACCTGCCTATATATTGGCACTTACATATTAGTAAGTGTTAAGATCATAGGCTTTGGGAAATGAAAAACTCCATTGAAGGACTGAGCTCAGATCGAGAGAAAGTAGAGAGATGATTTTGTGGAATTCCAACTGATTCAATTTGATTGATTTACAGAATGCAATACCCAACATTATTTATACAATATGGATCAAACTATCTAGAAGCCTAACCAACAAAAAATAACTAACTTGACAGTTGGCAACTTGTAACTAACTATTGAACTAGTAACGAACTACAACAACTAATCAATACTTTAAACTATAATCTCAATACCCCCCCCCCTCAAGTTGGAGGTGAGGAATGCAGAGCCAACTTGTCCAACAGGGCACAATGTTTTACTCTAGTAAGGGCCTTTGTGAGAAAATCTGCTAACTGATCAGCAGTGTCGATGTGATGCAATGTGAGGATCCCTTCTTGAAGCTTTGTTCTCACAAAATGACAATCCACTTCTATGTGTTTCATATATTCATGGAACACCGGATTCTTGGTAATGTGAATAGTTGCTTGACTATCACAATGTACAGGAAAGGCCCCATGGCTAGGCACAGTTAATTCCACAAACAACCTTTGTAACCAGACCAGTTCTCTCACTACTTTTCTCAGTGACCTATACTCAGCTTTAGCCAAAGAGAGGGAAATTGTTTCTTTCTTCTTAGATTTCCAACTAATAGATTTTTCTCCTAGCAGCACAATGTAACCAGTGACTGATTTCCTTGAGTCAGGGAAAGCAGCCCAATCAAAATCACAGTAAGCATTCACTCTAAAATTTGGAGAATAGGACATGAAAACACCTAGGGTAGGATCCTTCTTGAGATACCTGAGCATGTGAAAAGTAGCACATAAATGAGGTTCCCCGGGATCCTGCATAAATTGGCTAAGAAGTTGTACACCATATTATAAATCAAGTCTGGTATTGGTAAGAAAAATCAGTTTGCCAACCAACTTTCTGTAGTAAGTAGGATCATCCAATATTTTTCCTTCATGAGCTCATAACTTAACATTGGGATCAAGGGGAGAAGTTAATGGATCAAGATGGTCACAATTGAACTCTTTGAGAAGGTCCAAAACAAACTTCCTTTGAGAGATGAGAATACCATCTGTTTTGTATAGAATTTCTAAATCCAAAAAATAATGCAATCTACCAAGATCTTTAATTTTAAACTGATGATGAAGGAAGTGTTTTAGTTCATTGATCTCATCAATGTTTATTCGTGTAAGAATAATATCATCAACATTTCACCTAAGAATACAATAGAAGTGCCTTTCTTTCTATGAAACAAGGAATAGTAATGTACAGAATGAGTGTAGCCTCGTGTGTTTAGAGCCTCAATCAACTTTTCATACCACTGTCGACTGGCCTGCTTCAGTCAATACAATGACTTGTTAAGTTTACATAGTAAACCTTTCTGAGGAACAGTCAAACCATGAGGCATATCCATATACACTTCCTCGTGTAAGTCTCCATGAAGGAATGCATTATTGACATCAAGTTGGTAAATATTCCATTTTTTCTTTGCAGCAATAGCAACCAGTGTCCTCACAGTTGTCATCTTGATGACGGAAGAAAATGTTTCTATGTAATTGATGCCATGATGTTGAGTGCAACCTTTTACCACCAATCTATCTTTATATGTTTCCACACTCCCATTTGCCTTGTGTTTGATTTTATAAACCCACCTACATCCAATGACCTTTTTGTCAACTGGTAAGGGTGTTAGGGTCCAGGTATTCTTATCATGCAATGTAGTGAACTCTTGTGTCATAGTTGTTGTCACGATCCGAGTCTACACCCTGGAAGCGACACGGCGTACTGACCCCGAAGGGTCTCATACAAGCCTCATAGCATATTCATTGCATAAGATACTTAGAAATAGTGCGAAATTTAAAACTTTTATTTTATAAATCCAACAGTCGAAAACATTAAAAGCAAGCGGAAGTCTATCGTCTCACATGGCCATCTAAACAACATACTTGAAACAAAATAGGGGTCACGGCCCTTTACAATCGAAGTCTTATCAATAGTCTATTACATGAAAAGAAAGGAAACATCAAAACACTTGTCCTCGATCAATGAGGACATACCAGTTAGTCTTGGGGAACTCAAATCCATGCTTCACTAGAGAAATCCACTTAATTGTCGGAACCTACACTTGTAGTAAACAAAGAATAATGTGTTAGCACAATTAAGTGCTAAGTATAATAGCCATGCAAAAGCATGCTTAAAACAGACATTTTGTTTGAAAATCATGATATATGCCATTTTGATAAAACTTCATGAACATAAGCATAAGAGGCATAATATTCAACCATAACTAACGTACTAGTCATTTAACCACATTAGAACATAATGACATATAATCCATTACCTTCGCAATAAACCTTCACCTCAAGTAACCCTCAAGCTATACTTTGTGCAATGTATGAATAGCGTCCCATACCACCATCCACACCAAAGTACCACCTTAAGGTCACTAAAAGCGAACTTACCATTTAACCTTTCCATCCTTACACAATACTCATACATAAGAGACATAAACATTACATATGTCATATCATCACATAAAGATCATCACCTAAGACAACCCTAAGTCATACATGTGCAATGTGCAAGTAGCATCCCATACTACTACTCACACTAAGTACTCCTTTGAAGTCACCATAGGCAAGGCACATGCATACACCATAAGTCATAGCAAGGAAGTAACTCATAATACAATCCAAGTATAACATGCATCATTACATTAAAGACATAAGTCAACATTCCTCGTTAGCTTCATTAAGAACAACTTCATTCATTTGACATTAAACCAACATTCTCATTAACATCATCAGAAGAGCACATTCATTACACTTAACAATATAAAGGAACACACCATAACCTCTCTCAAAGCCTACTTGTGCAATTCATAGATGGTGTCCCATACCACCACCCACACTAAGTAGTGCATTCTTAAGAAGCCATAGTTCATTAACATTCTTTGTGGGGGTAAGCCTTAACCGACATAGGCCATGTGAGTAATTTATGGAATCCCGGTGTCACCCTCACCGGATAAAGGGATTCCTACTTGCCTAAGGTAGGACCATTGTTTTATATCTTAAATGGATCCACTAGCTAGACCTATGTGGGCACATAGTTATGGGATAGGGAGATTGCTACTAGATACCCCGCCTCAACTCACGGATGAGCATCCATCTCAAGATATTGTTACTAGATACCCCGCCTCAACTCCCGGATGAGCATCTATCACATTTCATATCCTCTTGGTGCTTAGCATTATTCCCCACGAAATACATAACATTCATTATTATGGGATAAAAGATTGTTGCTAGATACCCCGCCTCAACTCCCGGATGAGCATTCATCTCAAACCCAATATTCATTCATTAGATATCCCATATATTCAAATATGAGAATAGCCTTTCAACTAAGAATCCCATATTATGAGAAAGTTCTTTCACAACATGTCATTATCATTCATTAGATTACAATTGAGAATAGCCTTTCAATCAACCCATCATCATTAACATAATCATAGAAACCTCATTCATTAGTCATTCATGTGTGTGTATGAGAATCACCCTTCACATAGTTCATCATCATTCATAAGTGTTAATAGAGAAATAACATTCAATCATAACACAATTACATTCTAAACATGATCACATTAACTTCATTGGATTCACATTCATATACAAGATATCATGATAATAACTCAATTCCTCATACTATGCCTTCAAGGCCATGAATCCCAAATCATCAAACACACCAACAATTCACTATAATTAAGGCATGCATAATGATACAATTCAATAAACCAAAGTAATTTAGACATATTCCATTCATAAGCTTTCATAATCATCAAACCCACTTCATAAAGGCACAATTTAGGAAATTGAGAGAATGCATGGGTTCATAGAGTATTTTCATCATAAATCATCAATTAAACAATAATACAATCATCATATGTCATTAATAACCATTTGAAAACGTTTGGTGAAAGAACCCAATAGATTGAGTAAAACCCTAGGTTTTTGGTAACTTCAAATCACCTTTGGAATTGGCTCCTTGAATGAAAAGTTACTCAAGGATGAAGAATACCATACCTTGCTATAGATTCCCCACGAAATTTGAGGAAGAAACACCTTGAATCCACAAACCCTAGCTTCAATGGCTTCCTTCTTCTTCTTTTGAGTTTAGAAAGATAATTTTTGAAATGAGGAACTCTTTGGTTGATTTGGGGAAATAAAGAGTAATGACTTGTTTTAGGACTTAAAACTATATATACAAGTGAAATTAAACAATTAAAAGCAACCCCACATAATAATTAATAAAAGGGAAATTACTAAAAACTCCCTAATTTAGGTAGCCCCGTCAGGGACCACGCCCAACTTTATGGATCGAGAAGGCGGGCCACAGCTCATGGTGGTGCCCGTGGTCCCTTAGGCAGTATCCTCCTCAACTTGGTAAGGCTCCCAAGTGGTGAAGGCTATCCCACAAGACTTCCCACCAGACTTCCCACGGTTCATTTTTTTCACCACGAGCCGTGAAGTAGCTCGTGAAGGAGAGCCTCCTTGGGCAACCTAGCAAGCACACTGTTTTGCCAACCAAGGGTGGCACCACGGCTCGTGGTGGACACCACGGGTCGTGAAGACCCTCGTCGTGATGGTAGGAAATGGCTAAAGGTTTTCTTATGGACCCTTGGCTCCCACAATGCTAAGGCACGACCACGAGGCCTCCCACGATCTGTGGTCAAGACCGCGAGTCGTGGTAGAGGTCGTGGTTCCTATGCAGTGGCTAGGCCTCAATGCCAGGTCTAACACATGTCTAAGGGACCTTCACGAGCCCTTTCATGGACCGTGGTCAAGACCACTGGTCGTGAAAGTGGTCGTGGTCCTTGGGCAGTGTTTGGCCAAGCTTGGGGCAGCCTTGGCCTTTGGCTTAGGCTTGCCCCTTTTGGATTGGCTCTTGACCTTGTAACCCTCAACCAACCCTTAGAAGGTCTTTTAAACTACGGGGTCTAGTACGTACTTTAACGTTTAACCAATAAACCCCTTAACTCTTGACATTAACCCTCAAGTTTAGGCTCTAGTTTAACCTATCATTTTCCGGGTCATTACACTATCCCCCACTTAGGAACACTCGTCCTCGAATGACACTTTAACCACATTAAGGGGAAAATGACTCAAGACTAGCATCCCATCATGCATGACACATCAAAATAAATGCACAATCATAGGAGGAAACATCAACTCCACATCAATAAGCTCAATGCAACACAAGAAGTAAGAACTACGTCTACAAACTCATTATGCACAAAAACATCAACATTTCTCATTTCGTTGGAGGAATTTCCTTCTCCAACTCACATCATGCTCTTCACAACATCATTAAGCCCACTATGTAATTTCTTCATAAAAGCACATTAGGCATGTTCAACAATTCACCTCATGAAGCATATAGACAACTCATACTAAATGCATATCAACAAGAGGAACATAACTCCTAGAAACTTATTTTCTAATTTAAGCATACACTCATTAAGAACATGTATAACATAAAGAGATCATGGAAACACATATTCACACATGACTCCAAAACATGAAACAAGCTACAAGGAACTCTTGGTCTCAAACTTGAATAAGAATAGAAGAAAAGAGATAAGGATATCAAAAACTCTCAACCACCTTACTATTCAACATACTATCCCCCACTTAGGAGAAAACCCAACTAAGGCTAACATGAAAAACAACATAAGAACCTCAATACAACATTCACAACCAAAAGGAACTATCATTTACCATTGACTTCATCCGGATTAGATCCTTTGTCTTTGTTAGCTTGAAAAGTATAGAAACGGTTCCACTTTGGAACATCAAGATCCGGGACCTTAAGAGAAGCTTGTTTGGTCTCTCTCCCTTTTTTTGAGAGTGTTGGGCAATCTCTCATCTTATGACCCTTTTTTTCACATCCAAAGCACTCATCCGTGATGGCAAGGCACACACCCAAATGTTGCTTCCCACACTTGGCACACCTAGATCTTTCGAAAGAAGAACCACTTCCTTTCCCTCCTTTAGATTTAGGATTAGACACCCTATCATTATTGACCATTGAGGAATCTTGATTAGTGGACCTCTTTTTGAACGTTGGTTGACTTTATTCATCGGACCTAGACCTCTTCATCTATCTACTCTTCCTCTCAAGTTTGGACTCCTCAATAGATTGAGCATACACAATATGTCTAGAAATGGTCATGTTATCATGAAGCATTGCCGTACGACACTCTTCCTTAACTAGGTAGGATACACCGATCACAAACCTACTCATCTATTCTCTAGGGTTGGACACCAAAGATGGAGCATACTTAGACAAAAGGGTAAACTTCAAGGAATACTCCTCCGCACTCATGCTACCTTGCCTAAGGTTGATAAATTCCTCCACCTTAACCTCCCTCTTCTCACGGGGAAAGTACCTACCAAGGAAAGCTCACTTAAACTCCTCCCATTCTATAGGACCCGCTTCTATAGCCCTATTGCTTTTCTATTGAGAGAACCAAATTTGGGCAACATTATTCAATTGATAGGAGGCAAGTTCCATTTTTCCTTTAGAAGTTACCCCCATAGCATTGACTATCTTATACACCTCATCCAAAAAATCTTGGGGATCCTCTCCCACCTTAGAACAAAGAAATATCGGAGGATTCATCCTCACAAAGTCCCTAAACCTAGAAGCCATAGTACTCTCAATAGCATTCACTCTAGGCCCCACATCTCTTTTCACTTGGGCTGTCATAGCTTGGGCTAAGGTTAGAAAAGCTGACCTAATATCTTCATTAGTCATGGTCGGAGCATCAATCGGAACTTGATTGTCTCGAGGAACTTGGTCACCTTAAGGACCTTGAGGATCTTAGGGAGGAACTCCCTCACTCACTCCTCTTCCACTCTTCTTGCGGGCGTCCTTCTTGTATTTATATCCTATAAACAAAAGAAAATGATTATGAAAATGACACTTAAAGAGCTAAACTCTAAGGCACAACTTTAAGAATAATTAAAGAAGTGTAACTTCCTAATGTCCTATAGCCTCTCGCTCATAGATATGTTGCAACTCACACCGATGAACAAGACTCTACTAGACGTGACTTGTGAGACATCAATCCTAAAAACCATTCCCAAAACCTTATGCTCTGATACCATGTTTCTCACAACCTGAGTCTACACCCCGGAAGCAACACGGCATACTTGACCCAGAAGGGTCTCATACAAGCCTCATAGCATATTCATTGCATAAGATACTTAGAAACAATGCGGAATTTAAAACTTTTCTTTTATAAATCCAACAATCGAAAACATTAAAAGCAAGCGGAAGTCTATCGTCTCACAGGGACATCTAAACAACATACTTGAAACAAAATAGGGTCACGGCCATTCACAATCGCAGAATTAACAATAGTCTATTACATGAAAAGAAAGGAAACATCTAAACACTTGTCCTCGATTTATGAGGACATACCACTTGGTCTTGGGGAACTCAAATTTAAGCTTCACTTGAGAAACCCACTCAATTGCTCAAACCTACACTTGTAGTAAACATAGAACAATTGGTAAGCACAATTAAGTACTAAGTATGATAGCGATGCAAAAACATGCTTAAAATGGACATTTTGTTTGAAAATCATGATATATGCCATTTTGATAAAACTTCATGAACATTAGCATAAGAGGCATAATATTCAACCATAACCAACATACAAGTCATTTAACCACATTAGAACATAATCACATATAAATCAATATCTTCGCATTAAGCCTTCACCTCAAGTAACCCTCAAGCTACACTTTGAGCAATGTATGAATAGCGTCCCATACCACCATCCACACCAAAGTACCACCTTAAGGTCACTAAAAGCGAACTTACCATTTAACCTTTTCATCCTTACCCAATACTCATACATAAGAGACATAAACATTGCATAAGCCATATCATCACATAAACACCATCACCTAAGTCATAGGCAAGGCACATACATACACAATAAGTCATAACAATGAAGTAACTCATAATACAATCCAAGTATAATATGCATCATTACATTAAAGACATAAGTCAACATTCCTCTTTAACTTCAATAAAAACACCTTCATTCATTTGACATTAAACCAACATTCTCACTAACATCATCAGAAGAGCACATTCATTACACTTAACATTATAAAGGAACACACCACAACCTCTCTCAAAGCCTACTTGTGCAGTGCATAGATGGCGTCACATACCACCACTAACACTAAGTAGTACATTCTTAAGAAGCCATAGTTCAATAACATTATTTGTGGGGGTAAGCATTAACCGACATAGACCATGTGAGTAATTCATGGAATCCAATGTCATCCTCACCAGATAAAGGGATTCCTACTTGCCTAAGGTAGAACCATTATTTTATAGCGTAAGTGGATCCACTAGCTAGACCTATGTGGGCACATAGTTATGGGATAGGGAGATTGCTACTAGATACCCCACCTCAACTCACGGATGAGCATCCATCTCAAGAGATTGTTACTAGTACCCCGCCTCACCTCTCGGATGAGCGTCCATCTCATTTCATATCCTCTCGGTGCTTAGCATTATTCCCCACGAAATACTTTACATTCATTATTATGGGATAAAATACTGTTGCTAGATACCCCACCTCAACTCCCGGATGAGCATCCATCTCAAACCCAACATTCATTCATTAGATATCCCATAGATTCAAAGATGAGAATAGCCTTCCAACTAAGAATCCCATATTATGAGAAAGTCCGTTCACAACATGTCATTATCATTCATTAGAGTACAATTGAGAATAGCCTTTCAATCAACCCATCATCATTAACATAATCACAGAAACCTCATTCATTAGTCATTCATGAGTTAGTGTGTGAGAATAACCCTTTGCATAGTTCATCATCATTCATAAGTGTTAATAGAGAAATAACATTCAATCATAACACAATTACATTCTGAACATGATCACATTAACTTCATTGGATTCACATTCATATACAAGATATCATAATAATAACTCAATTCCTCATACTATGACTTCAAGGCCATGAATCCCAAATCATCAACACACCAACAATTCACTATAATTAAGGCATGCATAATGATACAATTCAATAACCCAAAGTAATTTAGACATATTCCATTCATAAGCTTTCATAATCATCAAACCCACTTCATAAAGGAACAATTTAGGAAATTGAGAAAATTCATGGGTTCATAGAGTATTTTCATCATAAATAATAAATTAAACAGTAATACAATCATAATATGTCATTAATAACCATTTGAAATATTTGGTGAAAGTGCCCATGAGATTGAGTAAAACCCTAGGTTTTTGGTAACTTGAAATCGCCTTTGGAATTGGCTCCTTGAATGAAAAGTTAAACGAGGATGAAGACTAACATATCTTGCTATAGATTTCCCACGAAATTTGAGCAAGAGACACCTTGAATCCACAAACCCTAGCTTTAATGGCTCCCTTCTTCTTCCATGAGTTTAGAGAGACTTTTTGAAAGGATGAACTCTTTGGATAATTTGGTGAAATAAGGAGTAAATGACTTGTTTTAGGACTTAAAACTATACATACTAGTGATATAAAATAATTAAAACCAATCCCACATAATAATTAATAAAAGGGAAATTACTTAACACTCCCTAATTTGGGCAGCCCTGTCAGGGACCACGCCCAACTTGATGGATCGAGAAGAGGGGCCATGGCTCATGGTGGTGCCCGTGGTCCCTTATGCAGTAGCCTCCTCAACTTGGCAAGGCTCCCAAGTGGTGAAGTCTATCCCACGAGCCTTCCCACGGTCCGTGGCCTTCTCCACGACCCGTGAAGTGGCTCGTGAAGGAGAGCCTCCCTTGGGTAGCCTAGCAAGCACATTGTTTTGCCAACCACAGGTGGAACCACGGCTCGTGGTGGCCACCACGGGTCGTGAAGACCCTCGTGGTGATGGTAGGCAGTGGCTAAAACGTGTCTTATGCACCCTTGTCTCCCACAGTGCCAAGGGAAGACCACGAGGCCTCCGACGATCCGTGGTCAAGACCATGAGTCGTGGTGGAGATCGTGGTTCCTAGGCAGTGGCTAGGCCTCAATGCCAGGTCTCACACATGCTTAAGAAACCTTCACGAGCCCTTTCACGGACTGTGGTCTAGATCACTGGTCGTGAAAGTTGCTGTGGTTCTTGGGCAGTGTTTGGCGAAGATTGGGGCAGCCTTGGCCTTTGGCTTAGGCTTTCCCCTTTTAGCTTGGATCTTGACCTTGTAACCCTCAACCAACCCTTAGAAGGTCTTTTAAACTACGGGGTCTAGTACGTACTTTAACGTTTAACCACTAAACCCCTTAACTCTTAACATTAACCCTCACGTTTAGGCTCTAGTTTAACCTATCATTTCGCTGGTCATTACAGTTGTTTGACACAAAGGATGCATAGTTGCCTCCTCATATGAACTAGGCTCACAATCATGAGAAACATTCATCACAAGGGACTGACTGTCAGGAGCTAAAGATGTAGTGTTTAAAGGGAAATGGGTATTAAGGGAATAGGGATATGTAAAGGAATTGGAAGGTGGTAATGTGTGCACATATTCAGACAAATACTGAGGTACTTTATGTGTCCTGTGTGATTTCCTAAGTGTGGGAGAAATGGGGTGTGGAGTGTTACATGAGAGGCGTTTGGAGGGTCAATTGAAGGTGATGGATGTGGAGATGAGAGTATAGGTGACAGAGGTTGGTTAATGTCACTGACAGTTCCCAGATCACTTTGTTCAAAAGTAGGACTGTTGCGAAGAAAAATTCTGGAGAGTCATTAGGAAAAACTAAGTGGAAAGGAAAAGAGGGGAAATTAGTGGTATCACTGGTCATGGCAAAGGGAAAAATGGTTTCATGAAAAACAACATCCCTTGAGACATTGATTTTCTTGGTGGCAACACTTAACACTTTGTAACCTTTTGTGCCCAAAGGATACCCAATAAAAACATGTGGAGTAGCCTTTGGGTCAAATTTGGTTATGTGGGGTTTACGAATTATAGGGTAACAGAGGCAGCCAAAACTCTTCAAATGAGAGTGGAGAGGTTTGTGCTTATGCAGTACTTCATATGGGCACTTGTTATTTAGAGGAATAGAGGGTAATCTATTTATTAGATAGGTTGAGGTTAGTATACATTCACCCCAGTACTATATTGAAAGCTTTGCCTGGAAAAGAAAGGCCCTTGTTGTCTCAAGAATGTATTTATGTTTTCTTTCTACTACCCCATTTTGTTGTGGTGTGTATGGACAAGACTTTTGGTGAAGAATTCCTTTGGATTGGAAAAACATAGCCGACTCATTGTTGGTGAATTCAAGACCACTGTCTGATTTTATTGTTTTAATAGTGGTTTTAAATTGGTTCTCAACCATGGTGACGAAAGCCTTAATAACATGAAAGGCATTACTTTTGCTACTAAGTAGGTGTGTCCAAGTAGACTAGCTAAAGTCATCTACAAAGGTGATGAAGTATTTGAAGTTGTCATGTGTGGTCGTTTGGTAGGGACCCCACAAATCAACATGCAGTATATCAAAAATGTTGGTGTTGTTGTGGGACTTAGGTGGAAAAGGTAGTCTTGATTGTCTTACTATGGGACAAATAAGGCAGAAAAAGGGTTGTTTAGGTGATAAAATTACAGGTATATAGGATATGCTCTTCATTTTTACAAAAGGGACATGTCCAAGTCTGTAGTGCCACAATAAATCCTTATTAATAGCAGGAAAAGAAATAGAAGAACTAGAAATATCTTCAACATTGTCCTTATTATTAATGGAAATGAAATTCATTACAATAGGACAAGAAGAACATGAATGACAAGAGTTCATTACAGAAGAACATGGAGAAGAAACACATGGGCACCAGGAAAAGAAAGACATAATTAAAGTTCTTCAAATGACTAGAACTGGAATTGGTCATGTGCTTTACCAATCTCGAGAGGCCTCTTCATTAAAGGGGCCTACATTAGACAAGAGGTGTCATAGAAAGAAACAACACACTTAAGATGTCCTGACAGAGAGCTGATGGAAATTAAGTTGTATTTGAAAGAGGGAGCATAAAGTACTTTGTACAGAGTGATCTTGGGAGTAAGTTTTACATTACTTATTTATGTGACCTTAACTCTATATCCATTTGGCAATCTGACTAAGAGAGGATAACGTAAGGTTATCATGTTTACAAGGTGATCTTTGTCAAAGGTCAGGTAATGAGAAGCACCTGAGTCTAGTATCCATAAGTCATTCCTTGTTTTGAAGCACTCACATGAAAGTTTTTCAAAGTCAGTAGAGGAAGAGCAAGTAAGGATACCTGCAAAGTTCACAGCTCCACATGCACATGTCATTTGCATATCATTCTGGTCCTCTATAGTGCTGCAACTTTGAAATTGTTTCAGCAGGTGAGCAATCTGTCCATACTGCTCCTTGGTGAGATTTATGTTATGGTTTCCAGAGGCATCAAATTGGGAGTCAGAATTTTCATCCTGACCTCCACTTACATCATAAGATAGGCTCATAGAGTTAGCTGCCATACCCTTTCCTTTGTTATTGTCACGACCCAAGCCTAGGCCTAGACGTGACCAGCGAATGGGGAACCCGAAGGAACCCCAAACAAGCCTCATAGCATATCATTACACATCCTAAGTCGCGGAAGCAATTAAAATGACCATAAGCGATAAGCATAATCAAGGGGGAAATCAGGTCTAAGGGAGCAAGAGAAAAAAAGAAGAAATGATACATAAATATCATAGATGAGTCAAACTCAAGCATAATACACAACTTGTCCAACACCACCTCTAACCATGAGTACTTAGCGGGGGCCAAGACAAACTACCGGGCTCACCCTCATAGTCAAAACATAACTAAAAAAGAAAAGTCTTATACATAGCAAAAGATCATGAGCAACGTACCCGGAATGGAGGACTCACCAATAACCTTGATAGGAAATCGTGTTAGCCACGCGGAGGAGGATGGTCAAGCGGTGCTCCGGTCCCTACATGGTGACATCATGTAGGCATAGAGTATGCGTTAGTACGTTTGAATGTACTAAGTATATGGGATGCAATGCAATGCTACAATAGATGGACATCATAGGAAAAATGCATAATCATACCCGATAGATAGCACATTAATGAAATGATATATATAATGACGCTTACATAAAAATCATATTTAGTGGGACGTAGTACATGTGTGGTGAGTGACCATCAATATAGTATTTTCCAAGGCCTACCACCCCCTTGGAGAGGCGAAAGAGGTACAAACCCCTCAATGTGGTTACCCGGGCCTACCACCCCCCGAGCTAGGGACCAAGGTACAAACCCCTCGATGTGGTTATACGGGCCTACTACCCCCCGTACTAGGCAACCAAGGTACCAACCCCTTGATACGGTTACCCGGGCCTACAACCCCCCGAGCTAGGCTTGGTCGACTCACAACACTTATATAGAGAAAATCATATACATGTATCCCTTTCATCATCATTTCGATAATTATATAATCATCCGACTCATAGGATGTACATTGGACATTCCATTGCCTAAGAATTCTATCAATGGCATTTTATCAAACACATGGTGGGCTATTGTTCATGTAGATAAAATCATGTCTTTCAAGAATACTAAGTCCAACCAATTCCGAAATACATATAAATCAGCCCACCAACAACATACATATATATATCAACCTTCATAATTTGATCATGGAAGCATGAAAACCATAACATCACATAATAATTCCATTTCATGATAATATGCAAAAATAGACCATAATAGAATGTGTAGTAGTAATTCCATAATTCAAGAGTTCATAAATGATCATAAGGACCCATAAACTTGAAGTAAAATAGAGGATAAATGGTTGGACTTGTGGAAAGGAAGGTTTCCACAATCAACCCACATACCTCAACTTTGGAGAATCCTTGATGAGGATTGGAATGGAGAATTTATGCTTGAGATTGAGTCTTGAATTCGGAATTAGAGCTTGAGATGTTTGAATTTGGTTGAAGATCTTGGTGGAATTTTGGAGAGGGATTAGTGAGTGTTTTTGAGTGTTTTGAAGCTAGAAAGAAATATAACTAAGTATGGGACAATCCTCTTTTTTATAAAAGAAAAACGTCCAGCCGCTACAGTAACTTTAGCTATTGGAAATTGAAATTCTGCCCGTACAGGTTTTACGAAAATGGTCATAACTCCTTCATCCTAACTCGGAATGAGGTGAAACCAATTGCATTGGAAAGCTAACTCGAAGGAATTTAATTTAATAGGTAGCGGCCCTTCCATTTCCTTGTGTGCTAAGAGATATGCCCCTTTAAAGTTGACCCTGAAAATCACATTTTTTGCGATTTTCGAAATTTGATACGGTTGTTCTAAAATTCGGGTTAGACCCATTTCCCACTCAATTTTACCCCCTGAATAAGAATATGAAGTCGAATTTCCGAAATCATGCACGGATTTTGAGATATATGGAAATTAGAATTATAGGTGTTTCCGAAGCACATTTTCGGGCATTTTTGGGGTCGTTTCAGTTATTATACCTATGATGAGGGTTCTGATGGTTGTAGTGTTGTTTCTGATTTGCATCATAATTGATAGGTCGTTGATTATTTGGATTATTTGGAAAAGGATTAGGAGGATAACCAGGTAGTCTATTACACTTATCCTTGAATTGCCCTGGTCTCTTACAATAATCACAAAAGGGTCGACCTCTAGGAATAGTACCACTACCACTGGGATTAGAGGGAGAGTAGTTGGTCCTAAAGGATCTCCCTCCTGATGAGTTTGAAGAACCAGACGAGCTACCAAGCAAAGAATTTCCCTCAACAAACATCTGATTAGTGGGTTTGAATTCCCTCCATTTCTCCTCCTGAACCAACAAAGCAAAGGCTTGTGCCATAGAAGGCAGTGGATTCATCTCAGGATATTGCGCCTGATCGTGGTGTAAACTTCATTTAGGCCCATGAGGAACTGAATCAGACGTCTATCATGTTCAGCCTTGTGTACATTTGCTTTGGCTCCACAAATGCACACACAATTACACTGACTAGTGATGCACAAATTGTTCAGTTCCTCCCAAAGTTTCTACATTCTAGTATAGTATGTGGTGATGTCGAGAATACCTTGACTGAGATCATTGATTTCCTTCTGAGTTTGGTATAATTTTGTTTCATTTGTCTGATCATAACAATCCTTCAGCTCTGTCCACAGTTCGAAAGCATCACCAACATACTCGACTCTAACTGCAACTTCTCTGCCCAAAGAATGAAGGATCCAAAATGTGACCATATCATCACATCGAACCCATTGACGATAGGTTGGATCGGTTTTAGCTGGACGTTTGCATTCACATTGACAAAGACCAGTTTGTTCTTCACTGAGAGAGATCAAAGTACACTTTTTCGCCATGAATGGAATCCAGTGTCATCAAATGGAATGGGAACAAACATCAGACCAGGACTATCAGAAGGATGGATATAGAGATGGCTGCTCGGATCAATTGCAGAGGATATGCTTGTATTGGTGAGTTCTACCATATTGAATCAGCGATGAAGGTGACGAAGATCTGGAAAAAAATTTGATGGAAATGGAGATTTGAGTTCTGAAACTCGACGGATCGAATTGAGCTAAATCAAAGGCCTACGCTCTGATACCATGTTAAGATCATAGGCTTTAGGAAGTGAAAAACTCCATTGAAGGACTAGAGCTCAGATCGAAGAAAGTAGATAGAGATGATTTTGTAGAATTTCAACTGATTCAATTTGATTAATTTATAGAATGCAATACACAACGTTATTTATACAATATGGATCAAAATATCTAGAAGCCTAACTAACAAAAATAACTAACTTGACAGCTGGCAACTTGTAACTAACTATTGGACTAGTAACGAACTACGATAACTAATCAATACGTTAAAACTATAATCTCAATAGTAAGGGAAATATAAGTTTCAAAAACTCAAATTACATACCCAAATAGAATTTTAATTCAAATAATGTCCGAACTAAGCCTTATCTTTCCATTTCAAATCAATATGTATGTTGAGTGAATTTTTAACTTTTTTCCAGCGTACCTAGTGAGATTTATTAATCCACTAAAATCAGTTAAACAAGTTGGAGATCCATTAATATTTTGTGATCACTACGTAACAATCATAGATATTCATAACTAAAATCAGACCTATGCATATGGTCCAAAATTATCAAAGAGAATTTCTAAAAGCTTGAATCTGCAACAGAAAGATGAATAGTAAAAGTGATTAATGTTGCATGATCAAGGTGGTGGAATTGACACATGGACATATACTCCCTCATCTATTTATACTAGTAAAGGGTAGCCCGTGTTGTGCACGAGCTCAATAATACAACGTTAAATATTTATGTAGATATTTTATTATAATTTTTAAATAATTTTGTTATATATATTTAATATAATTAATTATTAATTTATTTGACTAATTATTTGTTACATCCTTTTTTTCCATTTAATTGAATTTATTTTACTCTATCAGAAATTGTTGACTTAAAAAGGACTATATAATTATTTTTATAAGACAAATTAATTTTATTAGCTGAAAATTATTGATTATTTTTTAAAATTTTAATTTTGTTTACTATTACTTTATACAGTTATTTAAGGATAAAAATAGTATTGAATGAAAATAATAAACTTGCATTGACTTGTTAAAATAGGTAGGTAAAATAATAAAGTGAAAATCATTAATTAAAAAAAATCCTCATTAAATCGATACTAATTCCATGGAAGCACGCAAGTTGACGGTGACGTGTGAGCGAAAAGGAGAATCCCGTGCAATTATTTGAAATTTGTAATTTTTATTTGTGGTACTTTTAATTTTTTAAATACAATTTTTTTATAGTAATCGATATAACATTAATATTAGAAGTCAAAGGTAATTTATACATAAAAAAGATTGAGAAATAAAATAATCAAACATATTACTTAGTTAATAATAATAAAATATGATAGAATTTTGGATAATTAAACCAAATATTAGATTTATAACATCGGGAATATTTACTACACGTAATTAAGTTGTACTTATTTAGTATGATTTTGTTTATAATATAAAATTTTGAAACATGCATAATTAATATATGTATAAATAATACAAATTGATATATTATTTTATGAAAGATAACAGATGAGATAACTAAAATATAAATAAGTAATAAATAAATAATTAATTTTCATAACTTAGATTATTTTAGAATTATCCCCTTTTAATTAACACTCAATAATATAAATGATTACAAAATTAAAAAATATATTTAAATATCAAAACCATGTGTCATTCAGTGAGTATGCTAGCAAAATCAAAGGTTGCAAAATGATACGTGTTGGACCCAATTTTTACAAAGAAGTTGTGTTGAATTTCTTGGGGACATGGATGTCTTGTACTTTAGTGTAAGATGAAAAGGTACTGTCACGACCCGGGATCACCCCCTAGTCGTAACCGGCGTACTCGACCTCGAAGAGGTCTAATACAAGCCTCTTAGCATTCATTCATCGCATAGACACTAAAACCATAAGGAATTAAAAACTTTCTTTACCAAGAAAACATTTCATTAAAAAAAACAATAGCAAGCGGAAGACTTTCTAGACTTTATACATGATGTCTCAAAACCATCTAATACTTTAGAGTACAAATTTCGGGACTAATCCCGTACACAACTTAAACAATACTAAAAGACATAAAAGAACGTATTGGGTATTGTCCTCGAATCTATGAGGACTCACCAAGTCTTCATCTTCAACACTTAGAAACCTATCAAAGCCATGACATGTCATCTTCTCCAAATCCCTACACTTTAGTTCAAAAAAGGGAAAGAAAGGGGTTAGCACAATTAAGTACTAAGTATGGCGACCATGCAAAAACATGTCAAAAAGGACATTTTCAAAGAATAAATGCTTTCATATCAATTTGATAAAACCTTTCCTTTACAAGTATAAGAGACATAATACAAGTCAACATTAACATATAAGACCATAGCCCACCATACATATAATCAATATATGTCCATATACAACTAATGCTTAACTTTAAAAGAACACATGTCATTTCATTACCATAGGACCTCTACCTAATATAATCTTAAGACACACTTGAGTAAGACAAGAAGTGACCGCCCATACAACCTCTTCAAGCACACTTAAGTGTTCCTCAAGATTACCTTAGATAAGGACATTTCCTTTACAACATAACATCAATAGGCCAACATTCTTTAAGAAACCATTTTGGAGACATTCAAGCACATAAGGGGACTTTCACATAATAGTCGTTAGACTTAGGGAACTCACTTTAGTATCTTCAAAGCGTACTCGTGCCATGTGTAGATAGCATCCCATACTACTACCTACACGTTGTAGAGCCTATCCAATAACTAGAGTGCACATCCCACATGATGGGAATAGGCATAACCGACATAGACCATACTAGCTAGGTATGGAATCCGGAGTCTATCCTACTCCGTGGAGGTTGTTCTACTTGCCAAAGGTAGAACTAGTAAGCAACCCATGTAGGCACATGGTTTAGGGGATGTCCAAGGAAGTTCATTGTGCCTAATCTCATACTCAACTAGGCCACCTTCCTAACCACATCCACTCGGTGCTAGCCTTGTTTCCCATAGAGTATTCAATCACATATGTACTTAGAGAAGGTTCCTTTTCTAGTTCAACCAACTCATAGTACCTCTTCCCAAGAAAGGCCCCATTTCTTAGTCATGGCCAATCAAGGTTCATAAGGATAGCTCATTAAATCCCCCTGAAAGGGTGCCTTAGGCCTACCGATTTTTCATTAAGGGTGCCTTAAGCCTGCCGGTCCAAGGTTCATCATTTCACACATGAGAAGGGCTACCACCATTAGGTCTACCGATTTCATGGTTTTACATTTACTTAGGAAAGCTAGACTTATGAAAGGGTACCATTTCTTAGTTTTGCCGATTCAAGTCTTGGCCTAGAATTCCTCTTTTAGCATTTATAGAAAGGGCACCATTTCTTAGTTCTAGCCCACTTCACACATTCATGCATTCAAGACTTTAAGTAACAAGGAGGGACACTTTAGTCTACCAACCAAGTCACAACATTGTCATCTAAGGATACTTCATAATCCAACATCATTTCATATATACATCATAAGAAATCATACTTTAACTCACAATGCTATCCACTTTACATAGGATCATCACAAGATCACATAAAACTCATTCACATCATACCTTCACATATAGCTTCATATAAAACTCATTCACATCATACCTTCACATATAGCTTCATATAAAACTCATTCACATCATACCTTCACATATAGCTTCATATAAAACTCATTCACATCATACCTTCACATATAGCTTCACATCAAACTCTACATATAGCTTCATATAGGACTTTACATATAGCCTCATATGTGTATAATAATACAACAATATAATAACATTCACATAATGTCTTTCATGGCCTCAATTCACAATAATACAACAAATAACCACCTCCACCAAAGGTGGATCAAACCAACCAATAAAAATTATATTAATACTAAGAGATCAAGCCATTTTACCACCCTTTTCAAAGGCCATAAGCCACAATACTCAATTTCATGCCAATTATACAATATTTATCAAGTTTGATCAACTTACCCTCTTTCCATGGCAATCTTCATCATCCTCATATTCCAACAATTAACAATACAATAACAATGATAATAACAACATTCAACTATACAAACTAAGCTAAGCATAAGCCCATAATCAACATGAAGACCAATTCACAATTTTGCCCATTCAAGGCTAACATCCCACATCCTTCAATTCAATAACAATTCTTAACAATTCAACATAGATAAATACATACATGAACAGCCCACAACAATTTGCACAATAATCGTCCATCAAATTACACAAAATCAATACACCCACTTTAGGCCAAATTTAGAGAATTTGTAAAGGCATGGGTTCATGAAGATTTCTTTCCTAAAACCATCAATAATCATTAATAACAACATAAAACATCATTGGAAATCATTTAATGCAAGGACCCATGCTTAGAATTCGAAATAGGATTTTGGTGTATTTGAAAGACCTTGAAAACCTTTTGATTGGGCTCCTTGAAAGAAAGAATGATCAAGGATAAAGGATCCCCATACCTTAAAGATGAATTCCCCACGAAATTTGAAGAAGAAACACCAAGAAATCTTCAACCCTAGCTCCAACTCCTCTTCTTCCTCTCTTCTTCTCTTCTTCACTCAAGAACCCTAACTCTTATTCTTTTAAAATGGAACAAAAATGATCCACAAACAGCCTAACACAACAATATAACCTCAAAAGAAAAGATTTGTGAAAAGACCGAAATGCCCTTAAATTTCCGGACGGACTCTCTGCCAACTGCCCAACTTTCAAAGGGCATAACTCGCTCATACGAACTCGGAATCGAGCAAACTCGGTGGCGTTGGAAAGATAGTTCCAAGGGCTTTCCAAACATAACTGGAACTACTCCTGGATCATCCTGAGCTAGGAGTTATGACTGATCAAAGTTGGCCAAAAACTCACTGATTTCCACACTTGGCCGAATTTCCAGATTCTGAATTTTTTTCCAAAAATGACTACTTCCAAATTCAAGCTTCTTCTTATTCATTTTAAATTGTCGGAGTTACACAATTAAAATGAAATTACATATAAACCCCTCATAGAACCTCATTATAAAGTCAACACAAAGTCATAGGCTCTTGCTTAACCTATCATTTTTTTCCAAGTCGTTACAGGTACCTATATGAAGCTTTTAAGTACAATACCTGTAAAACACAAATATAACATAATACCAAAAATACCCTTAAAGTGAAGCAAGCATGTTGACGGGAAGTTGTATGCTTATTCCCATTATATACACTAATTAAATTAAAGTAGAACAAAATATTTTTATTTTTATTTTTTTCTCGAAACACGACGTGCCTACTTTATCATGAAGTCTTGAATTTAAAACTAAAAATCATAGCTAAAATGGATTCCATAATTTCGAAAAAAATTATACAGTAATTAAATTAGAGTAAAACAAAAGAAATAAAATTTTTAAGTTTTTTTCCGAAATACACTGAATCAGGCACGTCGACAAAGACGTGCCTAAAAAGGATTCCATAATTTCGAAAAAATGATGCACTAATTAAATTAAAGTAGAACAAAAGAAATTATTTTATTTTATTTTTCAAAAAGACGTTGAAGCAGGCACGTCTCCGGCACTAACTGTCTCTTATATAATAAGAGAACTTCTATCTTGTTTGGACTTGGCACACTTTTCTAAAAAATAATCGGACTTGAAAAATAAGTAATTAATGCTAAAGATAAAATATAAAAAATTCTATTTTCTTTTGATATAGATGCTAAAAGTAATAAATAAAAGTGAAAATATCTTTATAATATAAGAAACAAATAAAAATAAAAATATATTTGTAATATAATGAATAAATGAAAGTGAATCGGGGAGGAAGAAACTAATAGGGATTGTTGCAAGCGTATTAATTTCAAATTATTTCATTTCAAAATAATGTCCAAAATGAGTAAATTTTTACCTCATTCTATCACGACCCAGGGGTACCCCTAGACGTAACATGGCGTACTTGACCCCGAAGGATTCGCATATGAAACGACCCCAAAAATGCCCGAAAATGTGCTTCGGAAACACCTAGAATTGTAATTTCCATATATCTCAAAATCCGTGCATGATTTCGGAAATTCGACTTCATATTATTATTCAGGGGGTCAAATTGAGTGGGAAATGGGTCTAACCCGAATTTTAGAGCAACCGTATCAAAATTCGAAAATCGCAAAAAATGCGATTTTCAGGGTCAACTTTAAAGGGGCATATCTCTTAGCACACAAGGAACTGGAAGGGCCGCAACCTATTAAATTAAACCTCTATGAGTTAGCTTTCCAATGCACTTGGTTTCACCTCATTCTGAGTTAGGATGAGGGAGTTATGACCATTTTCGTAAAACCTGTCGGAGCAGATGTGCAAATTCCAGTGAGCTAAGTTACTGTAGCGGGCTGGAGACGTTTTTCTTTTATAAAAAGAGGTTATGTCCCATACTTAGTTATAATTCTTTCTAGCTTCAAAACACTCAAAAACACTCTCTAAGCCCTCTTCAAAATTTCACCAAGATCTTCAACCAAATTCAAATATCTCAAGCTCTAATTCCGGATTCAAGACTCAATCTCAAGTTTCAATTCTCCATTCCAATCTTCATCAAGGATTCTCCAAAGTTGAGGTATGTGGGTTTGATTGTGGAAAGGAAGGTTTCCACAAGTCCAACCATTTATTCTCTATTTTTACTTCAAGTTTATGGGTCCTTATGGTTATTATGAACTCTTAAAGTATGGAATTACTACTACACACCCTATTATGGTATATTTTGCATATTGTCATGAAATGGAATTTTTATGTGATGTTTATGGTTTTTATGCTTCCATGATCAAATTATGAAGGTTGATATATATACATGTATGTTGTTGGTGGGCTGATTTATATGAATTTTGGAATTGGTTGGACTTAGTACTCTTGAAAGACATGATTTTATCTACATGAACAATAGCCCACCATGTGTTTGATAAAATGTCATTTATAGAATTCTTAGGAAATGGAAGGTTCAATGTACATCCTATGAGTCGGATGATTATATAATTATTGAAATGATGATGAAGGGGATACATGTATATGATTTTCTCTATATAGTGTTGTGAGTCGACCAAGCCTAGTACGGGGGGTAGTAGGCCCGTATAACCATATCGAGGGGTTTGTATCTTGGTCCCTAGCTCGGGGGGTGGTAGGCCCGGGTAACCACATTGAGGGGTTTGTACCTCTTTCGCCTCTCCAAGGGGGTGGTAGGCCTTGGAAATACTATATTGATGGTCACTCGCCACACATGTACTACGTCCTACTAAATATGATTTCTTGTTTGTAAGCATCATTATACATATCATTTCATTAATACGCTATCTATCGGTTATGATTATGCCTCTTTTCCTATGATGTCCATCTATTGTAGCATTGCATTGCATCCCATATACTTAGTACATTCAAACGTACTAATGCATACACTATGCCTACATGATGTCACCATGTAGGGACCAGAGCACCGCTTGACCATCCTCCTCCGCGTGGCTAATACGATTTTCTATCGAGGTTATTGGTGAGTCCTCCATTCCGGGGACGTTGCTTATGATCTTTTGTTATGTATAAGACTTTTTTTTTTTTATGTATTAACTATGAGGGTGAGCCCGGTAGTTTGTCTTGGCCCCCGCTAAGTACCCATGTTTAGAGGTGGTGTTGGACAAGTTGTGTATTATGCTTGAGCTTGACTCATCTATGATATTTATGTATCATTCCCTTTATTTTTCTTGCTCCCTTAGTCCCGATTTGCCCCCCTTGATTATGCTTATCGCTTATGGTCATTTTAATTGCTTTCGCGACCAAGGATGTGTAATGATACGCTATGAGGCTTGTTTGGGGTTCCTTCGGGTTCCCCATTCGCCGGTCACGTCTAGGCCCTAGGCTTGGGTCGTGACAGCATACATGCCCTTAGCAAAATCATAACATAAGATCATAGAAAATACGAGAAAATTTATAACTTCTTTTAAACATACAATCGAAAACACTTTCCATAAAAAAGTGAAAGTCTTTACTAACTATTTGTCCCAAACCATCTATTAAAATTCTTGAATAAAAGACTTGGGACGCAGCGCACATGAATGTCTAAAACATAAGGAAAATGACATAAAGGAAACATAAGGGGTTTGTCCTTGAAGCTATGAGGACTCACCAATTCTTCAACTCTTCTAAATCCTAGGAAACCTAGCCTTCAAAGTAACTCAATCTCCTCAACCCTACATTTGATTAGAATGTAGGCAATATGTGTTAGTACAAAATGTACCAAGTATGAAAGCTAGCACAACATCATAAGAACATCTCAAAATGGTTAGTCAACAGAAGACATAAGCATAAGAGATAAGAACATAGTTTTAACATAATCATCAACAAAAGCTTCATATAAACATAAGTCAATATAAGACATAGTCATACTCATATAAGCATAATAGACTCTCAGTCCTCTTTACCATAATAGCACCATTCTTAAGTAACCTCAAAAGCATACAAGTGCAAAGCAAGAATAACATCCCATAATACTACCCAAGTCAAGTATCCCTTTTTGTTCATCTTAATCATAGTCTACACACATGGTCAACTCTTAAACCTCTCTATGCCGTAAGGGTACAATACTTCTAAGTAACCTCAAGACGCACTTGTGCAATGTATGAAAGACATCACATACAACCCTTCACACTAAGCATAGCCTTGAAGTCATCCTAGTTATATTCACCCTACTTTGGCCTCCTAATTAGCTTAACTCTCATAACTAAGGGAATCTCTCACCTTTAGTCAATCATAACTAGGAAAGGCAACTCTAGCACAATCCTATCTCAAGACTTCTTTTTAGTGACCCTAAGTCATACTTGTGCAATACAATCATAGCATCCCATAATACTAATCATGCTAAGTATTACTTGTAGATCCTCTTACTATTTCTTCATGGTTTTGGAACCTAGTTCCTCTCTTTAGCTTTAGAACACTATGAGGTACTCTCTTAAGCACATCTTAGTTCATCTCTCTTTAAACCTTGGAACACTATGAGGTACTTCCTTAAGCACATCTTAGTTCATTATTAGGTTGAACCCTATGAGACACTTCTTTAAGCATGTCTAAGTTCAGTATTAACATGGACCCTATGAAATACTACCCTAAGCATGTCTAAGTCCATTCATACTCTTGAACACTATGAGGTACTTCACTAAGTAAGTCTTAGTTCAATTATGCTTTAGAACACTATGAGATGCTTCTTCAAGCATGTCTTAGTTCATTGGATATGGAGATTGCTACTAGAAACTTTGACTCAACTACGTGAAGACTTCCATCTCATGAGACCTAACTTTGGGAAAACCCACACTCTACTATGTAAGAGTTCCCCCTTTATCTTGGATAGTCCTTACATCAACTAGGTGTGGTTCTCCTTTCTACTTGGAGCCCAGACCCTATCTTGTGTGACACTCTATCTCATCTTCAATATCCACTTGGAGCCAAGCATACACCCCAAGGTTTACTAGTTAAACCTTGCTTAACATTCATATATCATGGAAGGATGTCCTTGACAACCAATCCATGTTCAAGTGATTCTATCACTTCATACTTTCAAGCATTCATAAGGTAGGTTAGGTGACTATAGGCCTTTCACCATAATCCAACCTGTTAGACTTCTATTCTCTTTTAGGCTTTACTCTCAAAGCCTTAGTGATTCAACATTCATGACTACAAGCCTTACTCTCAAAGCTTTACTTCATTCTATCATCATTCATATTTAGATTACAAGACATTCAAATAATAAGATTCATCTTAAGCAATTCTCATCACAATCCTCATTACTAGGTGATTCTTAGTCATAATTCATCATAAAGGATCAATTCCTTCTTTACAAGTCAAGACCCATCATATTCAACAAAGTCTAGTTCAATTCAAAATTTCATGCTCCTAACCTTGAACAAATGCTACTCATGTCATTGATTTAAGAGAATCACTTTCGAACCTTCAATTTGACCTCTAATGGCATAAACCCACAATTATCACATTCATCAATTTAGACTAGGGTTACCATATAAATCACATAAATTCATCATAATATCACTAAACAAAGCTAAATCAATCATAATTAGGTATTATCCACTAGATTGGAATCATACCCACATCCTACCCACAATGTAAGAAGAACCCTAGTCTGAATTGGGTTTTTGATCCACAATTGGGGGATCACTAAGGGGGCTCTATGGGTGGAAGAACCCATAGATGATAAGTTAAACATACCTTTAATCAAATCCCTAATGAAAGCTTATAACAATGGACTTTGTTCTTGACCCAAGCTTCAAGCTCTATCTTTTTCTTCAATGGGGATTTTCTAGAGAGAGAAATATTCTTTGGAGGGGATGAAGTTGGGTTTTCTTTGGATTCTAGGTAGAATGGCTTAATTGAGGTAAACTTACGTCTAATTAGCTTATATACTTGCTAGGAAGAGAATAAAATAATATAGGGTCAACTTTGGAAAAGAACTAAGGACCCTAAACGTTTTAACTTAAAATTTGCCAACCTCCACGACTTAGCTCTCCATTTTGCCCCTCATGGCTCGCCAAGGGTACTAGGCGACTCGCCAAGGGTACTAGGTGACTCGCCAAGTGAATCCTTGGCTCGCCCAAATTTCCAATAAGCTCCCTAAAAGGGCAGTTCACTAGGCAATGGGGGGAGTCAGCTTGGCGACTCGCCAACTCATTCGGCGACCCACGACCTAGCTCGACCATTCTCCCACAAATTAGGCCAAGGGGACAGCCCACTAGGCAACCCCAAGTGCACTTTGGCGCATCGCCAAGTCACTTGGGCGATCATGCTGCCCAATCGCCAACTAAGCACCTAGGAGAACAAGTTCTCTTTCACTCTACCGTGATATCTTAGGCCCTTACCCACTCCCTAGACTTGACAACCCCTCATACCAAGGCTTAGAACCCTAACTTAAGGCCCTAGTTTAGTCTACTAGTTTCCGAGATGTTACACGTTCGGCCAATAATAGTTGTTCATTATACTAAAAATAGTTGTCCAATAATATTTGTCCAATTTAGAAAATCAAGAGATAATTATTTTTTGTATCTATTTTACCTTTTCTATCAAATATTATTTATCATTTATTAAATTTAATAAAGTTAAAAAATAATATAATAATAATAACTATATTATTTATTATCTTTTTAAGGGGTATACTAAATCAATATTATTGTCCAATAACTTTTTCCCTGCGTACCTAGGGAGATTGTTTGATCCACTAGAATCAGTTAAAAAGTTGGAGATCCATTAATATTTTGTGATCACTACGTATTACGTAACAGACATAGATGTTAGGTTTTTACGGTAATTTTATTATTATATTTAAGTTTTATTTTCTTCTTAAAAGAAAGTTAAAATATTACCATGATTATTTTACTTTTTTAGAAAATAAAATATAATTATCTTTCATATTTCTAGTTATTTTCTTTAGAGAAAAAAATTTGTCACTCTACAAATTAGAGACCTCTCTTTTTATATCATAATATAATAGCATTTACAATGTAGTCTTTTAATAGTTTTATTTATGAGATTATTCTCCCAATAAAATTTATGCTTTCTAATATTAGTTTTAATATGTAAGCCATTTGATCAAACCTTATTAATAATGTATTTTTTTAATATACTTTTATTTATCACCTAATTTATTAACTAAATAATTTATAATTATAAGCTTTCACATAACATCATGATTCTCTCCAACACAAAAACAAATATCCACAGCCAAAATCAGACATATGCATTGTTGGGTATTACTTGCCCTGACTTTCTTACCGTAAATAGGTTTTCCTTTTAGGAAAAGGTTTAGGATTGACTAGTCTTTTTCTTGTAGGAAAAGTATTAGGACTCTATAAATATAGACTTGTTCCTTCTAACTTAATGAACATTCACAATGTAGTCTTAGGGTTTTGAGAGTTTTGGTTATGGGAGAGAATTTGTGAACCTCCTTATATTCCGAGTGAATTAGTTGAAGTTGTTTCTTTCTATATTTTTTACTCTCATATTTATAGTAGATTGCTCATCTCCTTTGTGGATATAGGTCGATTGACCGAACCACGTTAAATCTTTGTGTCTTTTGATATATTTCTTGTATGTATTCTTATTTGTGGTCTTTCGAGGTTTGCTTTGTTAGCGTCCAATAACACCTGATTATTTCGGTCCTAACAAGTGGTATTAGAGCTAGATTCAATGATGGAACCAGGTCCAGTGGTTCGATAATCGATAATTGAACAACGTTAAAAATTGGGTGTTCATCTTGGCAGGTGTAGTTCTAGCCACAACCTTTTTGACAGTAATGAAGATTTTTGTTGGAGAAATTGAGAGGTTCTCTGTGTCGAGATGTAAATTTGATGAAGGATATTATAGAGAAGAGATACAAGCTGTTGAAGAGTATATGAAGAAGGTAGATAAGTTTATTTTGTCAGAAATTCAGGCCAAGGAGGAGATTTGTTGAGTATTATTTGCCTTAAGTTTCTTACCATAAATAGGTTTTCCTTTTAGGAAAAGGTTTAGGATTGGCTAGTCCTTTTCTTGTAGAAATAGGTTTAGGACTCTATAAATATAGGCTTGTTCCTTCTAATTTAATCAACATTCACAATGTAGTCCTAGGGTTTTGAGAATTTCGATTATGGGAAGAATTTGTGAACCTCCTTATATTCCAAGTGAATTAGTTGTGGTTGTTTCTATCTATATTTTGTACTCTCATATTTATAATGGATTGCTCATCTCCTTTGTGGATGTGGGTCGATTGACTGAACCATGTTAAATATTTGTGTTTTTAGTATATTTCTCGTCCGTCTTTTTACTCGTGATCTTTCAAAATTTGTTTTATTAACTTTCACATGACACCTGATTATTTCAGTCCTAAAATGCATATGGTCCAAAATTGTCAAAGAGAATTTCTAAAAGCTAAAATTTGCAACGTAAAGATGAATAGTAAAAGTGATTAATGTTCCATGATTAAGGTTGGTGGAATGGACACGTGAACATATATTTCCTCGCTTATTCTACCACATTTTTTAAAAAAAGGAAAAAGGACAAATATACCGCCGAACTATCGTAAATGGTATCTAAATACCCTTCGTTATACTTTTTAGACATTGATGTCTTTATCGTCCAAATTTTGGAACATATATAACCTTTCTACTAACGCCGGAACACGTATCGAAATCTAAAACGTCTATCCAAAATTTATGAAATTTCAACCTATACATAAAAGACCCTCAAGGATTAATTAAAAAGCCCACCCAAATTATGACCCAAAACTTCTCTAAACATTTATCATCTTCTCCACCAAATCCAAATTGAAAAGCTTCAATTTTCTTCCCCAAAACCCTAGAACTCCCCATTCTCACTCCCAAACTCCATCACTACCGAGCAACTTTTGTTTGCCCTCTTGCCACCATTGAAGCACCACAGAAGGTAGTCAAGCTTGGAGTTTTAGCCGCATCTTTGGATCCGCCGCCGTCTTCAATGCCCCTGGTCGAGCAGCAACAGATGCACCAATTGTTGTTGAGGAGAAGAAATAATTTGACGTAGTATCAATAAAATTCCTAGTAATGCTAAATATGCTAAAAATGTGAATATTATATTTAGCTTTTAAAAAATAATTTAAAAGAATTTACAGTGGAGGTCAAAGAATTCTTTTTTCTCCTCAACCACAACCACAACCACAACCACAACTTTTATAAAATTATTTTATAGTGGAGGTTAAAGAATTTGAGGTAGTATTCAAATGGTGCATCTGTTGCTGCCAAAGTTTTAGGAGAAAAAAAGTGTTTATAGTGGAATATCAGAAAGTTATTTTTAAAAAGCTAAATATAACAAAAATTCATCTTGACATTTGCTAACAAAAATTCTTTTAGGCCTTTTTATAATTAATTGAGGATCAGAATAGATTTATGAAATTGCATTTGCTAAACAAAAATCATGTGAATCTGTTTATAATGGAATTGAGAATCAAAACGGGTAGATAAAAGAGTAGATGGTTTATAATTTGTTTGTGAGTTTTAATAAATTTGGGTGGGTTTTGGGTAGGCGTTTTTAGATTGCGACACGTGTCCCGCCGTTAGTAGAAAGGTTATATATGCCCCAAAATTTGAACGGTAAGGACATCAGTGTCCCAAAAGTATAACGAAGGGCATTTAGATACCATTTACAATAGTTCGCGGTTAATGTAACACCCCGACTTTTCGAAACGTCTAAATTAACTCGTACCTTCATGGAAAGACAAAGAGGGTGAGTAATAAATTAATAATGATGTGGTATGTCATATTTTAATTGTTCAAGGGTTGTATCTCAAGTTTTGAAGTTAGGTAAGTGGCAAAATAAAAGTTGGCGAAAGTTATCGTAAGTTCCCTTTTAAAGATTTATCTGAAATTTGAGTCAAATGTCTCGGAGGTTTTCTCCCAATCTTTAAAGATTTATGGGCGCACGACCTATCAAATCAAAGGTTTACGAGTCTAGTTTCTAACACATCAAACCGTTTGTTCATACGACTTCAGAATAGAGAGATATTCGCATTTTTGTGAAACTGCGCAAGCAGGCACGTGAGGTGGGGCCCTAGGTCGGTGGAACTTTTTATATATTTTCTTCGACTTTTTCTTCATTTTCTTAGTTAAAAACCTGAAAATTTAGAAAACCCATTTCTAGGATCAACCAAATTATAGATTTTCTCGACTTAAGTCCTTGACAAAAGTTGTTCTACGCGTTGAGCTCATCATCATGGTATAATTTATTTTATCAATTTCGTAGAATATCATACTTTGGTGTTGGTACACCTAGAGTTTGAACATATTTTAAGTTTTTGAGGTGTATTACGAACTTAAGATCAAGGTAAGACCCTTTTTTCATCGACTCTAGCTTTGATAAGCCGCAAATAGCAATTTACGATGGAAATACATATCTTTTATCGGATTATCGTGGTATCTTCTATTCTTATGTGTTGATTATGGTCCTGCCTTATTGTAGTATCGAGGGGGGTTGTGATTAAAAGTCGTTATGCCACGTGATTTTAGCGAAAAAGGTATGTTAAGGTTATTCTCTTCTTACGTCATGTTTCATTAAAGCTTAGGAGCAATGTAATTGGGTTGTTATCGTTGTTATACTTGTAGACATTATTGTTGATTGTTGGCTGCTCGAGTGGATATAATCCTCCCTTGTCGGGATTGTTATTCAGTTATTAGCATCCTTATGTTGGACACAACTTAGAGGCTATTCGTATAGCTTGTTTATAGTTAAATTTGTCACTTTTAGCCCATTGGATTGTTATTGTTGCCCTTGGGGCTATTGTGATTAGTTGCAGGAATGTGATCTATGCCTAGAAAGGCTATGTTCTGCCTACGGGGTTATATTGATGCCTAGAAGATCTATGAGTTACCTACGGGACTGTATTACTGCCTAGAAGGGCTATGAGTTGCCTACGGGGCTATATTGACGCCTAAGAAGGCTATGTGCTGCCTACAGGGCCATGTTGTTGCCTAAGAGGGCTATGAGTTGTCTATAAGCTATATTGATGCCTAAGAGAGATATGTGATGCCTACGGGGCTATATTATTGACTTAGAGGGCTATGTGACTGCCTACGGGGATAGGGGACTACTGATGTTTGCATAATGAAGACACAGCTTCCAATGCAAATGCCTACGATCGTACAATAGTAAAGTAACCTAACCAAGGATTGGGGTTGAGTCCCAAGGGAGTGGGATTGAATTAATAGAAAAATAAAATTAAGTTCTAATTAGTCATAGCTAAAAACATTATTGAATGTAAACATACTAAATCTAAGGGGTGACGCAAACGTCAATTATCAATGGGGGTTTGTGATAAGTAAGCAAGAACAACAAAAATAAAAGAGTATTAATTAAGGAGATGAGATTCTTGGGATATGATAGGAATACGAGATAAACTAAACTATTGGGTACATATTTTTGATAATAAATCCATTGAGTATTTGTGACTAGGCTAGACTATAGTGGGGGTAAATTCTCTCTCAAGCAACTTACCTCAAATCAAATGGGTTCCTCTCGGACACTCTCTTACAGTATGAAGAACAACCTCCGCCTTAGCCCACTCACTCTCTCGAGCTGAGTGTGTGGGAGAAGGACTAGGGTTCACTCTCTCGAGCTGAACCTCATGTCGACCCACTTCCACCGCCCATCAATTTAGTAGTATTAGTTTTACGACCTCTCTCTCTCGAGCAAGCCAAAAATACAAAGGTGAAATCGTATTTTCAACTACAATTTCATTAAGTTCCACCACAACTACTAATCGAAACCACATTTACACAACAAATAAACCATCAACAAGCAAGACCCAACAGATAATCTAACCCATATTCACAAAATCACACCCCAAGAATTGGGGTTTTAGCTAGACATGTGAAAGAGATAGAAATTTATACCAAAATGAGTTTGCATTCAAATGGGTATGAATATTTATGTCTCAAAACAAGCAAAGAATGAAGAATCCACAAGACCCAAGTCCAAATTCTTGGAGTTGAAACCCTTTGAATCTTCAAGTTCTTCAAAACCCTCTCCAAACTTAGAACTCAAAAGTCTATGTTACAAATTCTATATTAAAAATATGATATTAAGCTACAACTCTCAACGAGTATTTATAGTTTTCAAAAATCTGTGTTGCAACGGATCATTCGGCGTCATTAGTCAAGATCGTCGATCAACTCGGCAATCCGCCTTTTGCTAGGTTTCATCGCCGTCTTGCTCTATCCTTCAGCATCGTCGTGTTTTGGATCATTGGGCGACATAGTACTGCTTCGCGGAACTTCTCGGCAACACGCCGACTGTTCTTTTTCACCACCGATTTGATCCTTTCTTTCAGGGCTCAGCACACTGGAACAAAAGGCGAGGATAAGACCTTTTGGCGATTCGTCGAATGGGTTCGGCGATTCTCAAATCTTCATTTCTTCGTTCTTTCAGCTGCCTTTGTTCCTTTTTTCCTAAGTATTGTCCATGCTTTCCCTGAAACTTCAAATACCTGAAACTTAAGGGTTTCATCAGATATTGAGATAAAATATGCATTTGAGGACACTAATTCTATCAAAATATAGTCCTAAATGAGTCCAATTTGTGGACTCATCAACTACTCATAGGGGTATATAGATTGATTGGCACCTTCTGGGCTTATAGGGGTCTAGGTAGCTGGTCTTGTATGTTGTTTGTACCTGTCGAGCTTATGGGGGCATGGTTCGGTTGTTGTTTTATTAGTTTGGATATGTTTAGATTTAGGAGTAGGTCAGTACACTTATCTTATCCTTGATTTATTTATCGGATTACTCCCAGTATATTAAGATACCAGCTCATAGTTTATTACCTTTCATACTCGATACATTATTTCGTACTGATGCCCCATTGCATGGGGGTACTACATTCATGTCTTTAGGTCCTGACAGACGACCCAGTAGACCTCCTTAGCAGCAGGATTGACTTCTATCCGGTTGGCTAGCCCCTTTCCTCCGGAGCTGCCAGAGTTGGGAGGTTTGTTAGATTTTGTTGTATATATTTTTATGGGTAGGTTGGGACCCTGTCCCGAAAATATTTACTACACTTAGAGGCTTGCAGACTAGTGTGTGGGGTGTATAGCTACGTTATGGCCATGTTGGTCTAGTTTGTTGGTTTGCTGAAGCTTGTTAGATGTTTGAAGTATTGTCTTGATTTATACTTGCTTTTAATTTCGGTATAGATATCATGGTGGCCTCGACAGCCCAATCAGGAATTCTATGCTAGTTGGCTATTTATTTATATGAACTCTTGGGAGTAGTTGTTTATGTTATAGATCTGTTGACAGGGGCTTTGCCGGCTGAGGACTTAATTTTAAGCCGAGATATACTTGTTTGTTTTCTTGATTGTGTGTGGCTGTCATGCGTCGGCTCGGGCCTAAGTTTTGGCATTAAGAGCCAGTTGCGCCCCTTGAGTTTGGGGCGTGACAGTATATTTGTCCTTTTTTCCTTAAAAAAATTAGTTATGAAAAGACTTTTCAGAGAATAAATAATTAATGCTAAAAAAAATATAAAAAAAAATATTATATATATATATATATATATATATATATATATACTAAAAATGATAAATAAAAGTAAACATGTCTGTACTATAATGGATATAAATAAAATTGAATAGGGATGAAGTAGGAGTGGGCATGGTACAATATTTTAAAAAATTGATATAATATCTTATTTATTCGGTATCTAGAGTACTATATCGTTATCATACCAAATTAGTTCGGTATGGTTTGGTATATTTAATTTCAGTTTCGATATTTTACGATATGGTATTCGGTAACCATAATTTGTTTGACTTTGACTTATGTATTTATAACTCTCCATACAATTTATTTAGTAAATAAGTTAGAACCATCATCTTTGTCCTTTAGCAAATATTCTTGCAAGATCAATACGATGATCAACATGAATATGAGAAATTCAAAAGCACAAGTCTAAATCACATTAGATCAACAACTACTTTTGTTAAATAATTTCACAAAAAGAACATTTCAATAACAATCGAGTAGTCATAGAAGCAAAGTTTAAATAACATTATCTAAAACTATGCATAGCGCTATATAATTTTACACCACAAAAATCATTCACTAACATGTAGACTCTAACTTGACATATACCACTATGCCAAGTTAGGGCCCGTTTGGATTGGCTTAAAAAAAGTAGTTTTTAAATCAAAAATAAAAAGTCAAACTAAAATGACTTTTAAGTCAAAAAATAAAAAGTAGAGAGAGACCTACTTTTGGTTTTGATTTATTTTAAGTCATTTTAAACTTATTTTAAGTCATTCTTGACCTTGCCAAACACTTCTCAACTTATTTTAAGTCATTTTTGACTTATTTTAAGTTATTTTTTATATTTGTCAAACACTTCCAGAAGTCAAAAAACTGTCTTAAAAGTAGGTTTGACCGACTTTTAAGTCAATCCAAACACCCTCTTAGTCTACAAGTTAGTGAATGATTAATTTTATATATTACTATAAAATTTCGGTATGGTATACAATATTTCAATATTTATTTTATAAATACCAAATAGTGTATTAAATAACAAAAAAATTTAAAAGTCATTCCAAATATCATACCAAATACTAGGGGTGTACAAAACCGAACCAAACCGCAAACCGAGTCAAACCGGAAAAAAAAAACCCGACTAGTGATTTGGTTTGACTTGATTTGGTATTGGAAAAAAAACCCGACTATATTTGGGTTGGTTTGGTTTTAACTAAAAAAAAATAACCCGAGACCAAACCAACCCGACATTATATATATAATTTTAAAATTTTATTTTATACATAAAAATATTTACTTTGATATAATTTTAAAATATTTCTTATACTATTTCATAGTTTTTTATCTTTTAATATATTATTTCAAGTTTAAAACTTAGAATTCGAAATGGTCCAATAAAGATTATAGTTCATAGATGTTGATAATTATAATAAAACTTAAATCAAAATCAAATTAAATACTAATGCAAAAAGAAAATCAATTCAACACTAAGAATGACAATAATATTGAATATTTGTTCTTTAGTTTTACATTGGTTTAGACAATTAAAATATATAATCTAATTTTAATTTTCCTTAAATATTTAGTAATGTAACTAATACTTTTTAAACTTATTTTAGCATGATTTAGTACTTATAAATTATGATCATTTTCATTATGACTTTGCAATATTTATTTTATATGATGATTTCATTATTATTTTTTATTGAATATTTTAATGTCATCAGTACTTATCTCATATTTTGTGTTATTTTCTTAAGAAACACCTTAAATAATTATATTTTGGCTGGACTAAAGAAATATTTGGAGCACAAGTTAATTATATGTTTGTATGCAAACTTTACCGAAAAAATCTGAGGTTTATTAGTTTGGTTTGATTTATAAATTTAAAAATTCGATACAATGGTTTGGTTTGGTATTTGAAAAATCCGAACCAACCCGAGGTTGAAAAACCCGAAAAAATCCAAATTTTATTAGTTTGGTTTGGTTTATAAATTTAAAATTTTTACACAAATGGTTTGGTTTGATATTTGAAAAACCCGAACCAACCCGGTCATGCACACCCCTACCAAATACCATAATATCGATAGAAAAACCCGAATCAACCCGGTCATGTCACCCCTGCGGTATAAAATTTCTTCTGAACAGAATAAAGTGTTCTTTTTCTCACCTCCTCTCACATAGAATTATTATTTCTACTCAATATATAAAAAAACGATTGGGCATTCCTTACATAAAATTGTGTACAAAACTAATGTTAAAAAATATGAAAAAGTTTAGGGGAGGACCAAAAGTGCACCAATATTGCAAACATGAGGGACTATTAGTGCTCCATATGAAAACTCAAGGATGACTTTGAGTCTTAGCCCAAAGATGAGGGACTATTTTGGGCCTTTTCTCACTATTTTTCTAGAAAATCAATATAACCATAAGATAAAAGAGATAATTGCATAAACCATCCTTCAAGTTTAGTTTTGTAATACTTACTTTCATTTTAGCTTATAATATTATACTTACCTCTCTTTTTTTTTTCTTAATAATTATTTTCTTAACCTAATTATTATGAATATAAAAATATGGATTTGGCTCTCCTCCATCACTCTTTTCCTCTAGTCAAATACATATCTAGATGAGAGACATATGTCTTATTTAAATTTTAAAGGTCAAGATTATATCATATTAACCAATATCATAACCATAATTGAGTGAATAAGTTTTGAACATATAACTTCTTTAAGTTTGGTAAGAAAAGATAATCCCTACAAATCTTAAAATCCATTGATTTCATTTAATATTTTTATATTCAAATATTAATATTGCACATTATTTAATCACTTTCTGTGCTCGTAAATTTATTTTAAAAATATTATGTGGAGGAATAAAAAAATAAAAGAAAGAATTATTACTGTTGATAGGATCGTATAATAAGAATGGAAAATAGAAAATGCATTAATTACAAACGTGAAAATATCCACAAAAAATATTCCTTTTTAATCTTTTTAAAAAAATAAAAGAAGACAGTAATTTAAAGGGGAAATATTTTTGCAAGACTACTGTTTATAGGCTAATCAAAAATGTTGTTAAGTTCCTGTTCCATAATTTTAAAAATATAAAATATCAAAAATAAAATTAATTATATTAATATATCCCTATTAATTTAGTTAAGATAATTATTATTTAAAAATAAATAAATAAATATAAATAAGAGAGATAAACATAATATTATAAACTACAATGGAAGTAAATATTAAAAAATTAAACTTGAAGGGCGATTTGTGCAATTATCTCTTTTATCTTTTGGGTATAATAATCTATAGAAAAATTAGTTTAACTTGAGTGACTTTATAAAAAAAAAAAATAAGTTGAATGACTTTTTATTGATACAAAACTAAGTTGAGTATCTTTCTCAAATAAATTCACATACTTGAATGACCTTTTGAGATATTTACTTTTATTTATATATATATATATATATATATATATATATATATATATATGAGTTGTAGTTTTTTTTAAGTAACTATGAAGCTTTAAATATTTGGGGCTTAGGCGAAGGCTTTATTTATTACCTTTAGGCCGGCCCTTGTAGCTGTATGATAGAAGCTGATAGAATTAATTGTGTGGTGGTACTGGTTGGACAATACTGTCAGGGTTCGTTCAAGAGAACGTATAAGAGTAATACTAATAAAGTGTATTAATAATGTTTGTATTAATAATATTTGTGTTATAATGTTTGCATTAGTACTGTTTGTATTAATTATATCTAGATTACTTTTTTATGTATTGCTTGATTTGGTGTATTAAGAGTTTGTTCGACATTACTGTTGAAATGCCAAAAGTGCTTTCTTTTGAGAAAAAATCATTTTTTGAAAAATCAAGTATTTGACAAATCCTTAAAAATATTTTTAAATAAAAGCAAAAGCAGTTTTTCTACTGTTGAGAAAAGCTAAAAAAAAAGCAGGAGCAGAAAATTATTTTTGAAAATTAAAATATCTCTTTCACGTATATATTTTTACCGATATATCTCTTATTAATTAATTAGCATTTCTCATAAGCTTGATTATGTTTCCTTTAAGAATTTTATTTTTTTAGTTTTATATGATGAAATTTATTTTATTTTATATTTATATAATTTTATATCTTATATATTATTTTACAGAATTGGAAATAAAGGTAACAATAATCTTTTTGTAGGATTAAAAATATGTAGGACTTTATTTATTTTTGTGGTGAATTTTTCATATTTATTGATTTAATTTTTAAAATGTTTTTTAAATTTATTTAGCTTGATATATTTTATTATATTTAAATCATCATGTTAATATTACTTTAATAATTAATTAATTAATTAATTAATTTTTGTATGTATAATATTGATTAAAAAATTGAATATGTATATTTTAATTAAAATATAAAATTTATTAAAATTTTGGTAACAAATATTTAAAATAGTTTTTCTTTATAAAATAATCTTAATATTAAAAGTACAGTGATATTTACCCTTTTTGGTAATTCAACTCTCAAAAGCACTTTTAAAAAATTATTAGTCAAACACAATTTCTTTATCAAAAACACTTTTCAAATTAATTAATCAAACACAAATTGTTTTTTTTTTCAAAAGCATTTTTCTGAAAACTATTTTAAAAAGTAATTTCAGAAACAAGCAATTTTTAGCAGCAACTTCAAACAGGCTCTAAATATAACATTCATTGCATAAAAATATTTATATACAAAGATACTCTTCACAGTTATAGTGAAAAAAATGTATAAAAGAAATTGGGGGTCTTTAACCTTGGTAATGCATGCACTAAAATCTCTTGCATTACTAATACCTACAAACTCATGGTATTAATAATACAAACCTTAATACACAATAGATTGTATAACTAATGCATAACATGAAAAACTATATCAAACACGGTATTACTAATACACAAAGTGAATGCACACATTATTTTTGCTAATACACTCTATCAAAAAATCGCTTAGTTAATTTAACAGAAACATTTAACGGAGCAATGTTTTAATCATTTCGTTTAATTAAAGACTGTAACACCTTAGAAATTGTAAAGTCGAATTGAAAAGGAAAAGTCTCATTTTTGGCTACTACCTCATGTCTACGAGACCCACCTACGATTCGTAGAAGCATCTACGCGTCGTAGATGTCATCCGTAAGAACTGAGTTGAGATTTGAGAAATTCAAAGTTTTTGAAGTTTGACCTACGAGTAAACAGGACGAATTGTCGTTTGGACTATAGGTCATAGATTAGTTCCCTAGAAGGTTTTCAGACTTAGTAAAATTTTGGACTTGAACTTGTGTTCTACGGATGGAGTCTACGAACCATAAGAATTCAGACAAACAGTAGAAAGGTCTCATGGAAAGTAAGGTGAATTTGGGTTTCTGAAATTAGTTCTATGATTGACAAGTAAGGGCCATAGAAAGTTCTACAGATCGTAGGTTCGTTTAGCATTTATTTTTGAAGGATATTTGGGTCTTTTCCTATGAAATTAATTCATATACTATGTCGTTTTGACCCTGATTCTATGTCCTATAACTGCCCCTCAACTCCTAAAATTACCCAACTCCCTCAGTCACTCAAATTCCAAAATCTCATTCACATTCATCTTCTCCAAATTCCCGCAAGTCTCAACGAAGAAGAAGACTAGGGTTTCAAGCTTCAAGTCTCCTATTCATTCATTATTTTGTGCTTTGATCCTCAAGGTATGTATGGTTTTATCAATGGGTTTCATTCACTCATTGAGTTCCAAGGATTTCTCAATTCTCCAAGTTCAATTTCATCAATTTGATTAGGTTTTCATTCAATTCTTCATGAGTTCTAATTGTGTTGATTCAATTGTTTGATTTTGATCTTATCATGATTTGTTACTCAATTATATGCTTTCTAATTGATTTCACAAGAACCCATGCAATTTTCATGATTTTGACTATGAATTCTTAAAGACAATTGATGAAGAATTTATAAACCTATAAATGATGTTTTCATGAAAGTTATGCATGATTTATAAAACGAAATGTTTTATGATCTAGGTTACTTTAAAATGAGCTTCAATGAAATTGTGAAAGGATTAATTTCTCACATATTAAGGAATCATGATTGGTGAAAGGTCTTCTCACACATGTATGATTCATGATGTAATGAACTACTCTACGATGATTTAGGCTTGAATTAGTAACTTAATTGTCTTTTTCCATGAATGATGATATGTTTATGAATATGACAATTTCGTTCGTATTTTACTTAGAATTGAAAGGACATTGAGAATGAAACTCTCCCGTTAGTAGAGGTCGGATCTCTTGTATCAATCTCTTTGCCCCTAACTACATCCCCTTGAAGGAGTGTCTTAAGTAATATAGCTAGTGGATCCACCTAAGTTAGATGTTTAAGGTATTTGCCTTGGTAAGCAAGGACATCTCTTTTTGGCGTGAGAGGAAGACACTAGATTCCACGTTATAGCTCACATGGTCTATGTCAGTTAATGGTAAATATCCCACAAAATGAACTAAGTTATATAATCCTTAAAGATTTCTAGAGCTTTCAATATGATTTTAAGATGCATTGACCATATTCATGACTTATGATTCTTCTTTAAAGGTTTTTACTATTATTTAGCTTAGTCATGCATGTCATGTTTTTATTTATGTCCCCTTATGATCATGTTTTACGTTTTATGTAAATTCCGCATATTTAGTACATTCTATGTACTAATGCATACTTGTACCTACATTGTTTAACTAATGTAGGGTCCGACGATCTTCCTCCTCCCGTTCGTGGTTAGTGGATTGCTTTGTAGATCAAAGAGTTGGTGAGTCCTCATGTTTTGAGGACCATGTTACTTTTACCTTGCTTTCTTATGTCTTTACTTTTTAGAAATTGTACGTGGTGTACAGGTTACGTCCCAACCACTTCTTGAGGTACACTACAAGAAAAGTGTGTATTACTTGGAGATTTTCCTAGGGATTGTATACGAAAATTCGCAGGAAACTTTAGTTTCCTGTAGATTTTCATGCCAAAAAGAATCCGATGGTAAAACTTTCGTAGGTAATTATTTCCTACGAATTTCAAAATCCCCAAGTAATTTACTTAGGGATTTATATTTCGCATGTAAATTACTTGCGAATTTTCTTGCAAAAATTACTTTAAAATCCAAATTTTTTTTGGTAAAACAAAATAGGAATTTTCTAACCATTTTTTCTGTAAGTAAAGCCGCATGAAGATATTCTAATAATTTTTAAAGAAATTTCTTGTAACCAAATATTAATTATTTAATTTATTAAACCCCATACACATATACACCTCTTCTTGAATACTTGTATTTAATTCAATTTTCCACATATACACCTCTTCTTCTTGATTACTTGTATTTAATACAATTTCCACCTATAATAAATGCACAACTTAATCCCAAGTTCCCAACCCACTACCCAATGCCCAACCTATACTAATTGCTACATCTCACAATAATCTAAGTCATAACATTATATATGGAAAATTCTTAGTGTATTCCATCGATGTGGTACAACTAGTACTAATGTCATTACACTAATTTTTAGAGTTTTTTTTCGATTTGATTAATTTTTAAAGCTAAATTTAATTAAATTAATTGAGTATTAAAATATAATTTTAATATTTATAAATTACACAAAAAAGAACTATAAAGTCATCTCATATTAATATGGTAACAAAATATATGTTGAAATATTGGCTAAAGTTCATGTGATATAACTCTTAAAAAATGAAATATAGAAATTATTTATATATTTAAAATAAATCACTACCACACAACATATCATGAAAATTTTATGTTTACACTTTCTATGAGATAATATCCATAACTAAGCATATTAAACGTACACAAAATTTAAATTATACATTCAAAGTTCTTATAAAATAATAATTAAAAATATAAATATATTTATAAATTTAATGTGGAAGGAAGTTATAATCAATAGTTGATAGTATATCTTGTTAGGTATGTGCGGTATTTACAATTTAAATTTATCTTTTAATAATTATATTTTAAAATACTTAATTACATATTGGGAAATAAATATCATTTAATAACTCAGTATAGAGAAATTTTATCATTTTTAATGTCGGTAAAAAAATAACATATCAATTGAATATACAAATAAAAATATTTATTTTTCAGTTTATATAAATCTATCAACAAGGGGGTAATTAAACTTCATATTAGGTATATAATTGGATTTTTTTCTACTTAAAATAGTGCTTAACTTATGCAATAATACACAATTTACTATTAAATAATATTAAATGAAAATTAATTATAATTATTATAGTTATTTTTCCATATAATTTCAATTACTCATTAATTTTTTGAATTGAATAAAGAAAAAGATTCCAAATAATACAAATTTAAAGGTAAGTATGGAAGGAAATTTTTTTTAATTTTTTTCACTAAATCTATAGCTAACAAAATCTCTAGAAAAAATTTTGGATCACAAAAATCCTACGTAAATCCCCAAGAAACAATTTTTAGATAAATTCTTAACAACAAAATCCCTCAATATTTTCCCAAGTAATAAATTTCGTAGGTAAATCTCCAACAATAAGTTTCTAGCTAAATCCGCAACAAATAATCCCCCAATATTTCTCCAAGTAATAAATTTCGTAGGTAAATCCCCAAGAATATGTCACCAGCTAATTTCACAGCAAATAATCTCCAAATAATTTTCCACGTAATAAAATTTCACATAAATTTCCACGAGAATATCTCCATGTAAATCCGTAGGATAAATTACTTGGAGATTTTTTTATGGATAAAAATAGGATTTTAAATATATATATATATATGTCCATGTACCTACGGATTTACCTAAGGATAATGTACCCGCTGATATATTTCCCCAGGTGATGATGTCGCAAGTGAAAAATTGTGCAATATGGCGCTAAATTCACCTGCGAAATTTGTTGGGAAAATATGATTTACCGGTAATATATCCTAATATTAAGGAATTTAAAATGTTTGCAAGAAAATCCGCATCTATTTCCTGCGAAATATTTTGCTAGGTAAGATCCCCATGTAATTCACAGTTTTCTTGTAGTGGTATTAGAATGACTGTCAATATATACTATGTTAAGACTTCTACTTTTAAGTCAAGCTCTTTTATGATATGAGATTCTCTAGTTTTGTCTATTACGTTGTGTTTTATGTATGTCAAGGAGCTTGTATAGGGCCTCTCGAGAGCTTATAAGTCATGTCACATCTAGGTGTACTTTGGGTCGTAACAAAGACCCTAAAACAAAATCTGCACATATTAATCTTTTTCAGAGTAAATAAATATTTTTTCAGTTCTAATTTATGTGATGTTATTGAAATTTTGAGATTTAGACCGTAAATTTGAAAATCCATAAAAATACTGTTAAGTCTGACCTAATTTATATGATACATTTTCCTTTCCAATCATTCCTAAAAAGAATGAAATATTGTTTTGTTCGAAAAATATTTAATAGTACTACAAATATTCAATCTAAGTTGGATCCTACTTATTTGATAAAAAAATCTATAATGGCTTACTCTTTTTAAGAGTAGTTTTTAAACAATGCAAAGTCTTTTCATATTTCTTAAACTTCATGCATAGTTAAATCATATCATATAAATTGAGACTGAGATAATATAAATAATTAACAACTTAAAATATTTTTAAAAACATTTAAAATAATTCTGTAAAAAAAAACTTGATTAACACTTCAAATTTCAATTGTGGCATATAAATTGAGACGGAAAATAATTGTAAAAGAGTAAAAATCTCACTAGGTACGTAATTGTAAAAAGGTTAAAAATTTACTTACCCACACATACTGAACTCATATTTGAAAGGATTAAAGTCACGTTTAGACATGATTTGAAATCACAATTTGTAATTACATTATTTTGAAATTATAGTTTTGTTTGGCTATGCAGTTTCAATTTCTTAACTTTTTTTATATTAACATGAAAATCCCACAAGTTTCGAAAACTAATACAATTTTCCGAATTCTTATATAATTTTTAGTAAATCATAGTTCATAAACAAGCTATCGTAATATCTTAGGCGCCGAATTGAAAAATTACATATCTTCGTATTTCTTTTATAAATAAATGTTTGCTATTACAAACTTTCAAATATATATTAGGAATTTTTTTGATAATTTTCACAACTTGTGAGATTTTCATATTTATGAGAAAAAAAATAAATTTCAAAACCCAATTGACATATTCAAATAAAATTTTAATTTCAAAATAATGTCCCAATTGAGTGAACTTTTAACTTTTACCTGCGTACCTAGGGAGATTTTTTGATCCACTAAAATCAGTTAAACAAGTTGGAGATCCATTAATATTTTGTGATCACTACGTAACAATCATATATATTAGGGTTTTACGCTAATTTTTTATAAAGTTTTATTTTCTCCTTAAAAAGAGTTAAAACATTACCATAATTATTTTACTTTCTTTTAAAAGAAATTATATTTATCTTCCAAATTTTTGGTTAATTTTTTTTTCTTAATGAAAAAATTTGGAACTCTATAAATTAAAGACCCTACTTCTCATGCAATAACATAAATACATAATAACATTCACGTCAGTGTAGTCTTTTAATAGTTTTATTTATGAGAGATTATTCTCTCAATAAAATATATATTTTTTAATATTAATTTTCAATATATAGGTCATTTAATTAAACCTTATTAATAATATTTTTTTTAGTATAGTTTTATTTATCACCTAATTTATTAATTATATAATTTATAAGCTTCCACCTGACATCATAATTCTTTCAAACCCAACCATAGATATCCACAGCCAAAATCAAACTTATACATATGGTCCAAAATTGTCAAAGAAAATTTCTAAAAGCTGGAATCTGTAACGTAAAGATGAATAGTAAAATTGATTAATGTTCCATGATGGTGGAATTGACACGTGGACTTATATTCCCTCGTCTATTCTTACTAGACTTTAAAAAAACTAATTAACAGGACTTCAAGAACAAATAATTGATGTTAAGGATAAATATAAAAAAAATACTTTTCTTTTGATATATATGCTAAAAATGATAAATAAAAGTAAATATTTTTTAAATATAGTGGATAAATAAAAGTGAATACTGATGAAGTAACTATTTCCTCTCTCCCTAATTATTTATCTACATTTGAATTGACACATCTATTAAGTAAACAATAATTGATATAGTGAGCTTATTATTTTGCTCCTATTAATTATGAAGTAGATGAATTAAAAAACTTAAAATATTAAAGAAGTTCCACCTTTTTCAAAGTAATTAATTAAGGATATAATAAGTAAAAATAATTTATTCTTTCTTGATTTGTCAAAATGGACAAGTAATTAGGAACAGCTAAAAAAGAAAAATTGAACAAATAATTAGGGAGTGAGGAAGTAATAGGGAGCGTTGAGAGGGCATTAATGACAATATTTACTCAGCCTCTACAAGAGTTGTATATAATGCAGTCCTATATTCTCATAGCGAAAGGCATAGAGTTGTTGGTTTAACAAAAACACAATTAACATGGCTTCAAAACCAGGGATTCTGACCGAATGGCCATGGACATGGCTTGGGAATTTCAAGGTACTCATCCTTTCTCTTTTCATCTTGAAGCCATTTCTTTATATTTCTCCTTTTCATAGTCAATCACTTATAATTTAACATGTATCTTCTTGTCTTTCCCCTCTTTAATCCTGTTGTTGAAAAAGTGTTCTTTTGATGAGTGCCACGTTACCTCTATTTTTTTCTGTGATGCACGTTATAGTAGTACGTCTCATAAATAATTGGACCATGCATGGGCATGCCAGCACATGATATTGAATTGATTGATTTTGTTTGTATGTATGTAGTACGTTGTTTTGGCACCATTTGTGGGACGTAGCATTCAGTCATTGTTGAACAGAGAAGATGGAAGCAAGATAGATATTGGATACTTAATTATATTTCCATTTCTCCTATTCCGAATGCTTCACAACCAATTATGGATATCCTTGTCCAGATACAGAACTGCAAAGGGTGATAATCGAATTCTTGATAAGACCATTGAATTTGACCAGGTTGACAGAGAAAGAAATTGGTACGTATATTCATCAAAATTGTTTTGTTTTCACACTCAAATTAAACTATCTCCTCAAACTTTACACAAAACATATATGTCCCAATTTATGTAACACATTTCGGAATTCGAGATTCAAACAAGTCTATCTTTGATCGTAAATTTTTCTATATCTTTTAAATATTTTGAATTATCAATTATTGAGACTTATAGTACTTTTTATGTAGTTTACAAATATATAAATTTCATTTTTAAAAAATTGAAAATTTTATGAGCAAATTCCCGGTCAAACTTAATTGTTTGACTCTCGAAAAGCAAAATGTGTCACATAAATTGAGACATAGGGAGTAGTACTTTATCAAATACCGGTAGAAACTGATTTTATTTTTTTTTAAATTTGGCAACAACAGCTAAATTTGGAGCAATTCTTAATTTATAATAAAACGATATGAAGTACTCCTGCATTTTGTTTCCCGTAATCATTTTATTATAGTATATTTTAATACCACCACAGAAAAACACCTTTTTATTAGACGGCAATGAAGTACAAATTTTAATATTTTGTACTTTCTCTTTTGGAACAGTTAAAATTCAAATTTCATTCTAAATTTTGAACGTAATTAAAATGGAACTTGTAACCTTCAAAAAGTAGATAAAAATATTATCAACTAACTACAAGCTTGAAAATATTTTAAATATATATTAAAAAAAAGAATGTAATTAACTCTCTAATTTTTAATTACATCATATGACGATTAATTGAGAGAGAGGAAGTAGATCATTTTAAGATCATTAATTATTGAGTGATGAAGTTGGGGATATTTTTAAATGAGAGAATGCATAATATGCGCATATTGAATTTTACGGTCTTAAATAAAGTTGATTAATATTTGCAGGGATGATCAAATCCTACTTAATGGACTATTGTTCTATTATGGATACATGAAGTTGGAGCAGTCTCATTACCTTCCTATATGGAGGAGTGATGGTATCATTTTGACAACATTGCTTCATATTGGTCCTGTCGAATTTCTCTATTATTGGCTTCACAGAGCTTTACACCACCACTTTCTTTACTCTCGTTACCATTCACATCACCATTCATCCATTGTAACTGAACCCATTACTTGTAAGTTATCTTTCATTTACTTTTATCTTTATTATATTCACATTTTAATTTATTATTCCTACCTAGTAACTAGTACCTACCTATCAAATAATATGTAACGCTTTCTTTTTAGTATTTTCCAGAATCAACATTATTTAATCTTTAACATCCCCAATTTAACGATATGACTTGTTAGGGGACCCTCATCACCACTTTTTTCTTACAATAAAAAGACACGTCACACCTGGACTCTCAACAATATTCTTGAGAAAAAAAAGTTGTTAGATTTCGTAGAGAATTTGGTTACGTCTACTTTAATTTCTTAAATTTTCTATCTAATAAAGAGTCACATAATTTAAAACAGATGGCTTAATAAATATGACTAGCTAGTAGGACAGATACTGACAAGACATATATGTGACTTCATCAAGACTTGTACACTGGCTAGCATGTTCTCTTTCACTATTCAATTTTTCAAGCTGGCATAACATCATATGAACCGGTAGGATTAAGAGTTCATTCAAAAAAAAAATTAAAATTAACTTTTTTATATATAAATAATAGATATTAATTTTTTTGAATTTTTTTTTTATATTTTAGACTCGTTAATAAAAATATTTACTCGTGTCACGATATATATGAACCCCCATCATATTAGGATAAAATCCTTTTTGTTGGTCCACAAAAGAAACATGACTAGCTTGGGAAAATTGATGAAAGATTGGGCCTTCCTCTTAAAAGTTTTTCAACTGTAAATCAACTAGGAAAAGGACGTCCAAATTAATTGTTATATATATTTATTTGGCAGCTCCTTTGCAGTGGGATTTGTTTTCGTTAATTAATTTTAAGCATTATCGCATTAAAATTGTGTCCTATTTTCGGTGGCATGCACGTTATGAAGGCCCCCTTCATTTTGGACAATAAACAACAACCTGAGAGCCATAGAAAAAATTAGGCTAAAGTTTATATCTCAAAAATGTTTACTTGCATTTTATCACAAAAATAAATTATCTGCAAATATTTTATAATTGGAATATTTCATTACATATAAATAGTTGGCTCTTTGTAACTATTTAAATTGGTCGATACATAGTCACTATTGATTTTTAACTATAATTAATAAACGGTTATAGCATAATTGCTATTAAATATATATTTTCTTAGAAAAAATTACTAGTGACAATTACATTTTAACAATCTTTGTAAATACAGCTAAAGTGTATCGATATTTATTCTAATGACAATTAACTAATGACGATAAAAATTCTAATATGTTAATGAAACTATTTTTATTGTAGTGAGTTAGTTAGAAAACTGGAAATTGATAAATAACGGTTGAACGGGCCTTTTAAGGGGGTATTTATTCTCTTTCGAAAAAGTTGAGGTGATAATTGGGCCACCTCAAAGTATAGTTGCGTAACTGTAAATCCGAAACAAGTGAAAGTGAAATTAAGTTGTTAACATTTATAATACATGGACTAATAGCTTATGATTTTATAACATATATGGACAACAGTACAATTGCAATTAAAATGTAGTAGTATTAATTATTTGCGTTAAAAAATAAATTTATGTTTTTATTTTCTTTTTTCAGCTGTGATTCATCCATTTGCAGAGCACATAGCATACTTCTTGCTATTTTCCATACCACTACTCACAACTGTGCTAACAAAGACTGCTTCAATAGTTTCATTTGGTGGATATATCACTTATATTGATTTTATGAACAATATGGGCCATTGCAACTTTGAGATCATTCCCAAGTGGATGTTCTCTACTTTCCCTCCTCTCAAATATTTGATGTATACACCATCGTAAGTCTCTTATTTCTCTACCTTTATGTGTCATACAAGTTCTGAGCACTAGTGAAAAATGTATTTTGATTGTGAAAGGTGAAAAAAGATAGAATAGTAGCTAGTAATAATGTTTCATATGGAAAAAACTAAGGAAGTTTTTCACTATTTGAGTGAAAATCTGTTTTCCACCATGCATTTTTCCAGTGAGATAGTTCTGTGGAAAAATAATGTTCTATAACACAAATTTTCCACTAATTATTTGTGATGGGAAAACGTAGTATAAAAATTTAATTCTACACAATGAATTCTGCTAACTTTAGTTATATATTTTGATGTAACAGGTACCATTCACTACATCATACTCAATTTAGGACAAATTACTCACTATTCATGCCAATATATGATTATATCTATGGTACATTGGACAAATCATCAGACACATTATATGAAAAATCACTTGAAAGGCAAGGGAAATCACCAGATGTTGTACATTTAACCCATCTAACAACACCAGAATCCATTTACCATCTCAGGCTAGGATTTGCTTCTTTCGCCTCGGAACCCTACACCTCTAAGTGGTATTTCTGGTTAATGTGGCCTATCACATTGTGGTCTATGATGGTTACTTGGATTTATGGTCACACATTTACTGTTGAGAGAAATGTGTTCAAGAATCTCAATTTGCAAACTTGGGCCATTCCAAAATATCGTGTACAGGTAACTACTACTACTATTTATTGACATATGTTTACTACGTTCAATATTTTATTACTCTACATCTTTATTTCATTTTCAGTACTTTATGCAATGGCAAAGAGAGACGATTAATAACTTAATTGAAGAAGCTATCATGGAAGCAGATCAAAAAGGCATAAAAGTTTTGAGCCTTGGACTCTTAAATCAGGCAAGTAACATTTTTTTTTTATTTAGCGGGCAATTGTCTATGTAGAACCGTTTTATTTTTAATAGTAGAAAATGAAATTTGAAAATTGGAGTTTATTTGTCCCTAAATACAAGTTGGAGTTGTGAGTAATTTGGAGTGAAAACACATTTTTGTTATTGAAGATTCTGGAATTCAACTTCATGTTGAGTTTCGAAATTTTAGGATCAAACATATTTTTAGAAGTTTAACTTCGAAAAAGTGATTTTTTTATGGCCACACGCAATAATGCTTATTTTGTACTTTGAACAAAAATTAATTTCATGCATCTATATATACATGTAACTTTTAATTGTAGGATGAGAAACTGAATAACAATGGGGAAGTTTACATAAGAAGGCACCCTCAAATAAAAGTAAAGTTGGTGGATGGAAGTAGCCTAGCTGTTGCTGTGGTCCTAAATTCAATTCCCAAAGGAACTACCCAAGTGGTCCTTGGAGGCCATTTGTCAAAAGTTGCTAATTCCATTGCCCTTGCTTTATGCCAAGGAGGAGTAAAGGTGATCACATTATCTATACATTGAATATCCTCACATTTGTGTCCCTTTTTCTCATTTAATTTATTGTGATTGTGATAGGTCATGGCATTGAGAGAAGAAGAGTACAAAAAGCTCAAATCAAATCTTACTCCTGAAGCTGCAATTAATTTACTTCCCTCAAAAACATATAATTCAAAGGTACAAATGATAAAATCAATGGAAAATAATGTTTATCTTACTACCTCGTCTTAAGATAAGATATATGCAATAGGACTTTAAGCGCTTTTGTCCATAGCGAATATTGGGGACTAAAGTCTCTAGGGGTTTCTATGGAGCAAGTCCCTAATTGCTTTCACATCAAATAATAAATAAAAGTATTTACTTAAAAAGGAAAAAAGAATATGTTTTTATTTTAAAGAATTGTTTATTGCAGATATGGCTAGTAGGGGATGGATTGAATGAAGATGAACAATTGAAAGCACCAAAAGGAACACTTTTCATTCCATTTTCACAATTCCCACCAAGAAAAACTCGCAAGGATTGCTTCTACTTTCACACACCGGCAATGATTACTCCAAAACACTTTGAAAATGTGGATTCTTGCGAGGTTAGAATTTTACTACAATTTCCTTAGGGATCGTTTGGTATTTGGTTTGAAAATGAGTTATGCATGTATTAAATCCTGCATAAATAATATAACGTTTGGTAGATGGTTAAGAGGTAAATTATTCATGTATAAAGTTATATAGTGCTTGATTTGCTATTTAGAAATCCAGAATCTACGTATTATTTTATGCAAGATAGAAGGTAATAAGTAATGCATGAATAAGCTAACTTTGCATAACTAATCTCTTCAAAAAAAAATAAAAAATACTTAGAGATTCCCATATAACTAATTCATACTTCCATAACTCTAACCAGTTACCAAATGATCCCTTAGTTTATTTTTCGAAGTTTATATTAATTTGATCCTTTTTATCATGTAAGAAATCTCAAGTTTTTTTCTTTTATAACAATAGAATTGGCTGCCAAGAAGAGTGATGAGCGCTTGGCGTATAGCTGGAATTCTACACGCACTTGAAGATTGGCATGAACACGAGTGTGGGAACATGATGTTTGACATCGAGAAAGTGTGGAAAGCAAGTCTTGATCATGGTTTTCAGCCAATATCTGTGGCTTCTTCTTCTGAATCAAAGGTTTAAGTTAAACACTTTTGTCATCTAGCATTGGTGTGGTGGCTTATGAGAAAGAAAAAGTTTACTAATGTACCAACTTGATATATCAAATCTTATATATTGCTCCTAATATGTTACACCTTTCTTTGTTTCTTTAAGAATTTCCTTTGTTGTTCTCTGGATGTTGAACTATATTACTTCTATTATATAAGAGAGATATAATTACCTTTTTCATTTAAGTTTTGGCTTAATATTATCCAAGTACTAGATAGAAAAAGTTATTTTTTTCCATTGACTTCTAATGAAGTTTGAAATTGCAGGTAATTTTAGTATCTAGTAAAGAGTAGAGGGGTAAATTTAAATTATTTTTCTTGAAGAATTTTGGCACGTGAAAGCACTTTATGTTATGAAGCTTCATTAATGACATGAACTGAACATGAGAAAATTTAATGACAGCTAGGATACGCAAAAATAAAACAATGGAGCAATAGTGTTATGTAGTAAAAAACAAATTTGACATTCCTTTTATTCTAAGTTACTTTGCAGTTTTGATAATTTAACAAACTATGAGATCTAATAGGAGACTTAATCCAATGAGAATCAACATGAGAGATTGAGAGTTGGTTATAACAAAAGGACAGCTATAAAAAGCTGCAACATTGTCACTGGAGTGGTTGGTGTGTGTTTGTCTACAGAGTAGTAGTACTCTCAGGCAATGGTATTAATCCAAGGTTGTGTCAATCTTATAAGAGTTTCTTCTCCAATGATACAACCTAGTTTTTTTCATTCTTGAAAATCACACAGCAAAAGCCATTCTCTCAAGAAATATTTCTTGAAGAACAACAAGGGACCTGATAGAGTTATATGTGTTTTTAGCTATAATTTAGGATTATATTTTTGTGCTTATTCTTGTAAGATCTATTCCTAAGTTATAAAGGTTTTAGATCATTTAGAGCATTTCTTGAGTTTTCTGAGTGGTAGAGCAAGGGAGTTCTCACGTAAACTATTGTGTTGTTTACTTTGAGTTGTTATGTTCCGCACTATTATTGTGTCAAGGGACCTAGTCCATTGACTAGTTGTGGACACATATTTTTTTATCAATTGGTATCAGAGCCTGCCTCTCTATACTGCTAACACTGAGAGAGAACCTAGGTTTGAAATGGCTGCTCCACTAAATTTGGAAGAGGGACAATCGTCAATCAGGACACCTCGATTTTTATGTTTAGTTTTATGGTTGGTAGAAAACTCGTATGCATGACTTCCTCATGGATGAGGGTAGTGAGTTCGGGGATATCGTCCAAGATGGTCCTCAAATTCCAAAGATCAATGTGAAAGGAGGAGAATTCACTATGAGGGTAGTGAGTTCGGGGATATCGTCCAAGATGGTCCTCAAATTCCAAAGATCAATGTGAAAGGAGGAGAATTCACTAGGGTTGTTCTTAAAACTCGACAATAATACAATGAAGCCGATAGGAAAAAGATTGAAAAGAATTACAATGCTAAGAAGCTTTTGGTGTGTGTTATATGAGCAGATGAATACAACAAGATATATGCGTGTGAAACTGCAAACGAGATTTGAGATTGCTTAAAAATTGCTCATGAAGGAACGACACAGGTGAAGGAATCAAAAATGGATATTGATACCACTCAGTATGAGAACTTCACTATGATGGAGAATGAAACCATTCAAGATATGCATACCAGGTTTACCTCCTTCATGAATGAACTTTCTTGCTTGGGAGAACCAATTCATTCAAGTAAGCAGGTAAGGAAGGTGCTAAGAATTATTCTCAAGTATTTGTCAAGTAAAGTAGATGTTATCACTGAAGCAAAAGACCTGAAGGTTCTTACTATGGATGCACATATTGGGAATCTTCATGCTCATGAGATGAAAAGGCAACATGAGTTCTCCAAAAGAGAAGTAAAGAAGGATAAATCACTAGCTCTCAAGGTTTCACAAAGTGAGATCTGTGAAGAAGATGTGGATATGGCCTATCTAACTCACAAATTCCAAAATATTGTGAGAAAACATGAAGGTTTTATGAAGAAAGGAAACTCTAGCATGGCAACTAATGCTAATGATTTGTGTCACAAGTGTGGCTGTAACACCCCGGAAGTTGGAAAGTCAAAAAAGAAGGAAAACACTAATTTTAGGGCACTGAGCAAGTTCTTAAGGTCCAACCTATGAACCGTAGGAATTCATACAGGCCTTAGAAAGGAAGTATAGACTTGTAGATGAGTTTTTGAAAAATTATGTTTATGAAGTTGGACCTAAGACTTGACAAGACGAGCCATAGGAGTTTGGAAGGACCGTATATGACACCCGTAGGATTGATTCAAAGTTTTAATTTAGGATATCAGTTCCATGGAAGGGGTTGACAGGTCGTCATGTGTTCTATGGGTCGTAGGATGGGTCTCATAGAAGAGATGTAGACTTAGTGAAAGTTTGGACTGAAAGTTGTATTCTACGGATGGGGTCTAAGGACCGTAGAAATTTGGACGGACCATAGAAAGGTCTCGTGCTATGAAAGGTGAAATTTAGGTATTTGAAGTTGGTTCTACGGTTGACCAGTATGGACCTTAGAAAGTTCTATGGATAGTAAGTCACAGTAGTAGAGTTGACTGATAGTTATTTTGAAAGGGTATTTGAGTCTTTTCCTATGCACATAATACCTATACTACTTCATTTTGACCCTAGTTCTAAGCCCTATAGCTATTCTTCACCCTTAGAAACATCCCCAACTCTTTCATTCCATCAAATTGCCAAAACCCTCTCCAAAATTGTCTCTCTGGATCAAGGAAGAAGAAGCTTGTGTTCTTCAAGTTCAAGTCTCCTTTCTTCATCATTCCTTAAGGCTTAAATAAATGTATATATGGAGTTCATCAATGGGTTATGTTCATCCATTGAGTCCTCAAAGATTCTTCAATTCAATTTCAATTTAATTGGTTAGGGTTTTCATTCAATTCCTCATGGATTCTATTTATATGAGTTCAATTGTTTGATTTTTATCATATTATGACTATTTATATTCAATTACAAACTTTCCAATCAATTCCATATGAATCCATGCATTGATCATGATTTTGACTATGAACCCTAAATTGCATGAATTTGAAGAAAGTCAGGAATCTATGAATGATGTTTCATGAACTTATGCATGACATATGAAAAAAGATTGATTATGATCTAGGTTGATTTTAGATGAGCATCAATGAAATTGTTAAAGGTTTTCTCACATATTCATGGATCGTTAAAGGTTTTCTCACATACTTAAGAAATCATGAATGGTGAAAGGTTTTCTCACACATGGTTTAAGGAGATACTCTATGATGTTTCTAGCTTGGATTAGTAACTTAATTGTGCTTTTACATGGATGATAATGATTTTATGTATATGACTATTCCGTTGGGATTCATTTTAGCACTGAGAGAATATTGAGATGAAGGCTCTCCCGTTAGTAGCGTTTTGATGTAATAGTGGCTTGTCTAGACTTTTATGTACTTCCACTTACATGTCAAATGCTTACTTCTTATAAGATTTCTTGATTTTCTTTATAATGTTATGTGTATGTATGTCAAGTGGCTTGTGTAGGTCCTCTTGGGATCTTGTACGTAATGTCACGTCCAGGGTGTACTTTGGGTCATGACAAACTTGGCATTCAGAGAACAAGGTTTTAGAAAAATGCCCTAGAATGTCTGACAAGCCTTAGAAAATGCCCTAGAATGTCTGACAAGCCGTGTTGAGTAGTGTTTTGTTCATAATTGTAAAGCATTCCACATTAATGAATAGGATGCCTCAAAGCGTTTGGGAAACTCTAGTTCTTTCACTACTCTAAAGTCATTCATAGTGTCACGACCCAAGAGTACACCCTAGAAGTATCATGGCGTATAGGACCCCGAGAGGCCCCATACAAGTCATTTAACATTCATAACATAAGAAATAGAACAAAGGAGATAAATACAACATTTCAAGTCCAAATTATTATTCCATTTGGTGGGTGGGTCTAGGGCGAACGAAAGAGATGTGTAGTAGAGGGCAGGTGAGGCATTAGAAATAAAGCGGAAGTCTAAACACTTGTCTCATTAGCCATCTAGTACAATAAAATGAAATTGGCCCTAGCCCATACATCATGTCCAAAACTGAATGTAAGAAAGAAGCTGAAATCAATGAGAATCCGTCCTCGAAGCATGAGGACTCACCAAAGCTCGAAAATCTCACAAATCAACCTCTAGCCATTAAATTGAGAATCCTGACAGTTGGACCCTACATTTGGGAAAATGCAGGCAAGAGTATGCGTTAGTACAAAATATGTACCAAGTATGATAGACATGCATATAAACATTTAAAACATGCTAAAAAGGGACATTTTCATGAGTAAGCAATGATCAAGCTAAACCATGCATCTTGAGAGTTAGAAAGCAGAAGTCATACAACCATGATCAATGTAAGTGAACATCATCTTAAAGCATACTTACGATACTTCCTTGAAGTAACCTTGGTTCATCATAACTTTACTTATTCTGTGGGAAATAGCCTTAACTGACATATAAGACCATGTGAGCTATCAACATGAAATTCGGTGTCTACCCAACACCGAAAAAAGGTGTCCTACTTGCCAAGGAAGGACCATGAATCTGAGCTAAAATGGATCCACTAGCTAATGTGTATCTAGACAATCATCCTATGAGGGCACATAGGTAGGGTATAAGAGATTGCTTCTAGAAACCTGACCTCTACTAACGGGAGAGGTTCCATCTCAATATCCTCTCAGTGATAAGCATAAATCCCACGAAGTAGTTATTTTCTTAACTTGTTCTTATTATTCATGGAAGGGCACATGATCTTGCCAATCCAAGCTAAGTCATTATCCATGGAAGGGCACGTCATCTTACCAATCCAGCTAAGTCATATGTCATCCATGGAAAGGTATCATTCAATAACCGATCCAAGCTAGGTAATGCATCTTCCATGGAAAGGTACAATTAAGTAACCGATCCAAGCTAGTCATAGTATCATCCATGGAAAAGTACAATTAAGTAACCAATCCAAGCTAGGTCTTATTAGATAATCTCCTAAAATCTTTGATTCATAGTTTAGTTGAGAAAACCTTTCAACCCTAAGAATCCTTTATGTGGGAATGTCCTTTCACAAATCATGCTTTAGTGTGTTTAGGAGAAATCCTTTCAACAACACAACAACAATCATCATCATTGATACTTCACTCTCAAAGCACCCTTAAAACATTTACATAAATCTCATAAAAGCATGCTAAATTTCATAATCTCCTTTTTCGTAATTCAAAACCCACATCACATCATCATTATTGGAAAACATGGGATTGACAAGGTTTTATGGGGGAATCATCATAAAATCATAGTATTTCATCAATTCATGCATAAGAGATCATAATTCAATCATATAAATCAACATTGAAGAGAACCCATTCTAACTTTGAAAATAAGAGAATTTGGGAACTCCATGAATGGAAGGAATTCATGGATGAAAACTATCATACCTTTCTATCAAAGCCCAAAAGCAATTGAAGAATAGAGGCTTGACCTTGAACCCTATCTTTAATCTTCTTCTTCAAGCTTCTAGAGAGAGAAATATTCTTGAGAGAGAAAAACTCAACTTCTTTTGGTGAATTTGAAGAGAATGAAGTGAATGAATTAATTTGGCGTTAAAATCACTTATATAGGGGTCCTAGGCATAGGCAAAACGACATAGTATTTAGGATAAAATAATTAGGAAAAGACCCAAATGCTCCTAGAAAAAACTGCCGACCTTCGACCTATGGCCTTGACCGACGGACCGTGGTTTGATCAACGGTCCGTCTTGCACGTCTGTCGTCTGCATCAGAGGCTGGATTTTGAGGTCATGATCCACGGACCTTATCCACATACCGTGGACCCAACGACTGTCTGTTGGTCTAGGCCGTGGTTCGTGATCCTCTGAGTCTATTTGGGTGGCCAATCCACGGACCAGATCCATGGTTCGTGGTCCAATCCACGGGCCATGGTTAACCTCAGTCGAATGGCACTAGAAAATTCTAAAAACTGCTATTTTTCCCTTTCTCGAATCTAAGGTGTTACATTATCTCCCCTTTGGGATCATTCATCCTCGAATGAGATTCAAGACATCATAAGGAAGGTAGGAACTTGGCCTAACATCCCAACATGCATCCAATCACATAAATGCACATATCCAATGAGGTTACATCAACTTCAAGCTAAAGCATGTTAAAAACATCATATCATGAAGTCTATATGCAATTCATACTCAAATGCACATAACCGAGGAGGAAACATCAACTCAAAGTTAAAGCATGTTCAAAACCTCATATCATGTAGTATATATGCAATTCATACTCAAATGCACATAAACATGTAGGAATCAATCAAGTTGACTCATTTTCTCAAAACTTAAGTTTTTCATGAACATGCATAAATGAGGAAATCATGGGAATATCTAAGACACATGACACCAAAAGAGTAAACCATGAGGAAATTAATACCTCAAGCTAGAGTAGGAGTAGGAGGAAAAAGGTGATGATGTCGGGACATCATATCTGCCTCGGCCTCCCAAGTAGCACCCTCAACTAACTGATTCCTCCACAACACTTTCACAGAAGCAACTTCTTTGTTTCGCAACTTCTTGACTTGTCGATCAAAAATCTCAACCAGAACTTCATCATAAGAAAGATTCTCCTAACTCCAAAACTGTCTAAGGGAACTATAGATGTCGGATCTTCAACACATTTTTCAACATAGAGACATGGAAAATTGGATGCACCGATGCTTATTCACTAGGCAATTAAAGTTCATAAGCAACCCTACCAACACGGCTCAAAATGATATGGGCCTACATATCGGGGACTAAGATTCCCTTTCTTGCCAAACCTCATTATACCTTTCATGGGTGAAATTTTCAAGTTAACCCAATCATGAATATCAAACTCAAGATCTTTTCTTCTAACATCGGCATATGACTTTTGTCGACTTTGAGCCATTTTCAACCTTTCTCTAATAAGTTGAACTTTCACCATAGCCTCATGTACCAACTCGGGACCTATTAGGGCAACTTTACCCACCTCAAACCAAGCTATAAGAGATCTACACCTCCTACCATACAATGCCTCAAATGGAGCCATACCAATACTTGAGTGATAACTATTGTTATAGGCAAACTCAATCAAAGGCAAATGATAATCCCAATTACCCTTGAAGTCAATCACACAAGCTCTCAACATATCTTCCAATGTTTGGATAGTACACTCCGCTTGCCCATCGGTTTGGGGATGAAAGGTCATGCTAATCTTAACACAAGTACCAAGACCCTTTTGGAAAGATTTTCAAAACTGAGAAGTGAATTGAGTACCACGATCGGAGATAATGGACAAAGGCACTCCATGCAACTTTACCATTTCCCCCAAGTACAACTTAGCATAGTCATCCACCGAATAAGAAACCTTGATGGGGATGAAATGATTCAATTTAATCATTCTATCTACTATAACTCAAATCGAGTCATGTTGTCACCGGGTGCGAGGCAAACCAACAATGAAGTCCATATTCAAATCTTCCCACTTCCACGTAGGAATGCTAATGTCTTGGGATAAACCTCCAAGTTTCTGATTCTCAACTTTCACTTGTTGACAATTAGGATATTTAGCCACAAATTCCGCAATATCCTTCTTCATCCCATTCCATCAGTAGATCTCCCGCAAATCACGGTACATCTTGGTGGGTCCCAGGTGAATGGAATATAGAGAACTATAGACTTTTGACAAGATTTGTTCCCTCAAGCGTTCAACATTAGGAACACACAAACGATCTTGATATCTAAGTACTCCATCTCCCATTTTTCACTGGGTCAAAGCCAAAAATATGATGAATAGAAGGAAAGGAGATCAGAAAGATAGGCGAACGACTTGACTATAGTATAGGTCGGATGTTTCCGTGAGCAGTAAGCAGCAGATCTCCCCTTATTTTGGGAAAGCTGGTGGCCGCGTGTGAATTCTTTCAAGGAAAAGGGCGGCCTGATTCGACATTGTTGTTTACTCTGATCCGGTCGAGGTGGTTTTCGTTTACCCTTGGGAGAAAGCCTCAACAGACTTCTTAAGCACTGCTTCCTTCAATTCGACCAACAATTGGATCAAGACCTTGCTTGGCTTTCATATCCACCACAAAAGACGATTCTAAACCATTGTGAACCATAACACCACCCTTGGTAGAGTCTACTAACTGAATAGCCAATCGGGCCAATCTATGAACATCTCGAACCAACTCTTTTCTATCATCCTCAATATGAGCAACAATACCCATAGATAACCCACTAAGAGCATCCGCCACCACATTCGCCTTACCGGGGTGATATAGAACACTTATATCATAAGCAAAGATTTATACCCTTTTGGTTAAACACATATTGCACACTCTTGTGGTCGGTAAAAATATCAACATGAACACCATACAAATAATGCCTCCAAATCTTTAAGGCAAAAACAACTGCCACTAGTTCAAGGTCATGGGTAGGATAATTCTTCTCATGAGTCTTAAGTTTTTTTGAAGCATAGGCAATAACTTTTCCATTTTGCATAAGCATACATCCTAACTTAATTCTCGAGACATCACAATAAACAACAAAACCATTAGTCCCTTCCGGTAAAGTCAACACCGGAGCAGAAGTAAGTCTATCCTTCAATTATTAAAAACTCTTTTCACAAGCTTCAGATTATATGAACTTAGCTATATTTTGACTTAATGCTATCAATGAAGAGGCTATGGAAGAAAACTCCTCAACGAACCTTCTGTAATAACCAGCCAAACCCAAGAAGCTTCTAATGTCTGAAGGGGATAGAGGTAGGCCAACTCTTGACCACATCCATCTTCTTCAGATCTACCACAATACCCTTACTTGAAACAATGTGACCAAGAAAAGCCATAGACCTTAGCCAAAACTCAAATTTGCTAAACTTTGCAAAAAGTTGTTGTACCTTGAGAATTTGCAACACAATCGTCAAATGATTGATGTGCTCATCCTTACTTATTGAATAAATCAATATATCATCAATGAACACAATCACAAATATGCCAAGGTATTGTCTAAACACCTTATTCATCAAATCCATAAAAGCAGCCGAGCATTAGTCAAAACAAAAGACATCACAAAAAACTCAAAATGACCATATCGGGTCCTAAAAGCCATTTTCAGAATATCACCTTCCTTTACCCTCAATTGGTGATAGCCCAACTGGAGGTCAATCTTGGAAAAGTAACCTTCCCCTTGAAGTTGGTCAAACAAATCATCTATCTTTGGGAGAAGATACTTATTCTTAATCGTAACCTTTTTGAATTGCCAGTAGTCTATACATATTCGGAGAAACCATCCATCTTTCTAACAAACAATACTAGAGCACCCCATAGAGAGATACTTGGTCTAATGAAACCATTATCCAACAAATCTTTTAATTGCTCTTTCAATTCCTTACGTTCTGTTGGAGCCATTAGGTAAGGAGAAATAGAAATAGGTTGCGTATTTGAGAGAAGGTCAATATGGAAGTCTATTTCCCTTTCGGGATGAATACTGGGTAAATCATCTGAAAATACATTCGAAAACTCATTCACAATGGGGATTGACTCAAGAGTAGGGGTTTCAAAATCTACATCCCTCATCCTAACTAGATGGTAAATGCAACCCTTAGAAATCATCTTTCTTGCTTGAAGACAAGAGACAAACTGATCCTTAGGCATAAAAATTCCCCCTTTCCACTATAGGATGGGCTCATTTGAAAACTGAAACTTGACTACACGGATTCTACTATCCACAGAAGCATAACATGAAAGCGGCCAATCCATACCAAGGATAACATCAAAATCTAGCATATCAAGCTCTACCAAATCAACAAGAGTAACTCTATGGGACAAGGAAACAGAACATTTTCTATAGACCTTCTTAGCCACAACAGAATCACCAACAGGGGTAGAGATGGAAAAGGGATCTAACAATACATCCGGAAGAAGATCAAACCTCATAGCCACATATGGTGTCACAAAAGACAAGGTAGCACCGGAATCAAGTAAAGCATAAACATCGAGTTGTAAGACTCTCAACATACCGGTAACCACATCAAGAGAACCCTCTTGTTCACCACGAGTCTGAAGTGCATAGAATCAATTTTGTTTGGGAGCATTGGAACCCGAATCACTAGGAGGAACTTGCCTACCCTCTATTCCTTTAGCCGTAAGTGATGTGAGGCCAAAAATACATATTTTTAATCATTATTTGCCTCACATTTATTATTTATACTTGTACTTTTTGAGCATGAATTTTATAAATTGTGCTTAATAGTGTATTTTATTTGTAGGAGTAAATTGGTGTAAAATTGAAGAAGTTTGGAGTTAAAACGAATTAAAGATGAAAGATGAAAGATGAAAGGTGGAAGAAGAAAATCAAGCAGACAACTTAATGGAATAAATTAAATATTATAATATATTCATTCAAACGTACAAAGAAAGGAAATTAAATAAGTTTACCTGCCATAATTGCCACGTGGCTGATTCTGAATGCAGCAAAGAGAATTGAGCGGTGGGATGACCACTGTTCACGCACAAGTCAAATTCCACTTGGTTTGGGTTTCCAATTTGTTTTGGACTCAATTAATTTATTTAGGGTTTTCTATATCAATAAATAGTACTCCATAGAAATAATTATTATGGGAGAAAAATTGTAGGGCATCAAGGTATAAAGTTGTCAATACTTTTTAGGGTTTTTTTCTTTTTCTTTCTTTTCTTATAGATTAGTGGCTAAACACCCTTGTTCTGGGGCTATAGCTACGGATTAATTGTTGAATATTGAAGGTTTTGAATTAATTCTTGGTTACCATTATAAGTTATTTTTATATTCTTGTTTTAGTATTCCATGCTTAATCACCATATAAATAAATCTATTGTCTATTCGTAAAATCGAGAGAGGAGAGGGTAGATAGACCAAAGAATATAGAAAGCTCGATCATCCATTGAGTTAATGTGTGTTCATGAGTGACGCCCCGATGAACAACTTGCTTGGTTATAAAACAAGATGAAATATAAATGCTCGCTAGTTAGGCTTGTCTATCTCCGCTCAACGATGTAGTTAGAACAACTAAATGGAGTAGGCGACCAGAGGTCGAGAGATCGGACTCATACAATTAACACTGTAAACCAGTAACTTGATAACCGAGATTAGTTCATTGCCTAAGATATGCTACATGAAATCCAATGCATGTTGAAGCCCTGGAATTTTCCAAATTACTGTAAGTAATTTTATTATTTTATTCTTGCATTCTTTTCTTTTCGTACTCGTAAATAAATAATTAGACCAGTATAATTTAGCAAAAATAGTTAATTGACAACTCCTTTGGGTTTGATAATCTGGTTCTTTTAAGAGCCACTATATTACTTGCGCGACCACGTACACTTGCGTGTGCAAATGGGAGCAACAACTTTTTGGCGCCGCTGCTGGGGACTTAGAAATTAACTATTCTTCTAGGTTATACTTATTCTTTTTATTTATTTAATTTTTTTTGTTTTTTTAATTAGTTTTTTTTCTAAACAATTAATAATTTGTTTTTCCTTTAAATAATTTTGTACTCATATTGATATGAATGATTGGAATAAACTGTGGTTGGGTGAAGTGTATCCTTGTAATTTTTGTAACAAACACTACTTGGATATTGAGTATCCTATATGCCATGTATGTGGTCGTCAGTATATTCATTGGAATGGTTTTCCTAAATCTTATTCCCTTCCCCCGAACCCCTATTATGATTCTTCTGTTATTTGTGATGGTTGTAGGGGTGATGAAGTGGAGAGTGCAAAACAAGAGGCGCGCCGTGTGAATTCATTTATGATATGTATAGACATGCTGGACAAATTTAATTCAAAAATCACAGAACAAACATTTGAATACACAGAAGGGCATAAAAAATCATGAAATTACTGGATAAGCTTGACCTATTCAATTAGAAATTACAGTCCAAGCTAATTTAGAGAAGAGAGAAGCCCAACAAAGAGAAAGTTATGAAGAAGCAGAGATAGTGAACCAATCTTGGCTACAAGAACAAACTAAACTTCTAAAGTTTCAAGAATCTATTCGTCATGGTCTAATATACATGACAACTCAACTGATTGATAGAAGAGTTGAGCTCACACAAAAAATAGATCAATTTGGCTAAGATATTCATGACTTAGAGGCTCTCTTGAACAAAAATATTGAGGCGTCTGAAGCCCAATTACCAATTGTCGTGGATGATGACCAAATAGTGGAGCAAAAAGAGGAATTCCAACCATTTAACTATACCTTATTTCTTAATATCAATGTTGAGAAAGAGTACAAAAGTGAGAATGTTGTAAAGAATGCCGCTTTGGAGTTGAGGCAACTTGAATCTGATTCAAAACACTTTTCTATATCATCTGAACTAATGGATGAGTGTATAGATGAGGTACAATCCCCTACATCCTAAAGTTTTTTAGTCTACATAGACAAAACGACATTCCTCACCTAAGGTCCAAGAAGTGCAATTTTTATGCCACCTCCCTTGAGAAGAGCAGAAAAATAGATATAAAGTTAGGGATACAATTCATAAGTTCAAAGTGGAAAGAAAAGTGGTGAACTTACTTGTGTCGTGCCGCGATGTTAAATTAGGCGCTTATTTGGAGGCAACCCAATTTATAGTGTAACTTCTTATTTATTTTTATTTTTTTAGTGTTATTTTTTTGTGTTGTTTTTACAGGTTTTGGAGAAGTCTGAGTATCCGAAATTTGGGGCTAAGGAGCAAATTTGAGATTAAGTATGGGGTGACAACCCTTGATGAAAATTAAGAGAACAAGCTACTAGCTAGGCCTAAAGGCCCCAAGGAGTTTTCCTAACCCTTGTTTAAATTTTATTTGTTGCTCTGGGGACATAGCATCTTTTTAAGTGTGGGGTGGAGGAATGAATTTCTAATTTTTACTGTTTTATTGAGTCTTTTTATTTTTTAGGATGTGTTCCTTGTCTTTTGTTTTCGGTTCTTTTCTTGAGGATAGTCCCTTTGAACCGAGTATCTTTTACTTTTTTAGGAATAATTTTTCTTTTAATTTTTTTGAGAGAAAAGAAAAGACCCTTTTGAGTGGTGTGATACTTGCTATTTATGCCTAATTTTTTAGTAGTACTTTCTTGTGAATGCTTCATTAATAAGGAAATTGCAGACTCTTTGACACCTAAGCATATGGTTGTGACTTTGTATATAGCTTATTTTATTTTGTAGTTTGTTATGATCTTGTCTCTCTTAAATTGGAATTGATCCATCTTGATTGATACTTGTGCCATGTGTGGTGAGAATTTATTTATTCCATGTCTTACATCTTAGTCTAGAACTTGTCTTGCATGTAATTGAAGTGAAATAGAAAGTTTGCTTTGTTTAGGAGATAATAATAGGCTTTCTTTGAGTTGTCTGGTAAATTTTAGCCTTTTCAGATATTATATCACTAGTTAACTGACATATAAGACCATGTGAGCTATCAACATGGAATCCGGTGTCTTCCCTACACTGAAAAAGGGTGACCTACTTACCAATGAAGGACCACGAATCTGAGCTAAAGTGGATCCACTAGATAATGTCTATCTAGATAATCATTCTATGGGGGCTCATAGGTAAGGAATAAGAGATTGCTTCAAGAAATCCATATTAACGAGAGAGATTCCATCTCAATATCCTCTCGGTGCTAAGCATAAATCCCACAGAGTAGTTATTTTATTCTTATTATCCATGGAAGGGCACATGATCTTGCCAATCCAAGCTAAGTCATTATCCATGGAAGGACACGTCATCTTGCCAATCCAAGCTAAGTCGTATGCCATCCATGAAAAGATATCATTCAATAACCAATCCAAGCTAGGTAAAGCATCTTCCACAGAGAGGTACGATTAGGTAACCGATCCAACTTAGGTAATACATCTTCCATGGAAAGGTACAATTAAGTAACCGATCCAAGCTAGTCATAGTATCATCCATTGTAAGGTACAATTAAGTAACCAATCCAAGCTAGGTCTTATTAGAATATCTCCTAAAATCTTTGATTCATAGTGTAGTTGAGAAAATCTTTCAACCCTAAGAATCCTTTATGTGGGAATGTCCTTTCACAAATCATGCTTTAGTGTGTTTATGAGAAATTGTTTCAACAACACGACAACAATCATCATCATTGATACTTCACTCTCAAAGCATCCCTAAAACATTTACATAAATTTCATAAAAACATGCTAAATTTCATAATCTCCTTTTTCATAATTCAAAACCCACATCACATCATCATAATTGGAAAACATGGGATTTACATGTGTTCAGGGGGAATCATCATAAAATCGTAGTATTTCATCAATTCATGCATAGAGATCACAATTTGATCATACAAATCAACATTGAAGAGAATCCATGGCAATTGAAGAAAACCCTAACTCAATTGGGATTTCTAACTTTGAAAATAGGAGAATTTGGGAACTCCATGAATGCAAGGAATTCATGGATGAAAACTATCATACCTTACTATCAAAGCCCAAATGCCATTGACGAATGGAGGCTTGACCTTGAACCTTAGCTTGAATCTTCTTCTTCAAGCTTCTAGAGAGAGAAATATCCTTGGGAGAGAAAGACTCAACTTCTTTTGGTGAATTTGAAGAGAATGAATTAATTTGGGGTTAAAATCAATTAAGTGTCCTAGGCATAGGCAAAACTACATAGTCTTAGGATAAAATAATTAGGGAAAGACCCAACTGCCCCTAAAAATAACAGCCGACCTTCGACCTACGACCTTGACAACGAACCGTGGTTTGACCGATGATATGTCATACATGTCCGTCATCTGCATCAGAGGCTGGATTTTGAGGTCATCATCCACGGACCGTGGACCCAACGACTGTCTATTTTTCCAGCCCATGGTTTGTTATCCTCTAAGTTCATTTGGGTGGCCAATCCATGGACCAGAACTACGGTCCATGGTCCAATATACGGGCCGTGGTTGGCCCCGTCGAATGGCACCAAGAAATTCTAAAAACTGCTATTTTTCCCTTTCTTGAATCTGAGGTGTTACACATAGAGTCTATCTCTATAAATATCCTTCTCCTAAATCATGTTCTATCCGTATCAAGATATGGCCCCTCGAAGAGCTTATGTGAGAAGGAATTGTAGTAACGACAATGTGGAGCCTGAGGTTCCTCAAGTTCCAGCTGATCCTTTGGCCAAGCAAGTGACTCATACTGAATTCTGAGCCACTTTCCAAGTGTTGGCTCAAGCTATGACGACCCAAGACAATAGAGAGGTTAGTTTTCCCGTAAACCCAAATGTGGGTACGACAACAGTAAGAATAAGAGATTTCACTAGGATGAATCCTCCGAAATTTCATGGGTCTAAGGTTAATGAGAATCCTCAAGAGTTCATTGATAAGGTGTATCAAAGGTGAAAGGGAAGGAATTCACGGGCTGTGGTTGACCTCCATCGAATGGCACCAAGAAATTCTAAAAACTGCTATTTCGCCCTTTCTGGAGTTGGAGGTGTTACACATAAAGTCTATCTCTATAAATATACTTCTCCTAAATCATGTTCGATCCTTCTCAAGATATGGCCCTTCGAAGAGCTTATGTAAGAAGGAATGCAGGTAACAACAATGTGAAGCCTGAGGTTCCTCAAGTTTCGGTTGATCCTTTGGCCGAGAAAGTGACTCATACTGAATTTTGAGCCGCTTTCCAAGTGTTGGCTCGAGCTATGACGACCTAAGACAATAGAGAGGCTAGTTTTCCCGTGAACCCAAATGTGGGTACGACAATGGTAAGGATAAGAGATTTCACTACGATGAATCCTCTGGGATTTCATGGGTCTAAGGTTAATGAGAATCCTCAAGAGTACATTGATAAGGTGTATCAAATGTGAAAGGGAAGGAAGAACTGACTAACAAAAGAAAGAAGGAAACTACAAAGAGGAAAATAGAAGAGTCCTTTGTTGAACCCTCTGGTGAACCAAGTTCTGTATGATACATGAACTATTTTAGAAAGTAAGACGAGGAAAGTTGAAAAAGAACAGACCAAGGGGGACAGGGTTAGTATTTTGAGAACTTAGAAAGTACTGACGGGAAGGATGTTTGACCCTGAGGTAAGAACCAAACCAGGTATGATGAGTCTGGTTGATGTTCTTCAGTTACAAAGTTGGGAATATTTTTTTGAAGGGCATATTCCTATGTTGCATGATTTAGAGGTGACAGACTTCTAGTACAACATAGAAACCGCAATATATGAGAGTCTTAATACTCACATAGGCAACATTATCTTCCATCTTAATGTGAAAATTTTGGGGGAAATTCTGAGGGTGTCTAGTGAAGGGATCAAAATAGTTGCTTGAGGATCCCCTTCATAAAAGTTTGTTCAGGAAATTGACAAACTCTAAAACCAGAGTTGTGCAGGTATTCCTAAAAAGTATCTTAAAGGGGAATGTAACCTGTATTTTGAGTTTGTCGATAAAGTACTATTGCTTAGATCTACAAAATGAACTGTTGCCTTTGCTGTTGATTTGTGTATCATGGAGTCTTTGAGTTAGGTTGACTTTATCAAGCTTCCTGCTATCATGTTAGAGTACATGCACAATGCCATATCTGTCAAGGAAGGAAGACATGGTATGGGGTATGGTTATTTCTTGACAAAGGTGTTAAAATAGTTTGAGATTCCTCTTGGACTTGGAGTTATAGGGAATGTGAAACAAACTATTTTTATGAACATTCTTGTGAAATGTGAGTGTCTGGAGGGACGAACATGGACCAAGAGCAAAGTCTCTGAGATGGTGGTGGAACAAGAGCAAGTAATTCATGAGTTGGAAGAAATGACAGCAATAGTTGCTAACAAGGATTCAAAAATTGCTCGTCTGAGAGTTGAGCTTCTAAAGGCTAAGATAGAGGGACCAGACGAGGATGAACTTGCTGCCTTGAAAGTTTAGAATGATGTCTTGATTACTATGAATATTGTGCTTAATGGTAAGTTACTCAAGACTTACTAAGGCTGATGATAGATTGACCCTCCTCCTTCAATCTGTCACTTCCAAGCCAACCTTATCCTAATCTCCTATGTCTATCCCTTTCCTTTTTGTTGAAACTCTTCAGTGGGCATTGTCCCAGTTCTCTCTGTAACTTTATTGCACTATTTTTTTAATAATATTAATGTTATAATTGTAATGAAAAGATTTGCCTTGCATCTACCGACTTGTCTCATTACGTTATGCATTTCTACTCATGCTCAATGTTGTCCAAGTGGCCATGAATTTGTTGAAAATGCATTCTTAATACTTGATTTACTTATTTACTATTTTATGATGTCAAAAAGGGAAAAATATCTAAGGGTGTTGAGGGATCAATAGATTTAGGAAAACACCTGGTCATGTTGATAGGGGAACTGGTTGTTAAGGGGAAGAAGTTACGTGACTTATTTATCATCAAAAAAAGAGGAAAATGTTATTCTAAGTTATTTGAAGTTCTGATGATTTAACAAACTATGTTATCTATTAGGGGGCCTGATCTTATGGGAATCAACATGAGAGACTGAGAGTCGGTTACAAGAAAAGAGTAATTGTAAAAAAGATGCAATCACCGCCACTGTAGTGGTTGGTGCGTGTTTTTCTACAGAGCAACAATACTCTCACGACATTTCTCCAAGGGTTGTGTTCATCTTATAATATTCTCTTTTCCAATGACACAAACTTAGTTTTTGCATTCTAGAAGATTTACAAAGCAAAAGTCATTTTCTCAAGAAATATTTCTCGATAAACAACAAGGGATCTGATAGAGTTACCATATGTTGTTAGTTGATATTGGGGATTATATTTCTGTGCTTATTCACGATAAGATCAATTTCAAAGTTATAAATGAATTAGATCAATTTGAGTCTTTCTTTATTATTCTGAGTTGTAGCTAGAGTTAGTTATGTAAGATGCTTGAATTCTATATAAGCTAGAGTTAGTTGGTGTATTGGGTAATAAAGGTATTGTTTTGATCTATAACAAAGTCATTCCAGTCAAGGGGGAGGGATCAAGAGTTTAGTTCCTATGTTTACAAGAATTTGTAATTTAAATCGATCTTTGCTCCTTTGAAGTATAATGGAGTTGGGTATAAATCCCGTGAGATATAACGTGGTTTTCTCCTCCCTAGTGGAAGGGGGTTTCCACGTAAACTCGTGTGTCATTTATTTCAAGTTATTTATATTCCAGATTGTTATTGTGTAAAAGACCTAGTCCATTGACTAGTAGCGGACCCATATTTCTATCAAATAAGAAAAGTCTTACATCAGTGATTTATGAGATGAATGATCTCTTTATAAGACTTGACAACGCTCATCCCTTTGAGCTAGATTTTGAGGTATTAGTTAGGCTCAAAACCTAATCTTATGTAGATATATCAAAATAGGACTCATCTTACCCAATGTTCGGCTTTCAAATTAAATGTGTGCCTGACCAGTAGCCTTATGTATGAGGTGGAGAATTAAAAAATAAAAAAAACTTACAACGATGGTTAATAAAATGAGTTAAACCGTAAACATGATTTTCCAAATCTTGAACAAATTACTTGCATTTCATGCGAATGTTACAGCTATGTTAATGTGGCATAGTGCCGGCAAAATGAGCCCATATTTTGGTAATCCCTCCATATTTTAATGGGTTGGGTGAGTGACTTTTTACATGGGTAAAATATGGGTTGATATTCATATTCAACGCATAAACATATGGGTAAACTATGAGTAAAATATGGATTAGCCAAATGGGTTAAGCTTCTAACTTTTATTCACTAAAAATTCATGATATCACTAAAAATATTGTAACTTCTCTTCCTTTTTATGTTCTTCTATAGAACTAATTATTTTTTTCTCTAGAATTGAAAAGGTGAAGTCTTTGGCCCTCCAAAAACATACATTTTAAATGTACATTTCTTTTGTTAATTATAATTTTATTTATTTATTTAATTTATATTGGATAATAAATAATAATGTAAAAAAAGCAAATCATGTATTAGTATTAACATTGCTTAAAGTGCATTAAGCATGTTTTAGTCCTAAAATGCAAATATTCATTTACTTTAAAATTTAAAATATTTTCCCCTTGTTATGACATAAATTTATTTTATATTGAAAAGTGATAGGATTCTTTTTTGACTTTTATGATACAATAAAACTAAATGAAGCATTTTCAACATTTTTCATCTAAAAAAAGACTAAAATATTTTTACAATGTTGAATTCTTAAGTAGAGTACTATTTACTCATGAAAATATGGGTAAACTAGTATTTTACCCAACCCATTTGTTACCCAATCCATTTTTACCCATATCAAATATGGACGGGTTGAATTATTACCCATTTTATGTTGACCCATTTTCAACCACCCAAATTTGACCCAATTCGCCCATTTGCCACCACAAATGTGGCATCATGTCGGAATGTGGTCCGCGCTTTATGATCATTGATCACACAAAAAGAAAGACAACCCATTTATCTCTGAGAGTAATGTGTTGGATAATCTCAATTCGCAAATTAAAATTAGTAAGGAGTAATATTTATGGACATTTTAATGTACTTACTTTTCAAGTCTTTATAGCCTATTTCTTGATTTCGTTAAAGTATTTTATACACTTGCAAAGAGAGAAATCTACAAATTTGATTAATAAGTGCTTGTACAATAAGAAATTTGATCTTTACTAAAAACATTAGTCCACTTCACTAATAGTTTGTCAATTATTTGTGGCATGATAACCAAACAGTTGGGGTGACTATAAAGAGGGTAGTAAATAAGTTTTATGCACTAACATGAGTTGTGGTGCACTGGTGGGAGTGCTTCACCCTTAACCAGATGTTTTGAGTTTGAGCCCTGGGTATAGAGAAAATCCTGTTGGGAGCGCCACCCCCGAATGGTCCTTGCAGAGCGCGATCCTGATTTAGTCAGAGCTCCAATGTGGACTCCGAACACCAGGTGGAAAACCAAATAAATAAATAAATAAAGTTTTATGCCTCTACAAATGAAACTTCACACAATTCACCTATTAGTTGTTGCGGTGGTCCTAAATATCCATTACTAAAGGAACCGCCCAAGTGGTCCAAATTGGCCATGCCTTGCCAAGAAAGAGATTTGGTCTCGTTAAATTATACATGAATATCCATGCTCTTCTTTTCCTTCATTTATTATATGATGATAAGGCTCATCATGTCACATTGCCAGAACGATACAAAACCAACTCAAATCTATTTTTTTCTTATAAACAATTCTATAGATATGGTAGCTAGGGGCCTGACGGATTATTTAAGTTTCATCACAACATAAATATTCAACTCCTAATTTGTATATAATAATTTTTTTTTGAAAAAGGTAAATTTGATGTCCGGGTGGCTTGGATTCATTAAATATGAATAAGGCATTTAACTGTATTTGATCTATGCAACTGCAAGAGAAATGAATTTGCAACTAAATTAATTAAAGAACATGCCAGCATATACTTATTATAATTTGGTCCCCTGCGGATGATTAAAGAAAACCATAAATGCGTACCTGATTTAGAAAATGAAGTCACGAGAAAAAACAAGATTTCTAAATTGGGCTTATTTGAAAGGAGAAGCACAGTCTGATATAGATAGAGACTCTACGTAACGGCAACACTCTAGCACATTGAATATATATATATATGGGGTAATTTGCATCTTCAAAACAGTCAAAATTGTTTCAACTTATCTTAACCAAACCTTAAATAATTAAATTATCAACTTTTCCTTTCGCAATGCATCTGATCCGTCCGAGTCTAGTTAAATATGTAATTTGCATGACTATATGAGTTCCGATAAACCAATATTATTATACTTAGTTGTATCCTACACCCAAACATCATTTTGAGACTCCAAAGTCAAAACAATAGTTTTCTTACAAATAAAGGTTGAAAGTGAAAGGGGGGGAGGGTGAATTAAAATTTCACGTTAGTAAACTAGATAATCAAGGAAAGTAAATGCAGCAAGTAAATAGCACAAAGAGTTCTTATATTGGTTCGGAACACCGGTGTGGTGCCTACGTCCAGTCCTCTTGGGTTTCAAGGGTTTCCTTAAGAGCAATTGAGAACTTGATGGGTTACAGAAAGGTTTTGCTAAGTTCCCTGTTTGATGTGCAAATCAGATCTTCTAATTTACACAACCCCCACTTGTATAACCTACACTCTGATTTTTTTTTCCAGTTGTATACTCTTAAGAATACAATGCTTTTATGAAATATAATAGAAGACAATCGTACAAGTTCAAGTGAAGTGCGTACTTCACAACTATAGCTGAGAGAGGTTTATATATCTTTGCTCTTTTTAGAAACCAAGGGTGTTTGAATCAAGGATCATTGATTTTATTCTTGATTCGATCATGATTGATTTGCTGAGTCATGTCCATATCAGATATGTGCATAGCAAATCGAATCCTTCCTTGTATAATGATCTTATTCCAAACTTGATTCTTGGCTGATCTTATCGTCTTGACTTCATCCTTTGATTTCGATTTCTTCCTTCGAGATCTTGGATTCTGGCTGATCTTACTTCCTTGATTGTGTCCCTTGATTGATGCGTATTGTCCTCCTGGATTGATTGAGAGGATATTTTCTTTCTTGGCTGATCTTGTTTCCTTGAGTGTATCCTTTGATTTCTACAAACTGTTTCCCTTGATTGATTGAACAAATATTCCCTTTCCTTTCTTAGGTGTTGTGTGCTTGGCTCAATCAGCAAATCATCTCTTTTCCTTCCTTGAGATTTTGTGCTTAATTTGTTTCTCTTTCTTTTCCTACACCAAGTGACAAGTCAGTTAAAGTGTTGTTATTATTAAAACTTATCGATTGTATGAAGCTAACAATCTCCCCCTTTTTGATAATGACAACTAACTTCATAAGCATAAAGAGATAATAAGATTTCCCTGATATGTTGCGGTTTGTTTGAAGCTCCCCCGGTCTATAGCTACCCTCTGACTTGATTACCTCCTGTTTAAGTGAGTGGACCATTCTCGCTCTTTGACATTATAAAAAAGAAAGAGATATAGAGAACATAAACTATAGAAAAAGCATTAATAGAACTAGAGAGAAGTAGTATTAAGGCTGAGAGCCTTCAAAATATAGTCCAAAAGACACAGACACAGGAACATACCACTGTTAGAATTGTTCAGAAGTTGCAAAATAAACAGAGAGCTAACGATTTTGACCTCAAAAGTACTTCAGGGTGTTGATAACCTTTCCACTGAAAGAGTTGTAGGAGTGTTCCACATTCCTGGATAAACTAGAGTAAAAATTCTGAACAAAGCTGGCAAGCTCGTTGTTGGAAGAGTCAACTCCACTCTTGAGAGAATCGACTTGCCTGATCAGCTTGTTGACTGTTGCGATACCTTCTTGTTTTATCCCTGTCATTGCGATTCGTAGCTTACCTACATCAGTACTGGTATCTTTCTGAAGCCGGAACATTTTCTCAATGCATCATGATGAGTTTCCAGTCCACGCTTCACGACAAGGATGCGAGTTCAATTCACCAGAATCTTGAAGCAAAAGAGCAGCTGACTCTGCAGAGATCTTGGTTGGCTTGGCAGCATCATCCCTTTCTTGGATGGAGTCCTTTTTAACCCATTTGCCTCACATCTCAACACATCCCATGCTGGAGAATGTACGAGAATCATAGGTAGCACTGATTTCAATAGGTTTGACCATGAAGAGGTCAGTTAGTCTATCCACCAATATTCGTGAAATGAGCAACCCATATGGTAAACTAGTAGAGCGATTTGATTCCTCAGAGCTTTCCCACATGTATTCCTTAAACCAGATGGCCAGTTAATTAGATATTTCTTAAGCAGGCAATAGAGTACAAATACATCTCTATTGGAAATGTTGCTCAGAGACCCCTTCTTGGGCAAAAGAGTAGTAGCAATAATATGTGCTAAAATGCGATGTTCAAAGTAGAGAAAAAAGAACCGAAGTCAAACAACTTTGCGCCGCGTTCAGGCACGGCAGACTTGGCATCTTCCAGGGTTACCTAAAAATCATCAGGCCAGGAGAAACTCATGTATGGAATTACACCAAAAAATTTAATACCAAAAACATCCTCAAACATCAGTTCATTATTAATAAGATTATTTCTGGGCCATGGAACAAAAGCTCAAGTATGAAAAGTTTAAGTCTCGATCCATTGTTCCTGGAAGGGTGGTCAATCTTAGCTAGTTGCGAGACTCTCATTGTCAGGTAAGTTCTTTTCTTAAGGCTCAAAAATTATCTCTGCTAGAGTTTCCAACTCACGATTGTAGCTTGACAAAAGAAGATTTGCATAGAATAAACGAAGAACCTCCTCAAACAATTCAAGTCCACAAAGGCTAAATAACAGAGATAATTTTGAGCCTTAAGAAAAGAACTTATCGGACAATGAGAGTCTCGCAACTGGCTAAGATTGACCACCCTTCCAGGAACAATGGGTCGAGACTTAAACTTTTCATACTTGAGCTTTTGTTCCATGCCCCAGAAGCGATGCATGTCCTAGGGAAAGAAATTTCCAGAAGAACTAGGTTTTTCTTTCCTCAAACCCTTCTTCTTTGTTGAAGAAGCTTTACGCTTAGAAGACAGAGACGGGGAAACAAGTGATTCATCAGACGAATCATATGATAAGGAGAGAACAGCTGGAGAATTTGAGGAATGGAGATCAGAGCTTTTAAGAGAAGCCATCGATCAAGTATTAGGCATGGTGAGAATGAGGAGAAGAGAAGAGAAGAAAGAAATAATAAATAGGAGAAATAAGGAAGATGAATGGTTTTATGTAGAGAAAAAAAGTCAGAGAGAACAGAAAAAGGAAAAGATGGGATTAATGGAAGGGAAAAGACTTTTACGGGGAAAGGAAAGGGCGGAGCACACTAAACAAGGAAAGAAATTAAGTTAGAGAATAATAATAAATACATGAACAAAAAAACATTAAATAAACTGTAAATAAGGAAAAGAAATCAATTTATGGAGCAAACACGGTAATACCCAAACTATTTTGAAGGAAACAAAATCTTTCTTCAAGCAAGGGTTTTGTAAAAATATCTGCTAACTGATTCTCAAAATCAACAAATTCTAACGAAAAATCACCATTTTCAACATGATCTTGAATAAAATGATGCTTAATATCAATATGTTTATGTAACACCCCGTATCCGAAAATAGAGATTTCAGATTTCTGGTGTTACAGGTGGCACTCACGGACGCCATCCACGGACCGTAGATGGACTCACGGTCCGTCCTGTAGGTCCGTGGTTCGTGACAGAAAACTTCCCCAGAACTCAGTCAGAAAATTTGGCTAAGTGTTGACCCACGGCCGGACTTACGGTCCGTAGGTCAGGTCACAGACCGTAGTTAGTGTCCGTGGATCGATGCCCCAAAAGCCCAGCTTTAGTCCCGAACTACGGTTGACCAGCACAGACCATCATTCGATCCACGGTCCGTAGGTCTGACCGTAGATGAGGATTAACAGCCAGTTAGCTGAAAATTGTTGATGAGTCAACTTCAGATGGTCATAACTTTTAGCACAAAATGAATTAGGTGTCCCATTACCTATGGTTAGATAGATAATTGAATTATCTTTCCAACTCTACCGAGTTTGCTAAATTCCAACCTCCAAGTAAAAAGTTATGCTCGTTTTAGTGAAGGCCTGTCGAGCAGACTCGACCTACGGACCTAATCTACGGACCGTAGATTGACCTACGGCCCGTAGGTCCAATCCGTAGGTCACTCCGACAGCAGTTAATTCAGGGGTCTTTTGGTCTTTTCCTATTTCGTTTAACCCCTAAGATACGTCATTTAAACCCTAAATCATGAGGTTTTAATCAGTTTAAGCCTAGAAACATAACTAGAACTTACCTTAGTCAAAATTATTAATCAAACTTAGAAGAATTAGAACGCTAAAAGGAGAAAAGAAGTCAAGAACCCTAGTTCAAGAACGCAGCAAGGTTCCATCAGTTCCAGCCCCGAAATCGAAAGATTTCTCCGTGGAATTCGTCACCAGGTATGTGGGATTTCACTAGTGGGTTCCTTTCGCCCATTAGGTCCCAATAATTCAGTCAGATTCTTGATTCCATGATTATGAACAGACCTAGAGTTTCTAGAATTACAGCAGATCATCATGAATTAGTTATTTAAATGTTCCAAATCAGATTATCATGTTATTGCTCAGTTTCTTACATAAATTTCAGAACCCTAGCTATGTATTTCATTAGTTCTTGAATTACACATGTTAGGTCAGATATTTCAGTTATTCAGATATACAAGCTCCAGTTTTATGCCACATTATCAGTATATTTCAGCATAAACCCTATTTTGAGTTATAAATCATGAGAAGCTTTTCTTTAAGACAACACTTGAGTTTTAAACTGAGTCTTAGAGAAAGTTAGGATGAGTTTTGAGAAAGAGCTTCTAAAACATGATTAGTATGACAATTGAGTGGGACATCAATGTATGAATAGTATGGTATCTAGATATACCATCAATGTTTATGCAGTATGACTTCCCAAGTCATCAATGATCATAGTATAATATGATGTTGAATTGTTTTCTAAAAAGAAGTTTTCAAGTATCTACATGTCAGTATTTTGAACTATTCAGTATTCCACTCATAATATGTTCAATTATACATGCCTCAGTTTATGAATGCATCATTATCAGATTAATTGTTGCATTCTCAGTTTGCATGTTCAGTTTCGAGCTATCCAGTATTTACAGAAATGCAGTCATAACCAGTTAACCACTTGATCTATTGGGAGTAGCATAATACCGAGTTGGACTAGGGTTTCAGCGTACCCATATAGTCCCAGAACTACGAGCCACGTAGGTGTAAGTCCCCTCTGTGGGCAACATCAGTTTAGTGATCACGCCAACATGCCTCTATACCTCTGGCAGGGTATATTGGGTCCTCTCGATGGGGCGTATACATCGGACTCCATATTTAGCTCATGTGGTTTATGTCGGTTATTAGTAGCTCCCACAGTTCAGTCAGACTCTATTGCATTGACCATTTATCAGTATATTCAGTATTCAGTCTCAGCATGTTATAAATTGGTCATTGCATCAGTTAGCTCAGTATTCAGTACATTCAGTATCTATATCATGTTCAGATTATATCATTGCTCAGTATGCTTTCTTCAGTTATGTGTTATTTCAGCTTTACTCTATCATGCATGCTCAGTACCTTTCAAGTACTGACGCATACGTGCGCTACATCTTCTCGTGATGTAGGTTCAGGTTCTCAGCATCCAGATCACGCTTAGATCGGTTCCCGATCTCCAGTTCAGCAGCATCAGTGGTGAGTCCTCATTCTTCGAGGACAATAGTCATGTCATCTTTCAGTCTTTTAGTCCTTTAGTTTCAGTTTTGCTAGACTTAGCTGGGGCCTGTCCCAGCATTTTTAGTCAGTTAAAGGCTTATTTCAGACATAGTTAGATTCAGCTTAGTATTTGAATTTGATATTTCTTTTGTATTAAACTCTCAGATTTGATATATTTAGTTATAGTATATGGGTATTCCCCATCTTTTCAGATTTATTTATGAATTAGCTTCCGCATCAGTTTATTATCTTTAGTATGCTCATGATCATGCCAGCAGGCTTAGCTTGGGATCACTTGTGGTCCTAGGTCCCGTGTCCGCGTCTCGGGGGTAGCTCGGGGCGTGACAGTTTAACCCTGGAATAATGCACAATATTTAGAAAGACTAATAGCACTAGTATTATCGCAGAAAATAAGAATAGCTTCATAGAATAAATCATAATCAAGTAATTGATGCATCATCCATAATAATTGAGTACCACAACTCACCATCGCAAGATATTCTTATTCCGTGGTAGATAGAGTGATGAAGGTTTATTTTTTGCTGTGCCAGGATATTAAGGATTGACCTAGAAATTGGCATATTCCACTGGTGCTTTTTCTCTCATTTTTATCACTTACGAAGTTAGCATCTTAATATCCAATTAAATCAAAATGAGAAAAGTGAGGGTACCATAGCCCTAATTCTGTAGTTCCGATCAGATAGCGAATGGTTCTCTTTACTGCAGTGAGGTGCGATTCTTTTGGAGCAGATTGAAAACGTGCACATTTGCATACAATGAATATGAGGTCTTGTCTGCTTGCAGTGAGATAGAGTAGTGATCCAACCATTCCGCGATACATTTTTCATCCACATCTTTGCCTGGTGCATCTATTTCGAGACACGTGGAAGGACTCATTGAAGTTCCAAAAGCTTTTCCTTTTTTCAAGTCCAAATTTTTTTATAAGCTCTTTGGTGTACTTGGTTTGACTAATACAAGTTCCATTAGTTGAATGCTTGATTTGTAATCCAAGGAAAAATGTGAGTTCTCCCATTACACTTATTTCAAATTGACCTTGCATAAGATTTGCAAAATTCTCACATAAAGAGGGGTTAGAGCTTCCAAAGATAATCTCATCCACATAAATTTGCACTATAAGAATATATAAACCAAATCTTTGAATAAAAAGAGTTGTGTCAATTTCCCCCTATTAAAATTATTTTGAAGTAAAAAGGTACTTAATCTCTCATACCAGGCTTTTGGAGTTTGTTTGAGACTGTAAAGCGCTTTGGAAAGTTTATAAACAAAATTGGGGAAAGAAGGATTTTCAAACCCGGGGTGTTGTTTGACAAATACTTCTTCTTTTGTGAAGCCATTTTAAAATGCACTTTTTATATCCATTTGAAAGAGTTTAAAGGGATTAAACGATGCATATGCAAGTAAAATGTGAATGGATTATAACCTTACTACAAGAGCGAAAGTTTCATCGTAATTCATACCTTCCTGTTGGGAGTAACCTTGAGCAACTAAACTTGCTTTCTTACGAATGACTTTTCCATTTTCATCCAACTTGTTACGAAACACCCACTTGGTTTCGATTATCAAGCAATTTTTTGGTCTTTCGATAAGAGTCCATACTTGATTTCTTTCGAATTGATCAAGTTCTTCTTTCATTGCCTGTATCCATGACTCATCTTCCATAGCTTCATTAATTCGTTTGTGTTTCATTTGAGACACAAGAGCCAAAGAAGCTTGTCTTCTCAGTGAAGACTTTGTCTAAATTTTGTCATCAGGTTTTAGAGAATAAAGTTTTCAAGGTAACTGGCTTTATGTCTCCATTCTCTAGGAATACTAGCTTTGTCGGCTAGGGTAGTCGACTCCACCTCTGTAGTAGCTGACTCGTCAGTGTTAGGTTCAGGAGGGACTTTTGAGATCTCTTCAGTTTGTTTAAGAGAAGTAATTTTATCGTCACCAACTTCAGTTTCCTGTACTCTTGGATTAGTGTCATAAAAAACTACACAAACAGATTCTTCAACACTTAAGGTTCTTTTGTTAAAAACTCTAAAAGCTCTTCTAAGAGGTGCATAACCTAAGAAAATACCTTCATGACTTCTTGGGTCGACCTTACCAAAGTTGTTCTTACCATTATTGTGGATGAAGCATTTACAACCAAAAGGATGAAAGTAGCTAATGTTTGGCTTCTTTCCTTTCTAGAGTTCATAAGGAGTCTTCTTTAGTAAAGGCCTGATAAGACACCTGTTAAGAATTTGACAAACAGTACTTACAGCTTCTGCCAAAAAATGATCGGAAGATTTCAATCTAGTAGCACGGTTCTGGCTGTATCTTGTAATGAACGATTTTTTCTTTCTACCACTCCGTTTTGTTGAGGTGATTTGGGTGAAGATAAGATTTGAGTGAATCCATTTTGAGCACAGAAATCCTCAAACACATTATTTTCAAATTCGTCACCATGATTACTGTGAATGGTTGTGATGAAGTAACTTGCTTCTCTTTGAATTTTTCTACAAAACACTTCAAAGTTAGCAAAGGCCTCACTTTTGTGAGTGAGAAAGATTACCCATGTGAATCTTGAAAAGTCATCGACAATTATGAAAGCAAATCTTTTACCTTTGATGCTAGCAGTTCGAGTTGGACCAAAAAGGTCCATATGAAGGAGCTGGAAGGGTTTAGAGGTACTTACAATATATTTTACCTTGAAGGATGAACGAGTTTGCTTACCCATTTGACATGCATTACAAATGTGATTTTTCTCGAATTTTAATTTTGGTAAACCAATAACTAGTTTAAGCTTAGAAAGTTTTTCAAGAGCGTGCATGCTTGCATGTCCAAGCTTTCGATGCCATAGCCACAAGTCACTTGTGACTGCAATAAGACAAGTAAGAAAATAGAAATTAACATTATTCAAAACATATATATTATTTACTCAACGTTGATGAGAGTGAACTTTTTCTCGGGATGGTTGATGATGCAGCTTGTTGTGCTGAAGGTGACTTGAAATCCAGCATCACATAGTTGACTGATGCTAAGAAGGTTGTGCTTGAGTCCTTCAACCAAATACACTTCAACTAGATCACATGAAGAACAGAGAGTAATAGTTCCCACTCTTGTTACTTCTCCTTTAGCATTGTCCCCAAATCTTACACCGCCTCCATCAATCTTTTTTTATGGTTTTGAAATTTTCTTTCTTCCCGCACATGTGTCTGGAGCATCCACTGTCAAGTACCCACATTCCCTTTTTGTAGGTTTTCTTATACTGCTCCTGCAAACAAAAGAGATTAGTTTCTTTTAGGTACCCAATTATTTTTGGGTCCTTCACGATTAATAACTTTTGGTCTCAAAATCCACTTTCTAGAGGAATATTTTCTACAGTTAAAAGAATTGTGACCGAGTTCACCAGAAGTATAACAAGTAATTTTAACAGAATTTTCAGGAGAGTGAGAGTTAGATATAGATCTATTTGATCTGTTGGAACTATGATTGGGAGATCTTCTCCTGTTGAAAGTAGTTCTGTTAGATCTGACAGAACTATGATTGGGAGATTTCCTGATACTATTCAACTGTATTTTAACTTCATCCAGTTCTTCTGTTAGTAAGTCGACTTCAATCGGACTTTCTTCAAGAAGAATTTGCCAATCTATCTTTTCTTGAGCAAATTTATTGTACTCATCAATAACTTTCTGTAATTGATCAACAACCATGTCTAAATAATTTTGTAAGTCATTCGAGTTAGTGAAGTTGAAAGGTAAGCCTCACTCGTTTCACCTAGTACCATGAAGCATATGTTGGTAGTTTCATCATGATCGTCATCGGTCTTTTCTCCTTGATCCCAAGCTCCGAGACTTTTTGGATCTTCTTTTAGTTGATTATTTGTCCTTCTCCGTTCTAGGCAGTTTTGTTTAATATGTCCTGGTTTTCCACAGTAGTATCAACAATCATCGCTTCATCTAAGATCATTATTTTTTAATTCCTGTTGAGGTCTCTGTCTTCTTTGTCTAAGCATTTGCCTCACTCCTCGATTTATGAGGTCCATTCCTTCGTCTTGATAATCACTGACTTCTTCTCCGACTTCAAATATCTCGGCGGTAAATGGCACAATTTTCTTTTTATCATCCTTGCTGTATAATATGATTTTGTTCATAGGCCATCAAGTTACCTCATAGTTCATTGTACGTCATTTTTTGCAAATCTCCATCTTCAAGGACGGCAAATTTAGTTTCCCAAGCATTGGGAAGACTTTTAACAAGTTTTCTAACTTGTAGTCCATTTGAGTACACCATTCCAAGTGATTTGAGTTCGCAGACAATTTTACTGAATCTTGAGAACATGGCTTCTACGTTTTCATCTTAAGCCATTTTGAACAGTTCATATTCATTGACTAGTGAATTGATTCGAGCTTCTTTTACCTTGGTGGTTCCTCCATAAGTCACTTCTAGTTTGTCCCACATTTCTTTCGTAGTTTCGCATATTGATATCTTGTGATATTCAGCTCCACTCACTGCACCATATAACAGACTTATAGCTCTAGCATTAGTTTGAATTACCTCTTGTTGCTCTTTTGTGATATTGAAAGATTCTGGATCAAATAGATTTTTAGTGACATCTTTTTCGGTAGTCCAGGAATATGCTTTGGACCCTTCTTGATCACAATCCATGGTTGATGATCACTTAAGGAGACAAAGATTCTGAATCTATCTTTCCAGTGCGAGTAGTGTTGGCTGTTGAAATATGGTGGTCGATCTGAGGAATGTCCATCTTGAAGTAGAGCACCAGGAATCTGATAATGTGCCATTGGATCTTTGCTCACGTGTGGTTAAACACTTTTATGATGAGACCTACTCTTATACCAATTGAAAGTGAAGAAGGGGGGGGTTGAATTAAAATTTCCTTCAGTCGACTTCCTGCAACAGTTAGTCAACTCACTTGCACGTTAGTAAACTAGATAATAAAGGAAAGTAAATACAGTAAGTAAATAACACAATGAGTTTTTATACTATTTCGAAACACCAGTGTGGTGCCTACGTCTAGTTCCCGTGGGTTTCAAGGGTTCCTTAAGAGCAATTGAGAACTTGATGGGTTACATAAAGGTTTCGCTAAGTTCCCTGTCTGATGTGCGAATCAGATCTTCTAATTGAAACAACCTCTACTTGTATAACCTACACTCTGATCTTTCTTTTTCTTTTCTTTTTCAATTGTATAATCTTAAGAATACAATGGTTTTATGAAAGATAATAGAAGACAATCGTACAAGTTCAAGTGAAGTGCGTACTTCACAACTATGGCTGAGAGAGGTTTATATAGCTTTGCTCTTTTCATAAACCCAAGGGTGTTTGAAACAAGGATCATTGATTTTATCCTTGATTCGATCCTGATTGATTTGCTAAGTCATGTCCATATTAGATATGTGCATGGAAAATCAAATCCTTCCTTGCATAATGATCTCTTTCCAAACTTGATTCTTGGCTGATCTTATCGTCTTGACTTCATCCTTTGATTTCCCTTGGATTCTGGCTGATCTTACTTCCTTGATTGTGTCCCTTGATTGGTGCGTATTGTCCTGCTAGGTTGATTAAGAGGATATTTTCTTCCTTGGCTGATCTTGTTTCCTTGAGTATATCCTTTGATTTCTGCAAACTGTTTCCCTAGATTGATTGAACAAATATTACCTTTCTTTTCTTAGGGTGTTGTGTTCTTGGCATAATCAACAAATCATCTCTTTTCCTTCCTTAAGGGATTTTGTGCTTGACTCGTTTCTCTCTCTTTCCCTGCACTAAGTGACAAGTCAGTCAAGTGTTGTTATTATTAAAACTTATCGATTATATGAAGCTAAGAAAGGTGACCCCTAGTCTAAGCACCTTATATGGCAAACATTATCCTGATCTGACCCTTCAAACTATTAACTTATAATTTTTTTAAGTCTAGATATAAAACCCCGAATTTCCAACCAAGATTAAGGTTTTAAATCAGGAAATAGATGATGAAATAATATGGAAATATAATATGAAAATCATAGTCATAATCTTATCCTCGAGCCAAATCATGACTTGCATATAAAATACTACCTTTAAATTCATCTTTTCATACTTTGGGTTAAAATTACAAGTCCTACATTCATAATCATAAATTTAAGGATGGAAATTATTGCAAACCGATGGAAATTGAGTTATTATAATCATATGCATGTGCCTTGTTTATACAAGAAGAACTCTTTAAAAGTTTTCTTAATTCAAGATTTCTAGCTTCCAAAAATGTTTAAAATACCCGACGAAACATAGTATTTTTTGTGCTAATGATTTTTTCTTCAGCAACTTTTCCCACGCACCAGCTATCAAGGGTTAAAACTTAAAATCTTTGCAGTCCCATTTCCGCTTCTGAGCTAAACCACACCAAAATATCCCAAGAGAATACCTCACAATTATTACTCCATAGAAGAGCTTTTCAGTCAAAGTTTTTTCAAACACTAATTCTATGGAATAAGCTTAACTCTTAAGTTGCTTCGATTTAGATGCAGGCACCCAATATAATATAGATGCAGATCTAAAGGTTGGATTCTTCATTATTTAAAATATAAGATTCGGGGTGCTTTGAATACCAATGTGAGGATTGGGTTAAAATAGATTTTATATCTATAAATAGAATTATAAAAATATATGCCTAAATCATGATGGTCTATTTGAAAAGAGAAGAATGCACCAATCTTTTAGAGCAAGTTTGAATATGTAGTTATTATTATTATTGTTAAGTATATATAAATGGACATTCTTAATGTTATTTTGGTGTAACATGATTATTGCAAATTAAATAATATATAGGACACGATGGACTCCTTGAGTTCATTACGCATTGAAAATAATGTTGACTTGTAATTACCTGTAAAGCAACTGGTTGTAGACTCTTTAGTACAATAACCGTTTTAAAAAAAATAAAAACATCATATGCCTAAATCATAATTTCACCCTAAGTTTTTTTTTTTATTAGAAAAATTATTGTATTTATCTCGAATTTTTCTATCAATTTTGATCAAAGAACAGAAAATTGATTGATAATATTTAGTAATAATATCAAACCCACATTCATATCGTATCAATATGGGTGCGGCATCGAAAGTATTAAGTTAACAACTTAATTTTCTATAACAAAAAAAATACTCAAGATGAGTTTCTAAAAAATTCCAGCATTGGATAATGGAAAGGAAGAAAGAAGACCAATATTTATTGGGGAAAGTCCTTGATCCCGTGTAAGAATAAAATAAAATACTTTTATTCTTTGGATCCAAAATTGACCATTTTAACATGTCTAATCTATGTCATATTTTATCGTTACTTGAGTTGGATCGAATAGATTTACAAAAGTTCTGATTATAATTGTTGGGGGTAAAACATAATTGATATCGCCATCAATAAATTTCACAGATTCATGGAGTTAATCCTCCATTGTTGCAGATCTCAGTAACCTAGACTACATAGGTTAATAACATAGATTTAAAGAAGAAGAAAGAGGAGAAAATCGTATTGATTAGAAACTGCAATTACACATACATGTCCTATTTATAGGACTGAACTAATATAGAAGAAATTAGTTATAACTAACTAACAACTTTCCTGACTTCTAACTGTCACAACTAACTATACTACTGCATTCTTATTTAATTTCCAATATTCCCCCTCAAGCTGGAATCTTCGTAGACATTAAATACTCTAAGCTTGTCTAACAATGCATGATGTTGTGTACTTCCTAACCCCTTTGTGAGAAGGTCTACAAGCTTTTCCTTGGTACTGATATACTCTGTGTGTACCAATCCACTTTTAATTCTTTCCCTCACAACATGGCAATCAATTTCAATGTGTTTGGTCCTTTCATAGAAGATAGGATTAGCCACAATCTGGATAGCAACCTTATTATCACAATACAATGTTACTGGAGTAACCACATGCACATTTAATTCCTTCAGCACTCCCAGCAACCAAATTATTTCTGAAACTGCAACTGCCATACTCCTGTATTCAGTTGCTTCTACTTACTGTGTTGTTTTTTTGGACTTCCAAGAGATTAGTGAATTCCCTAGTTTGATCACATAACCTTTAACAGACCTTCTGGTACTTCGGCAAGCTGCCCAGTCTGAATCACAATAAGCCTCCATCTGATTGCTAGGTTCAGAGCTCAATAGTATCCCTTGTCCAGGGCACCCTTTAATGTACCTCACAAGCCTCAGTGCAACATTCCAATGATACTCCTTATGTTTCTGTATGCATCGAGATAACATTTGCACTGCAAAGTTTATATTTGGACTAGTGGTTGTCAAGTACAACAACCTTTCAATAAGCCTTTGATATGCAGTGACATTTGTGCATAAAAGGGTCATCTCTTTTTCCTGTAACTTCATCATAGTCAGTAGTAGTCAATTTGACACATGCTTCCAATGGTGTGCTTGCTGTCTTTGAGCCTCCAAGACCACAATCAGAGATTAACTCCAGTGCATACTTCCTTTAGTTGAGTACTATGCACCCTTGGACCTCAACACTTCAATTCCAAGAAAGTATTTTAGATCACCTAGGTTTTTCATCTTAAAGTTGCTATGTAGTGTGGTCTTCATATCTTGAATTAGACCATCACTATTCCCTGTTATGAGAAGATCATCCACATAAATCAGTATTGCAACAATGTCATCACCAACCCTTTTTGTGAACAATGAGTGGTCATATGGACTTTGAAAATACCTAGATATGATCAAGGCATCAATTAACTTGAGATTCCATTGCCTAGCAACATGTTTCAAGCCATATAGAGATTTCAAGAGTCTGCATACTTTATACTCCCCCTGTCTCTGAAATCCTTGAGGTAGTTCCATGTAAACCTCTTTAGTTAGATCACTTTGAAGGAAAGCATTGTGATCATCCATTTGGAAGAGAGACCAATTGTGGGTTGCTGCAATGCTAATAACAACCTTCACAGTAAACATTTTAGCTACTGGAGAAAATGTCTGATGATGAGTTCGAGATTTTAACTCATTTAGGGATTTATTTTGATAGTTTAAGTGTCCTAAAATGACTAATTTATGCTCTAAACTGATGTTAAAGTGTTGATTTGCAATTATGAAGGCTAAGAAGCAAGGCAAGGACACTACCGGGCAAAAAAAGAGCAAACAAGCTAAAGAAGTGAAGAAAAGCGATCATGGTGATCGCCAAGACCACTCATCGAACTGCCGAGTGGCTTTTTAGCTAGCCCAAAGTTCCAGTGTGCCAACCCTGAGGAAGAACTAATTTGGCGACCGAAATGGGCAGTCGGCGGATCGCCAAAAGACTCCACGATGGCGACCTTGATCGCCTAAAGCCACAGATCCCTGAAGAAAAAATAGCCAATGCAAACCGGCGATGGATTGGAGCAAAAGGCAGATCGCCGACTGGTTCGGCGAGGTGCGACTTACTTCGCCCAATGGTCTTTCAGGCCCCAAAATTGGGAAACTATAAATTGAAATTTTAAATAGAGTTTCAGGAGTTCAGATTCCCTACGTTCGATATTTTGCAATTTCTCTGAGTTTTTTAGTTTTCATTGAAGACTTTGAAGCTTGAATTTGAGGATTTGCAAGTGGGTTTTGGAATTTATTCAATTTAGACCATTGTAAAGACTTGGAAGCTTTTACCCAGCTCATGGCTAATATAGTTGGTAATCGTTTCTCTCTTTTAATGATGTGTAGCTAAAACCCCAATTCTTTGGGTGTGATCATGTGTTTGTTTGTCTTATTAGCTTATGGGTATTGTTGTTTAATGATTAAATTGCTATTTTAATGTGGGTTTGATTGATAGCTGAGTAGTAATTTATAAATTGTAGTTGCAAATACAATTTTAGCTTAGTGTTTTGGGCTTGCTCGAGAGAGGGGTTCTAAAACCAAGGTTATCAATTGATGATTGTAGTGTGGGTTGTTGTGGGTTTAGCTCGAGAAAGTAAATCTTGACTCATTCCTAACTATGTAACTCGAGAGAGTAGGTAAATTTAGGTTTTGGGCTATATTATAGTGTTAAGCTTGCCGAGGTTTGACAAAACTTGCATGTACCGTAATAGTTGTTCGAGAAAAAACTATTGCACTTATAGTCTAGCCTACCCACAATGATTCAACAAATTATTATTAAATTTCAATTACCCGTATAACATAATTAGCTTATAATCGATCACATCCCGAGAATTCCTCTTAATCTTGTGGAAACCCCTATTTTCATATTTGTTGTAGTTGTTAATTGACAAACCAATTCCCCCCATCTTACATTTACTGTCACCCATTTCAATTTAGCTAAATGTTATCGATAATTTCTAATTCTACCACCAATTATATTAGATTTGTAACTTTGTAAGTCAATTCGAACTTGTAGCGCTCCCCGTGGGTTTGACCCAACTCTTCGTTGGGTTTTATACTAGATTATGATCGCCCACACCTAGTCTTGGATGAGGTGTGGTTGAGCATTTATCAAAAATGGCGCTGCTGCCGGGGAGTGGTGTTTAGAATTCTATTATTGAAGTTTAAATTGTAATCTTCTTGTGTTGTAGTTGAATCAGCTTACTTTGTTTTGTGTTTGTGTTGGTTTGTTTGAACGGAGGAAGAAATGAGCGTGAACGGTAGTAATGGTAACCATATTGGGCACCAAGATGATATTGGAAATCTGAATGATGTGAATGACCCAATTCAATTGGGTGGTGTTGGTGCTATACGTCTACCTCCTGTTGAGGGGAATGTTGTCTTTTATGTCACTGGCACAATGCTACAACTCTTGCAAATGAAAGGGCTATATGGAGGGCAATCCCATGAGGATCCCCATGAGCATATTTGGAACTTCGTGGATGTATGTGGTCCATTCTCATTCAAGATCATTTCTCAAGAATAAGTCTGTCTCCGGTTGTTCCCATTCTTTTAGATGGGTGAAGCTACCAAATGGTTAGGTGATCTACCAGGAGCTCCATCACCACTTGGGTTGAGCTTACAACAACATTCCATGTGAGATTCTTTCCCCCTATCAAAGATGATGACGCTCAGAGATAGTATCCAAGGTTTCAAATGCTTGGATGGTGAACTAATCCACGAGATGTGGCTGAGATTTCAGAAGTTGGTACTTCAATGTCCGACTCACGGACTTCCAAACAACGTGCTTCAACAATACTTCTATAGGAGTCTTGACTCAGTGAATAAGGGTGTTGCTGATCAACTTGTTACCAGAGGTATAATGCAACAACCTTATGAGGTAGTGTCTCAACTCCTTGAAGGCATGCCTAAGATCAATAGAGAATGGTACACTTGTGAGTACCAAGTGTCTCCTCTCACTTTTAGGATGACGAAAGAGCAGATCGAGAAAGATCAAGAGAGACCAAAATATGGCCAAAATGATGACCCATCTAAATTTATTGTCGAAAAATGTGATGGGTAGTAGGTTGAAGAGTGTAAATGTTGTGGGTATTGGTGGAGCAAACCCCGAAGAAGCATAATTTGATGCACTGTACAATGAGGAAGTGAACTTCCTTGCAAATTAAGGAGGAGGGTTTCGTTCAAACTATGCAAGGCCAGGTGGAAATTCGAGTTGGAATAGAGATGATGGATCGAGAGATCGTGATAGGGAATGGCATGACCATAATGCTACTTGGAAGGAAAGGGATGGTGAAAATAAAAGATACCCCCACCTCATGAATGCCCAAAGCCTAAAGAGAAAAGATCTGGCCCGGAGAACTTCCACACAGAAGACATGCTTGAACGCATTCCCAATAAGGTAGAAGGGTCAGACAAAGTGTTGAACGAGATGAATGAGGACGTCTCAACTCTCAATCAGGCGGTGTCTTTTCACTCAGTGTCTATTAAATAGCTGGAGACACAAATGGGTTAAATCTCGACTAATTTAAATTCAAGGCCAAAAGGAGGGTTGCCTAGTTACACAATGGTCAGCCCCAAAAATAAAGCTTGAATTGGTATTTCCGTCGTGCCACGACGTTAAATAAGGCGATTCTTAGGAGGAAACCCATATTTTTGATGTTTTAAATTTTTCTTTTGAATAACGGGTATTGATTTTGCAGGTTGAAAAGTTGAAAGTGTTGAAAAAGTAGTAGAAGGCGAGCTCAAAGTACTATCAGCGACACGCTGAACAGGTTAGCGTGCCCGATTTGGACCGTTATTTGGATTACCCAACTTGATGGATAGTTCTGTAAAACTCGGTAGGCCAAAAGCTCAGTCGTCGACTCGTCGAATAGGTCGGCGAGCCCATCTTTTCCCACCGTTTGAACCCCCAAATTGCTTGGAGTTCTGTAAAACTAGTCGAGCCAAAATACAACTTGGTGCATCGTCGAGTGGGTCGGCGAACCCAACATAATCTCCGACAGTAGCACAAACGAAAGAGTTTTAAAAGGGCTAAACAGTTTGAAATTAAAAAATCCTTCACTTTCTCACTTCTTCAACTTCTGCACTTTCACTCCAACATTAAAATTCTAGTACTTTTGCATGTTTACTCTTTTTTTTGCGAGGGATCTTTGCTCGAGATTGATTTTGTAATTTCTTTGTCGCCTAGTATTACAAATATCATCATCAAAGGTTGCTTTTCTGAACCCCAAACTTAATTGTTGGTTGAAATCAAATGCATGTGATAAATTATTGTTGAATATCGTTGGGTAGTGGAGTTTGATCATCGTATGATTGTTGGATTGGCTGTATTTAAATGAATTCGTGTTTAAATGATCGTAAATGGTTAATTGTCATGTCAATAGTTGATTAAATTATTGGGTTGTGTTGATTTTGTGATGGGTCTAGCGGGGTGAAGTCTGAGTAACCCTAGATTCTGCTAATTGTCATATTTTTCCCGATGATGGAGCGGTTGACGTCATTCTTAAGGAAAAAGGACATCAATTGACCAATCTTGTCCAAATTGGGAGAAGTCTGAGTACCCCGAGGGGGTGGGTAATATAGGTCTTGCTTTAATTTTATAAAGTGAGTTTTTGATTTTGATTTCATGGGCTGCGGGCTTAATTTTGAAGTACGATGTGGAAAACTGGCACGTTGGGCCATTTGGCAAGTTGGGTCGAGCTCGCCGAAGGGTTCAACAGTTTGCTAAATGTCCCTTAGACCGCCCTTTATTTTGTTAAATGTTGAGGTTGTGTTCTGTAACTTTTAGAGATAAGCATGTGCTCGTCAAGTTCACCCGGCGACTCGCCCTTCTGCATCCCTAATTCCCATAATTGTTCTGTAACTTTCGGTGAGCTACTTCTAGCTCGCCTATTGGTGTCGGCGATCCTCCAAATGGCCCTGGACATTACCGACCAGATTTGATCCTCTGAACTTTTTGTTCTGGAACTTTTGACGAACCCGACCTGGCTCGCCAAAGTGGTTCGGGGACTCGCCGATCATTTCCGCAAGTCTTCCTGCAACAATTTTTCTGAAATTTTTCTAACGTTTTTCACATGGTATTGCAGGCATTGCTAGACCCAAGGTAGCAAGTAGAGACATACCACCCCGAAAGCGGGTCCACGAAATTACGATTAATGAGGATGCAACTGCGTCCCAGGGGAAGGTGACAAAATTACCTCCAAAGGAGGGGGGGTAAAGGCGAGGGAAAGGAGCCCGTGGTTGTGACACTTGAGGAGGCTAGCTCAGATAGTGAGGAGGTGTACGAGACAGACCTCACCACCCCAGGCACTGAGGATGGTCCCATAGTGACTCTCAGGCTTCTATCTCCGAGCCTGAGGATGAACAATTACTGCAGGCCAGGAGAACGACGTTAAACTCCAAAGCTATGAACGATACGTCTACGATACCATCGCCTCCTCCTCCTCCTCCAGCTACAACATCAACAAAGATAGTGGTCCCGACACCACTAGTACATATCCTCCTCCCCGGTCACTCAATCGACTAAAGGCCGAGGGTTTGAGGACTTTCTAAGCGGAGAAGAGATTGTCTACCGACGATGTGGAGGACGGATACCCTGAGGTGTGGAGCACTATGGAATACCACAAGATTGAAATATTCGCTAAGCCTGAGGCCCCTACACTCCCTATTGGCTCCGAGAGTTCTATGCAGTCTATGGTGAGCTAGTGCCGAAGGGGAAGAATAATGCTAGTATGTTAAAATCAATGGACTTCGTGATGGTTCCTGGCAAGAAAGTTAAATGTTGCTGCTCATATATTAATGCTGTCCTGGGGTGCTCTTTGGATATTATGCATGATTACATCGACTTGGTCTAGAAGAAAACCTTGGAGGACCTTAGGGTTGGCTGGCACCCCTTATATGATGCCACCCTGAGGTGGATTGAGGCAGGTGCACCAATAGAGAAAAAGGACCTGAACATTGTTGCCATAGACTGGTTCGGATTCATCAGCAACACTATTATGCCATCCCAGAACGAGTGAATCCTTAGACACCCAAAGACAGCCTGTCTAGGTTCTATCATTGCTCGCCAAAAGCTGAATTTAGGGTTGCTTATTAAGCAGGAGATGGGCATGAGGGACACACAGAGATAAACCTCGCTCTCATTCTCGGTGCTGACCACCGAGTTGTGCAGATGGGAACAGGTCTCGAGAGATGAAAAGAAGGATGTCGAGGTGACACGTACTTCTTCTACTGACATCTGGCCTTTTGAGGCCGAGTACTAGCGGGATAAGGCTGACAGAAAAGAGGGCAGCACCGTGGATACTTCCCCAGAGGTTGATGTTGAGATCTTGCCAATAGAGGCAATCATGCCCCCTCAGGCTACTGCACCCCCTCCCCCTAGATCTTCTGCTGCTACTGCTCCTACCTCCCGACCCCCTATCACCCAGGCTATGCTATATAAAATGGGCCATTTGGCCCAATATGCTGATGTGCGTAACTCCCAGGTAGAGACCGCTATGCCTGGGATGGTAGAGAGGGCTATTGCTACTGGCTTTGCCCTAGTTAGGGTTGAGATGTGGGATCACAAGATGCACTAAATGCCTTTACTATTGCAGTCGCAGGTTGTGAGCAGAGCCGAGGGGATACAAATGAGGTGACGACCGTGAAGGCTGATATTACTGGGTTGAGGAAGGATGTGGAGTAGCTGAAGTCCACATACTTTACTATGCTATTTGGGACGGTGGAGATTCCCGACATATTGAGTGCAAATATTCCAGCTTGTTCTGAGGTGCCTCCGACTATTACTGTAGATGAGACTAGAGCTGATGATGATTCTGCTAAGTCAGAGGCTGAAATAGATGAGGAGCATCTAGGTGTTACTGATGCAACTGTCTATGATGAGTTGGCGGACCTAGAGGAAGCTATGGTGCATACAATTGTGCAGGCCTCTTTGTGGGATGTTTTTATGGTGGGCTCCATTGGAGACTAGTAGGCTAAGACACTCGGCACTGATGCCCAAACAGAGGGAGTGATTGATATGCACACTTCACCCCAGGCCTAGCCTGGCAGGATAACCTTTTTACCTCCCTCTCCGTTAATTTTAAGACTGCATCTATTTTTAGTTGCATTTGAGGACAACTGCGTATTTTTTTTGGTGGGGTGAGTTATTTCCATACCTACCTCTTGTGGGTTGTTTTGTGAATGTTGGGTTGATTTTGATTGTGTTTTTTTGTGAATATTGGAGCGTATTGGTTTATATATATCTTTGTTGTTGGATTGTGATTGTTGTTAAATTGTGGCCCATTGTTTTAATTTGAATATGTTGTTGAAATGGTTTTGAACCAAGATGAATTTTTGCCAACTCTTTTGTGTGTGATTGTGGCTGTTCTTGTGCAAATTAAAGTGTCGGTTGTGGTCAATTTCGATGACTTGAATAGTGCTCTTAATTGAATAAGATGAATGTGTGCTTACGTGAGGAAAACTAAGTTACATAGGCAATATGTGAACTTTTAGCATCTCGTTGTGACTAGCCGATTGTCGATTAAGTCTCGGTGATGAACATTGCACGCTAGCAAGAAAGTGTGGAGTCTTGTTTGATAATTGTATCAATGCCTTGTGTGGTGATGTTTTCTTGAACATTGTGCTTGATAACACCTATAATTTGCCCCGTTGGTCCGATTGATTGAGTGAAGCAACCAATTGAAACGATCTTAGGCAAAAGTTTTGAAAAGTGAACCAATTTGACAATATACCTCTTTGTGGCCAACCTTGTGAGAAATGTGAACCTTGATTGGCACCTTTTGAGCCTTTCCTTTTCTTTGGAATTAACTTAAACAAATTTTACCTCTTCATCCCATCACCCATAACCTTCATGAAGTATTGGTGCAATTACATAGCCAACTTTGGCCAAAAGCCTAAGTTGGGGGTGTGGTGAAAAAGAAGGAAAAGTTTTTTAAGTCGTGGATGTATGTGGGCCGTTCTCTTTAAAGAACATCACTCAAGAGTCAGTCCGACTTTGTTTGTTTCTCTTTTCACTAATGAGGGAAGAAACAAAGTGGTTGACCGTACTACCACGGGATTTGATTATTTCTTGGGAGGAGCTCAAAGAGGTGTTTTACGAAAGGTTTTTCCCTCATTCAAAGATGGTTAAGTTGAGGGATAATATTCAGAAATTCAAGCTGGTCGATGATGAATTGATCCATGAGACATTGAGGTTCCAAAAGACGCTTCTCCAATGTCCAACTCATGGGTTTCCGGATCATGTACTCTTGAAATATTTCTACTGGAGCCTCGACACAATGAACAAAGGTGTAGCTAATCAATTGATTAGAGGTGGTATAATGAGTCAACCTTTTGTTGTGGCTTTGGTATTGCTCGACGAGATGACAAAAAATTGTCGTGCATGGTACATAAGAGAAGATCACATGTCTCCTTTGAATTTTGGGCTGACCAAAGAGAAGTTGGAGAAAAATAAAGAACGTGATGAAGACATGGCCAAATAATGACACAAATGACGTTTTTGACAAGGTATGTCATGCAGGATGTCTATGAAGCTATGAGTCCATTGAAAGTGAAGAGGTATATTTCATGTCAAGACTAGCGGAGGGTTTTCGTTCAAGCCTTTTAAGGCCCTGTGGGAATCAAGGTTGGAACTGAATTTTTGAGAATGGACAAAGAGAGCAAGATCTAGATTAGTTTGATCGAGACATATATTGGAGGAGACAAGATGATGATGATGCTCGGTATGTGAACAATTATTGTATTGCAAAGTCAAAGAATGATCCTGAAAGCTTTCGGACCGAGGATCTGCTGGTTCGTATTCTAAACAAAGTGGAAGGATCAAATGAAGTTCTTAAGGAAATGAAGGTGGATTTATCATCTTTAATAAAATGGTAACCTCTCACTTGGCCTCCATAATGCAACTTGAATCCCAAATGAGTCAACTTTCAGCTCAATTAAATTTGAAACCACAAGAGAGTTTTGCTAATGATATTGTGGTTAGTTCAGATAATTAATCATGACCTATGCATATCAATGTTAACTCGAAATGGTAAAGTAGTGGGTAGTCATGTGAAAATTGATGGCATTGAGATAGATGGGTTTGCTGAAGAATCAGAAAATCAACAGCCCAAAGAGATTGATGATGTACCGAAGAAAGTTATCACCGGTGAGATGCAAACATCAAATGAGGGAGCTGCTTCTCCTTCGATACCTGCAAAACCATTCCCTAAAGTCAACCCACCATTACCTCGAAGATTTTAAAAAGGATAAAGATGCAAAGTTCCAAAAATTTCTCTCAGTTTTCAAAACTCTATCAATTTATCTTCCTTTAGTTGAAGCGTTGTTGGAAATGCCATGCTATGCAAAGTTCATGAAAGAATTAGTTACCAAGAAGAGAAGTATGGATTTTGAAATAGTTGAGGTGTCTCATAATTGTAGTGCCCTGATGACGAGCAATATAGTTGATCCTTGGGCATTCACTATCCCATGCTGTCACGACCCAAGGGTATTCCCTAGACGTAACAAGGCACATAGAACCCCGAAAGGCACCATGTTAGCCACTTAGCATACCATAACATAAGGCATTAGAACAATTAGAGTAAAAACGCAATTCAAGTCTAAAAGTTATATAATAGAGCAAAGCGGAAGTCTAGACTTGTCTCAATTAGCCATCTATTACAATTCATGAATCAAAGAGGGTCATAACCCATACAACATAATACGAAAGTCAAATATGAGAATGGAACTACTAAATGAAATATCCGTCCTCGAATCATGAGGACTCACCACAAGCAAGGAGAAATGAGTAATTCCAAGCTCTAGCCACAATGAGAACAACCTTGAGAACCGGACCCTACACTTGGGGAAAAATGTAGGAAAATATGGGTTAGTACAAAAATACACTAAGTATGATAGCCATGCATAAAATCATGAAAACATGCAAAAAGGGACATTTTTGTTGAATGCATTCAATTTACTAGGTTAAAACATCATTTTAAAGATAGTGGAAAAGAATAAGTCATAAGCATTGTCAACTCATAGATCGTCATATTATAGAGGAACATGTCATACATACCCTCAAAGCCTACTTGTGCAATGCATGAATAAGATCCCATAATCCCACCCATACTAAGAAAAACTTCTTGAGTAACTAGAGTTCATAACTCATATTCTTGTTCATACTATCATAGTGGGATAATCCTTAACCGACATAGACCATGTGAGCTTAACATTGAATCCGGTGTCTACCCCACACCGAAAAGGGGTTGTTCTACTTGCCTAAGGTAGAACCATAATCTTAGCTTAGGTGGATCCACTAGCTAAAGACGTATGAGGCACATAGTTTATGGGATAAGGGGACTTCCATCCCAAGAGATTGCTCCTAGAAACCCGACCTCTACTATCGTGAGGGCTTCCATCTCATATCACTATCCACTCGGTGCTAAGAATTAATTCCCACGGACTTCATATTAAGTCTTGACTTAAGTTCATACTCATGGAAGAATGTGTTGACACTCAATCCAACATAACTCCTACTATAGCTCATAGATTCAATAGGTGAGAATAGCCTTTCAACCTTAGAATCATCATATTGTGAGAAAACCTTTCACATCATATCATATTCATCATACATAAGTGTGTGCATAAGGATAACTTCCAACTACACAACAACTAGATCATAGCCATATACACTTTACTCTCAAAGTGTTCTTAAAACATATACTTAAATCTCATAATCATGCATAATTCTCATACTTTTCCCTTCAAAGACCATAGATCATATTCAATCAACACATCTAGAATTACTACATTAGACGTGGATATAATCATAATTCAATTAACCCAATCACTACATGTATGATCTCACAACATTCTTCTATAATCACCAAACCCATATCACAAGATCATAATTGAGTAATATGGGGGTTTCATGGATTCTTGGGGATTTCAACATAAAAACCATAATTAATCATCAATTCAATCATAATAAAAACTAAATTAAACATTAGAATCATTTTTGAAAGGAATCCATGACTTGGAGACAAACCCTAACTTTTGGGGGATTTCTATCTTTGAAATTGGGGCTTTGAAGGGAATCTATGGATGAAGGACTACCATACCTTATCAATGGAATCCAATGAATTTGATGAGAAGAACTTGTTATTTGAACCCTAGCTTCACCTTCTTTTTTCTTCTTCTTCTTTGGAGTTCTAGAGAGAGAAATTTTGGTGAGGAGATAAACTTTGGCGAAATATTTGGGTGTTGCGAAAATATGACTTAGTTTAGGTGAATTTGACTTAAAAATGACTTATATAGTGACCCTAAAATTACCCAAAACAACTTCACTTTGATTGGACTTAAATCGGAATTTCCCAAACTAACCCTCACTTAAAGACCACGTGGGGCTCCACGAGCCGTGGTCCCATCCGTGGTCTTGAGGTAGTGGCTAGGCAGCTTGTGCCTTTAGCTCACAAGCCCAAGGCATTTCATGAGGGGCTCCATGAGTTGTGGAGCAAGCCATGAGCCATGGTCCCTCTGTGGGCCTTGAGGCAGTGGCTTGCTACTTTCCTAACCATGCTCACACCACCAAGGCATGACCAAGGCCACTCCCTTGAGCCGTTTAAGGCTTCACAAGCCGTGAAGTGGCTCGTGTGGAGGGGCCAACTTGAGGCAGCCTTAAGGAGGCTTCTGCCTCCACCTTCACGAGTGGAACCACGACTTGTGGTGACCACCACTGGTCGTGAAGACCCTCGTGGTCTTGTGGAAGTGCCTTGGCAAGGCTTGGGCAGCCTTGGCCCTTGGCCTTTTACCTTGGTTCTAGCCCTTCTCCCTTGACTCTAACCTTAACGTTTAGCTCTAGTTTAGCCTACCAGTTTCCGGGGTGTTACATTATCTCCCCGTTGGGAACATTAGTCCTCGAATGACGATCTAGATACCTTATGGATTTAAAGACTCAAGACTAGCAGCCCATCATGCCTGAAACATCAAAATGATGCACAATTCAAAGGAGGAATCATCAACTCCATCTCAAACATAATCAATGCAACATAAGGAAGTAGGAACTACATCTAACAACCCATTATGCATGAAACTCAACATGTCTCATATTCGTAGGAGGAACTACCTTCTTGAACTAAAATCATGCTCAACACAATATTATGGAGCCAATATGCAATTATTCTCAAAAGCATACTAAAACATGTTCATCAATTCACATCATGAAGTCAAATAGGCAACTCATACTAAATGCACAACAACATGAGGAAAATCAATCATAAAAACTCATTTTCTTACTAAACATGAATTTCATCAAGAACACGCATAACATAAAGAAATCATGGAAAAACTAATTTAGCACACACATGACCCCCAAAACACCAAAAACTCAAGAGGAACTTTTTACCTCAAGCTTGAATAGGAGTAGAAGGAAAAAGCTGAGGATATCTGGACTTCATATCGGCCTCGGCCTCCCAAGTAGCACCCTTATCTAAGTGATTTCTCCATAAAACCTTCACGGAAGCTATTTCCTTGTTTCTCAATCTCTTGACTTGCCGGTCTAGGATCTCTATCGGAACCTCTTCATAGGAAAGACTTTCGTCAACTCCCAACCCTTCATGGGGAATAATGGATGCTGGATGTCCAATACATTTCTTAAGAATAGAAACATGGAATATCGAATGAACCGAGGATAACACATTTGGCAAATCCAATTCATAGGCAACTTTACCAGCTCGTTTTAAAATTTTATATGGGCAAACATACCGGGGACTAAGTTTCCCTTTCTTGCCAAATCTCATAACACCCTTCATGGGTGAGATTCTTTAACAGACCCAATCATTAACTTCAAATTCTAGATCCCTTCTTCTCACATCGACATAAGACTTTTGTCTACTTTGAGTCGTTCTCAACCTCTCTCGAATAAGCCGAACCTTCTCAATGGCTTCATAAACTAGCTCGGGACCTATCAAAGTAATTTCACCCACCTTAAACCGACCAACTGGAGACCTACATCTCCTACCATACAAGGCTTCAAAAGGAGCAATACCGGTACACGAGTGATAGTTATTATTGTAGGCAAACTCTATTAAAGGTAAGTGGTCATCCCAATTACCCTTAAAGTCTATTACTTATGCTTTCAACATATCTCCCAAGGTATGAATGGTGCGCTCTGCTTGACCAGCCGTTTGAGGGTGGAAAGCAGTTCTAAGCTTCACCTTAGTACCATGCCCTTTTTTGAATGACCTCCAAAAGTGAGAAGTAAATTGAGTACCTCGATCCGAAATAATAGATAAAGGGACCCCATGCAACTTCACTATGTCTCTTATATACAACTTTGGATAGTCTTATTCCGAATGAGAAACCTTGACTGGAATAAAGTGGGCTGATTTTGTCATCTGATCTATAATGACGCAAATAGAATCATGTTGCCTTCGAGTGCGAGGCAAACCCATAATAAAGTCCATATTCACATCTTCCCTCTCCCAAGTGGGGATACTTATATTTTGGGACAAGCCTACCGGCCTTTGATGCTCAACATTAACTTATTGATAATTAGGGCATTTGGCTACAAATCCCCTGATATCTTTTTTCATACCATTCCACTAATACACTTCCCATAGATCATGGTACATCTTGGTGGCTCTCAGATGAATAGAATATCGAGAACTATAAGCTTCCTCTAAAATTTGTTCCCTTAAACCATCAACAAATGGAACACATAATCGACCTTGGTACCTGATGAGTCCACAAATTGGACTCATTTAGGGATTTATTTTAATAGAAATAGTGTCCTCAAATGCATATTTAGTCTAAATATCTGTTGAAAATACTTAAGTTTCAGGTATTTGAGGTTTTAGTGGAAGGTTGGACATTTAGGCACAAAAATGAACAAAAAGGCTGAAAAGAACGAAGGAGCTGAAGCCTGAGCATCGCCAAACATGCTTGGAGATTCACCGAAGGGACGCACTCCGCCCTTTTGTTCCAGTACGCGAAGCCCTAAAGGAGAAGGATAAAAAGGCGATGAATGGAGCAGTCGGCGCTTCGCCGATCAGTTCCGTGATGCAGAAGTATACCGTCCAATGATCTAGAACGCACAGATGCTGAAGGAAAAGCACAAACTGTTGTGAACTAGAAGAAGGGCGAATCGCCGAGTCGTTCGGCATTCGCGACTAACCTAACCGAGTGATCTGCCAACACTATTTTCTGAAGTCTATAAATACTAAACTCTTTACTAGTTTTTTGAGGGAGAAGAGAGTCTGAACATTATTGTAATTTTTACTTTAGCTTTGATATTTTCTCTCAAGTTTGGAGACGGTTTTTGGAGGAGTTGAAGAAGAAAGGAGTTCATCTTCCTCAAATTGGAAGTGGGTCTTCTCTATTCTTCTTTCTTTTCTTGAATCAAGGTTTAATTTCTTATACCCACTTGATTTCAATATCTTTTTATGTATAATTTCTTATTTCTTGATGTGTGGCTAAAAACCCCCATTCTTGGGGTGTGATTTAGAAAATATGTGTTGATATTATTATTGGGTTTTACTTGCTGATAGGTTAGATGTACTTTAATGGTGATTTTACCTAGTGGTTGTGGTTTAACTTAATGGGTTTGTAGGTGCAAATACAAAACCACCCATGTGTTTTTGGCTTGCTCGAGAGAGAGGTCACGAAACCAAGACCGCTAGACTGATGGCCTAAGGAGTGGATCGACATGAGGTTCAACCTGAGAGGGTGAGCCCTAGTTCCATATCCTAACACTCAAATTGAGAGAGTGAGTGGGGTAAGGCGTAGGCTAGCCTTCATGCGTCCAATGGGTGTCCGAGAGGAACCCTCTTGAAATAGGGTAAGTTGCTCGAGAGGGAACTTATTTCCATCTAAAGCTTAGCCTAGTCACTATTATCTTGCAAATTTCCTATCGAAAGCATGTACCCAACGATTTATACCAATATATATTGCGGTCACATCACAAGAATCTCTTCCCAAACTTGATTTCCTTTATATTTTACTATTTTTATTTAATCTTGTGACAAAACCCCCACTGATATTTGACACTTTTGTGTTACCCATCAAATTTACTCTGTTTTATTCATGAATTTCTAAAACTACAACTAATTAGAATAAGATTCTAGTTTAACTACTATTTTCAGTACCACTCCCTTGGGACTCGACCGCAGCCCTTGGTTCGATTATTATACTATTGCACGATCGTAGACACTTGTATTGGAAGTTGTGTCGTTGATTACGCAAACATCAAAATGGCGCCGCTCCCAGGGAGTGGTGTTACGTGAATGTTTTTGGTTTAAGTCAAAATTTGCTTTCAATAATCATAGTTTACTAACCTTGTTTATAGTTTTTTTTTTCTTTAAATTTGTTGGTGTATGTAGGTTCCTTGAGCATGGCTGAGGGAAATGGTGGTAACTCGTCTGAGATAAAGCAAGAAGTCTAGAGGGACTTCACATTATGTGCACTGGTAACTCAGCTGCACGAGCTGGCCACCAAAATAACAGAGGTGGAAAACCAGTGCAAGAGTCAAGGGAGGTACATACCTCCTCACGAGAGAAAGCAATCTAGAGGCATGGAGAACAACCATGTTGAGGACACACTCCAAATCATTTTTCAGAAGATCACCGAACAAGATCAAATGTTGGAAGAGATGAAGGAGAGTATTGAATCAAATGGTTGGCTCTCATTCTAGATCGATCCAGCTGATCAGGACACTCCTGAATTATGCGGTGCCTCTTCTTCACTCAAACGAACTATTAGGGGTTACCTAGTAACACTAGGGCCAACGCAACCAATGGGTAGTGAGTAACGACATGCGTCGAGTCATGACGTTAAATAAAACGCTTCTTGGGGGGCAACCCAAGGTTTTAATTGCTTAAATTTTCTTATATAAATAATAGTGTGTTAGTGGTGCATGTTAGAATGAGGAAAGTGATGAAAAGTACAGATTGGCGAGAGAATGTTCAGTCGGCGGACCGCCGAACATGTCAGCGTGCCTGACCTGACCCCCCGTTTGGCTCAACTTAAGTTCAAATTAGAGCCTGTAAAACTCGGCGACCTTGAGAAGCATTTTGGCTCATCGCCAACCAGGTAGGCGATCTCGACTTAGACCTCCGTGTTAATCCCAAGAAATTGACAATTCTGTAACAATCGGCGGGACAATGTACCACTCGGCGATTCACCGAGTGGACTGGCGATTGAAACTAATGTCGCTGAACGAGCACGAACTTGATGGTTTACAATGGCCAAAAGATTCAAAACTTCAACTTCTTCGCTTTCCCTCGCTCATAAATCTCCTAAACTTGCACTAAGGTAGTATCTTCTTCAATTTAGAGTTACTCTAGCATTTTAGTTTGGGACTTGTGCTTGGAATTAAAACACTTTGTGATGTTTGCGTAATTAAGACACAACTTCCGATTCAAGTGTCTACGATCGTACATTAGTTTAGTAACCCAACCAAGGGTTGGGATCGTCCCCAGAGAGCGGATTTTGAGAATTTATAAAGGAATAAAATTTAGTTCTAACTAGTCTTAGCTAAAGATATTAACGAGTAAAAACATTGTAAATTAAAAGGGGGACACAAAAGTGTCAATTAACAAATGAGTGTTTTGTCATAAGTAAGCGAAAATTAGTGAAATCAACAAGGAAACCTAAGCAATGAGAGGGGGATTCTTGGATATAGAGGTCACCCCATTTTCCTCCACCGATATCCGGCGTATAGAGGCCAAGTTCACACGAGAGGAGGTTGACAGGAGGAGAGCAACTCCAACATGTACTTCTCTAGAGGTTGATGTTGACTCATTACCAAAAGAAGCACCTTCGTCTACTCTGACTTCGGAGCCTTCAGGTACACCCGCTCCTTATTCTCCTTCACAGACTCAAAGTACATCCTCTTCCTCCCAGCCCACCAGTATCACTCATTCCATGATCTTGAAGATGGGGCAACTAGCCTATTCAGTGGATGTGAGGGCGACGCGATTGGAGAGATCCATCCCATGAATGATTGACAATGCCATCTCCATCATCGTCTCACTAGCCGACCTTGCCCCTCTGTTATTTTGAGGTCATATCTAGTATTCAGAGTTTGCCTCAATTTGGTACCGCTCTCGCGGCCCACACCAAAACCGTGCTTTACCCCTAGATGTCTAGTCAACTGCTGCGCCTCAACGCATTTTGGGGAGAACCAGTTAACTCTGGGTGCGAGTGGCATTTCACCCCTAACCACAACTCACCCGCTGATTCTTCAACATCAGTTGGTCGGACCTCCACTTAATTTCACCCAAGCTTCATCCTGGTCATGGATAGATCACCCAGGTTCGGGTCCATAAGCAGTGACAATTGCCCTATGAAGACTCGTTTTCGCTACGGCTCCGTTGGGTTCCCTTAACCAAGCCATTGCCTATGAGTCGCTGGCTCATTCTTCAACAGGCACGCGGTCAGAGCCCTGGCTCCTCCCACTACTTGGGAGCTTACGCTTTCATGTTCTATTTCACTCCCGGGGGTTCTTTACCCTCACGGTACTACTTCGCTATCGATCACCTAGGAGTATTTAGCCTTGCAAGGTGGTCCTTGCTGATTCACACTGGATTCCACGTGCCCCATGCTACTCGGGTCAGAGCCTAAGCTAGTGATGCTTTCGGCTACTGGACTTTTGCCATCTAGGGTGTAGCATTCGAGCTGCTTCGACTAGCTGCACGACGCTTGTATTGCTCTCCCACAACCCCATTTTCACGGTTTAGGTAGCTCCCATTTCGCCTGCCGCTACTACGGGAATCACTTTTGCTATCTATTCCTCTGGCTACTAAGATCTTTCAGTTCTCTTGGTTCTCTCTTGCCTGCCCATGGATTCAGCAGCAGTTCGAAAGGTTGCTCCAGAGTGCCCTCCTGGGCTGCAATCCAGAAGAACTAGGAGCTCGAAAGGACCGGTCAAAGGAATTGATCCAAAGCTCGAGTATGGTACGAGGAATTGATCCGCCTATTTATTTGCATAGTTGAAAGTCAAATGAAGCGAGGTGACAAAACAAAGAAAATCAATAGGAGAGGAGATAGAAGCCTTAAAGGCCTGGCCGATTCCAATTCCAATAATGGTACGATGCTTTAGGGCAGTGAGATTCCTCTTTTATAAGATTCAAGATTAAAAGATGGATAGTTTTCAAATCTGCCATAAGGGAAAACGCGGATGAAAGAACACTTTAAGATTTAACTACGCTCAGCCAATCTCTGAGGTGAGGGTGCGACGGTCAGTCTAGAGATTGAAAGGAAAATGAAAAAGGATACTTTATCGAATATGCCAGGCCCGCCTCTTCTATCAGTCTAGAGAATATGGGTCTCTCAAGGGGTCGGGAACACTGTTAACTGGATTCCAAATCAAAGAATGCAGACATGGGAACTGAATAGATAGCTTGGGGCAGGGGAGCTTCCCTTAAGAGAAGCGTTCATTTATATGGCAGGAGAAGGAGAGGGAGAATCACCATCATCAGCTTCGGAAACTTTTTCTCATATTCTAGAAGTTCTAATCGCCTCTAAGTCCAATAGTGTTCCGTTAGATAGGAACAAATTTGATAAATACTGAGAACTCTCGGATAGAGTATTAGAATGGAAAGATCCATTAGATAATGAACTATTGGTTCTAAGCCATCTCTGATGATTAATCAACAATTCGAAGTGCCTTTCTTGCGTATTCTTGATAAACCAGCGTTTATATATAGATGTAGGAGGATCCGTTTGGGAAGTAAGAAGCCCCTTTGACATCTCTTCATCTGCAAATAATTCTCGATGTGAAAACACAGAGCCAGGGGTTGATCTTTGAATAGGAAAAAAAGTGGATCTGCAGGGTCCAAAATGAATTGTCTTATTCGAAAAAGGCCTTGTTCTTTTGAAGATCTATCTAGTGTCTGGTACTGCATGGTTCCACTCTGCAAGAACCCCGAATCAGTCTCTTGAAGCTCATCCTTTTCATCATAGAGGATCCGATTGCCCCGAAATGACCTGGACCAATAGGGAAATCCCAATTCATTGGGCCTTTCGATACAATCAAATAGAAAGCCCCAAGGGCGCCATATTCTAGGAGCCCAAACTATGTGATTGAATAAATCCTCCTGCGGGTCAAGGGCTCCTTCTCCCTCCCATTCTTCAAACTTCGATTCATATTTTTCATAGAGAAATCTCTGATCAAGGATAGACCAAGAGCCCTTTTGCATCATATCTAAGAAATCCCATTTATGCCGTTCACCTGCTGCATGTATTTGAGTCCTGGGCGGCACGATTACCTCTCATAGCAGGTGTATAAACGATGGGTCCACCGGGTTGAGAGACCCGCGAACTGGGTGTGCTACCTATCGCTGATAACTTTAATGTAAAATACCAGGGATTCGATATCCCAGGTTTGATTTTTACTCGACTCGTTAAAGGGTGAAATTTTTTACTATGATCAAGAGAGATAACGACATGATTGATAGTCTAAATAAAAAATGGGTTGACCGCCCGTCTCTACGATGATGCGCCTATGCGGGAGGAGGTAAAATATGTACTAATACGGTTTTGGAAGGACTTGGATCTTTCAGAACCATAAGTATCGTACTACTACTAGTGGTTCAGGTGATGTAGCAGAGGTGAATACAAATTTAGGTTCCGGTGAGGTGAGCACAAATAGTAGTTTAGATTCAAATTGGTTTGGTGAGGGCGACCGCGAAAGTCACCGAATGGCTTAGTACAGTCTCTGGGCTTTTCTGCGCTTTCATTGGATTAGTTTTCGGATAGGGAAGAAGGGTAGCACCATCCCGGGTGTTAGGATATATTTGTAATGTAGAATATTATGTTAATAAAAAAACACATGGAGTCATTTTTGCATCCTTGCATCAATACCCTAGTACCGAGTATCCTTAACGCTTGCCACCAGGCCATACCCGCAATTACACCATACCATTGCCATATAGTCTCATAGACCCGCATCTTTTAAAGAGACGAATTGGTACATATGGGCTTCCGCCATCCATATAATCATGCGATAGGCATCTTATGCTGCGGCAAGCATACTATGATGCGACATTTATAGGCGGGGAAGTAGCCTTGTAGTCTTGCTTGTTCATCCTCGGGGAACTGAACTCCCTTGAGATAGGAAAAAAAGAGAGTGAGGTAGTGGACAACTAAGAAAGATTATATTTTCAAGGCTAGAAGTGCTATAAAGGAAAGTAGGTAGAAGAAGGAGACAAGAACTATCTTGCTATACCTGAATCAGTTTGACTCAATGCTTGAACTTAGATCTTTCTCCCCAGCTTCTTTCTACGATTCTAGTCAAGCCCCGCTAGTATGCCTCGAGAGCCTGGGCTACTCTTTTTTTTCCTTACCCATATATCACAGTTAGTACCCTCAAAGCCATTGCCTTTCAAGTAGAGCGTCTTTTCAAGTCAGTCTTGTCCCGCCTGCTCGTTAGCAAGTGCCTCAGGCCCTGCCTCTCTTTTCCAACAATCTCAGCTAAGTGCTTTGTTCCCCTCCTTTTAGGTGAGCTACTTCGTTCCAGCCTTTCTCTTTCTATTTTGAAACACTTTTGGCTTGAACTCTATTCGTTTGAGCTTGCAACCCTTCTCTACCTATCTTTTCAGACTCATTCCCTTTCTCTTTTGAAACAATCTTAGTTCAAGCACTGGTCGACAGACTCATCTCCAACTATATTTTCGGAATGCACTCCTAGATAGAGAAGGGCAGGTTCGAGCCCAGCTCGTGAAAAGGCCTTTGCTATTAAAGGAGAATGAGCATTCTCTAGCTCCGCAACTCTAATTGTAACATGATCTGGGGAAGCTGTTCAGTAAGGAAAGATCGTATCCGCGTAGAGCAGTTAGGGCTAGAGCAACAATCTTCTTACTTCCGGTTGACTGAAAGGGAGAATAAGACTCTTTATTTGCCTTAGTTTGTGAAAGACCCCCGGAAATACAAAGAAGAGTAAGAATACAGTTTCTAACAAGTTTAAATCTCCAGATTCAGCGAATGGAGCAAGAGCAGGTTTATCAGCTGGAAGTCATGTCCCCGGCTAGCGGAGAAATGGAACTATCCTTGCGACTTCTTCCCTAGATTCATTACTTCCTTAAGGGAAGTTCTCATTCGAGGATTTGAGAGGATTCTCATCCGGCTCTTAATCAGCGAAAAAAGGAGTACAAGAAGTCTCACCCGGTGGACCAGTAAACACTTTACCTACGCGACAGTCAAATGAGCATTATACTGAGTCATTGGAAATCGAAGTAACGGAATTGGAGACTTCCCCAATCGGAGATAGGAGGAGTGACCTAATCACTTAGGAAGAATCGAAACCATAGAATTCCAGCTTCGCCGTCCTTACCTTCAATCCAATCTGATTCTGATTTCGTGGAAAGTCTTTCAAGTTCGGATACGATCACCCAATATAACCCTCCTTAACTGCCCTAGCTTCTTGCCTATCGGGCATGGTGGCACATCCTTCTTGATTGGGCATCTTTCAGAGAGGAAACTGCATAGAGACGGGTGCTTTACTTCCTGCTCTTTGTCCATTTGGAGAATAGTGTTTGAAAGGACAACTCCTAATAAGATTAGATGCTCGACCCAAACTATTAAATATCTCTTGATTCTCTTAAGGCCACAAATCATGAAAAGTAGGGCAAGAGCTCTATCAAAGACTGTTTCAAACCTTGTGCTCTGATTACCAAGTTTGTCACGACCCAAGGGTACCCACTAGATGTAACACATCACATGGAACCCCGAAAGGATCCAAGTAAGCCTCTTAGCATATCATCATCACAAAAGTAAAGAATAATAGAAAATAGAAACACATTTTTAAGTATTTAAGAAAATTTTCAGCAAAGTAAAGCGGAAGTCTAGACATAGTCTCATTTAACCATCTACTAAAATCGAGGTCTCAAAATAGGGTCACAGTCCTTACAATAGAAATCCAAAATGATATACAAAGAAATGAAGGAAAAAAAATGTCATTTGTCCTTGGATCCATGAGGGCACACCACAAGCTTTAGAGAATAGTCAATCCAAGCTTGAACAAGACTAAAAGATCACCTCAAACGCCGGAACCTACACTTTGTGGAAAAATGTAGAAAATATGGGTTAGCGCAAAAATGCACTAAGTGTGGAAGTCATGCATAAAAATCCTTAAAACATGCAAAAAGGGACAATTTAGTTGACACCAAGCTCTTTGTCAACTTTAAGAATCATCATGCACAAGAGTGTAATTACATAAGTCAACCATGCCATAAGCAACCCTAAGCCATTCTTGTGCATTGCATAGACAAGATCTTATAATCTTATCTAATACTGAGTATCACTTTTAGGCCACACATTCATGCATATCATACCTTGAAATCAACCATAGTCAATACTCATAGGCAAGGGAAACATTAATGTTGATAGATTGTAGCAGGTAAAGTCACTCTTAGCAACAATTCAAATTATACATACATAACTTCATCTATTTTCATAGCATAGAGAAATACCACACAATAACCCCCTGCCAAAGCGTACTTATGTAATGCATAAGTGAAGTCCCATACTTCCACTCACACTAAGTAGAACTCCTTGAGAAGTCATAGGTATAGTTAATGTTCATGTTCTTTTCATATTCATATTCTTGTTATTTAGGGAAATAGCCTTAACCGACATAGACCATGTTGAGCTACATGGAATTCGGTGTCATGTCCCACACCAAAAAGAGATGTCCTACTTGCCTAAGGTAAAACTAAATGTATTATCTTTTAGGTGGATCCACTAGCTAAAGACCTATGTGGGCACATAGTTATGGGATAGGGAGATTGCTTCTAGAAACCCTAAACCTATTACATTGACGGGGGAGCTTCCATCTCATGAGGTTACTTTAGATGACCCGGCCTATTGTATTGATGGGACAGCCTCTACCTCACATTCCATATCCACTTGGTGCTAAGCATTACTTTCCCAAAATTTACATATTTAGTCTTGAATTGTATTTACATGTGTGAAGGAGTATCTTACCCTTCATTCAACACAACTCATAAAATAGCTCATGGTTTCAATTAGGTGACAATGGATTGTCAACCTTAGAAATCATTAATATATGAGTAAACCTTTCACATCATGTTCATAGTGTTTCATGAGAATAACCTTTCAATCAACACAACAACATTATCATAGTCCTAGAAAATTAATGCATAGTCATGTGTAAGGGTATGGGGAGAGTTATATTGCATCAATACCACAATTACACAATAGTCATAGGATCTTCACTATCTAAGTGAATCATAAGCTGATACATAATTCTCATCAACATGTACAAACCCTAATAATTTGCCCTTCAAGGCTATGAATCAAACTCAACCCAAACTTCTAGAATTACTACATTATATAGAGGAATATCATGATTCAAAATCTTAATCAATGTAACATAATCAATTGACATGCTTTCATAATCAATCAACCCTTATCATAATTCACAATTTAGCAATATGGGGTATTCATGGGTTCTTGGGGGTATTTAATCATAAATCAACAATTAAACATCAATTCAATCATAATCCATCATAAATCAATCATTAAAAATGATTTGAAAGAGAACCCATGACTTAGATTGAAACCCTAGGTTTAGGGGGAATTGAAAGTGTTGAAATAAAGTTTTGAAGGGACTCTATGGGTGGAAACTACCCATAGATGAAAAGCCACCATACCATATGAAGATTTACTCATGAAATTGAAGAGAAAAGGCTGCTCCTTGAACCCTAAACTTGACCTTGTTCTTGTTCTTCAATGGAGTCTTAGAGAAAAAAATATTTGGGAGGGAAGGAGTTTATTTTGGGGTCTTGAGAGAATGAACTAGTTGACTTAGTTTAGGGGTTTATTAGATATTTATAGGTGTCATAATTAGTCTTAAATGACCCTACTTAATTATTTAATTAACCCTATGCCCCTTCCTTAATCCTTAACTTAAAAACTAAAGTTCAAAAATTGCCCTTACTCATGACACCCCCACTAACGGACCATGGGTGGGTTCACGATCCGTTGATGGGGCAGAGATTTTCAGAAAAATGGGGAGGTCCATCCTTGACCCATGATCCCCACCTATTGGGTGTGGGTCCACCCACGGCTCGTGGGTTCCCATCCATAGGTCAAAGCTCTTTTGGAATCTTTTTGGGGATGCCTCAAGGTCCTCCTCAAGGATCCTTGGTTGGTCGTTGGGGGGTCATTCCTTGACGTTTTAGTTCAAAAACACTTGTACTAGTTAAGGGAGGTTATTTTATGACTCTAATCTTTACGGTCAACCCCATTTAGGCTACTAGTTTACATATTAGGCTCTAGCATAGTTTATTAGTTTTCCGAAGTGTTACACTTTCAAGTACTAATGCATACTTTACGCTACATCTTCTCATGATGTAGGTTCAGGTCCTCAGCATTCCGACCGCGTGTAGATCGGTTCCCGATCCGTATTCAGCATTTTCAGTGGTGAGTCATCATTCTTGTAGGATGGTAGATATATTTTCTTTTAGTTTCAATCTTTCAGTTCCAATTTTTCCTAGAGTTAGCTGGGGGCATGTCCCAGCATCTTTAGTCAGTTAGAGGCTTATTTCAGACATAGTTAGATTCAGTTTGAGCTTTGAGTTTGATCCTTCAGTTGTTATTAAACTCGTAATTTATATATTCAGGTAGTATTGGTATTCCCCATTTCAGTTTATACCATGTTTTAAGCTTCCGCACGATATTTCTCTTTTCAAATTTATCTAGTATGCTGTGATATGCCAGCTCAGGGTTAGCTTGGGGTCAGTCGTGATCCTAGGTCCCGTGTTTACATCAAGAGGGGAGCATCGGGGCGTGACATGAGTAACTAGTATAACAATAGTGGCTCCTGTACTTGCCAACCCATTTAGAAAAGCTAACTCCTACTGAACCATTTCAGAGGACATAGGGGGCGACCTGTATCCCCAACATGTTATTCCACCTTCGACTAAACATCCTTCTCAATCTCAACTCAACCTCTTCCTCAACATGGTCATGGGGTGGGGGATGGGTTTACTTTTTTGGATTAACTACCGCTTGAGCTCCACTTATGGCGGGTGTAGCCCCCATTCTTCCCATGCCCCTATCTCTGCCTCTACCTCTTACTCTAACCATTGGTTTCATCATTGAAGTTGGTACTCTAACTCTATATTGTTAGTGTCAACCTTCTGCGGATAGAATGTGAAGGAGGTTATATACCAATCTGGATTGCCAGATACCAATTCGAATCAAGTTAAAGCACAAAGAAGGAAGAAATAAGAGAAATTTCCTAAAGTACGGTAGCCTTCTCAAGAAAAGTAAAAAGATGTTTGTACCATTCCACAAGATTCTACTAGACCATTTTTTGTATGATGAAATCAATGAACCTAGGGATGATACCAAATTCTCCATGACTTTAGCCCGCTATGAGTGACAACCACACTAACCTTCCAGTGGGAGAATTAACTAATTACCATCACACAATCCATAACAATCAAATTATAACAAATTTTTAATTAAAAGACAAGTTTCAAAAATTAAGGTTTCATAAAATCACAAGCCATTATCGTCAAACATTTGCACAAAACAACCCCCTAGAAACTTAAAGTCGTGTACAAAAATTGTAGTTATCTAGAAATTTTAAACTAACCCTTTAACGCCAAGTTCAATATTGGGAGTTCTACTTAACCGATTTTGATGGGAAAAGTCTTATGATTTCCTTAATGTCTTAGCTATTTGAAAAACTATCCTAAGCTTAGACAGTCTACCTAATCCTTTCCTGGATTGACCAAGACCTCACCTTGCTCAAATTCAGTTTCAGATTAGCCTAGCCTGGCATTTTTAAATCACCATTCCAAAGGTTCTCCTACGCAATTTCTTCCACCAATGGTTTTCCCATAAAGACTTGTGAGGTCATTACATTATAACATTAATAAGTAAGTACCAAACTAACAATCAGTGTCTTGACTGTTGTTTTGATGTCTTTCCCTGTTGTTTTTGCTGCAATACTTGAAGTTTTAAAATAAACCACTTTACATATTTTAGAATTAAATATGACTTCTAATAAATAATTTTATAATTATTAGATTTAAATATTTTTTAAAATATAATAATTAAAACTCAAAATACCTTGTACATAATAAATATCGAGACAATATAAATATCATAAAAATAATGTAATCCATATGTGTTGAGCCTACTTAATTGTCACAACCAAACCCTATGTGAGTGGAACCCACACTATACCCAGTGGAAGAATTAACTATCAACTAATACACAAGTACTAAATCAACTTAAACAATATTCTATATAAGTAAAACAGGTCTTTATATCAACCATTATGAAGACATTCGAGGAAAACCCCCTACAAGCTAAAATTCATGTACTAAAATATCAATGTAATCTAGAATATGGGAATGCAACCCCAAAACAAAAATAATCTAAGTCCAAAAAAATAGACAAAAGGTAAATGAAGAATCCATAGTGGCTCGGAACAAGTATCTCACTCTTGGATTCAGAAAATGTTGAAGTCACAATTTTGATGAGGCCACCAAAATATGCATTCTACAGAACATTTATAGAGCAAGTGCGGTATCAATAAAAACTCCATAGTGTAATCTTAGGATCATCGACAGACTCTAGTTATACAAAATATGAATAGGTAACCACAACTTAGTATAAAAGATAACATATGCAATAAATATAATCAGCAAAATTGCAACAACTCAACTTGGTTCACTCATGGAACTAACAAACAAACAATTACATGTACTTGGTGTGGTACCCGAGCCAATAATTAGTAATTTTTACTGGCGTAGTACCTGAGCCAACCATATAGATATCCCATACCAAGCGTGGTACCTGAATCAACTGAATATGTACTAGGCATGGTACCCGAGCCAACCAAGAAATATCATGTACCAAATATGGTACCTGAGCCAACCATTAGTATGTACCAGACGTGGTACACAAGCGAACCGACAATCATACATCACAATCTGAATCAGAATAAGAATCACAATGAAATTAATCACACCTATACCACCAAGTTAACACATTCATTATGCTAGATTCAAAACATAGTAACATTTCAATTATACTCTTTCCATTTCACTAACCATTCATTAGATAGATAATATTAATGAAAAGTTTATGAAGCACATATAATATCAAAGAGAAATAATCAACCATCACCTGCCTCAAATTATAACACCCGGAAAATTGGTAGGTGAAACTAGAGCCTAACGTATAAACCTTATAAGTTTATGTATAAATTGGAGTTATAAAAGTGTCCAAAAAATTGGCTAAGTATAAGTTTAAGGGAGGATTCAAGGAAGGGGAAAGGATTCTCCTTCCTTAGAAGCTTCCTTGAACCAATACCTTAGCCAATTTTGACCAAGTATATTTTCAAGAGAGGGTTCAAGGAAGGTAAAAGTCTTCACCACCTTTAGAAACTTCCTTGAATCAATGCCTTAGTTTTTTGTAAGGCAACCCACTTGAGGGTTTAAGGACCAAGTGGGGGGACCACCACGCGTGAGGGCTGCCTTAACATATGGGCAGTGCACATGTACAAGTGGGGGCCCACTGTCGTGTACTCCCTTGTAGACTTATGCCTTAGCTTTAAAAAGCTAAAGGCAAGTCCAAGGGAGGGTTTAAGGTAGGTACATCAATTCAAGGGCCTTAAAAGCCCCCTTGGTAATTGCCTTAGTTTTATTTGGGCAATCCAATGGAGGCATCAAAAGGGGTAATTTCCTAATTTCTTTTTTAGTCCAAATTAAATGGGTATAGTCTATATTACTTTTAAATAAATATATATATGGTATAAATAGGTCATTTGAATACTCACATGGATATGCCTTAGCTTTAAAAAGCCAAAGGCAAAGTCCAAGGGAGGGTCCAATGGTAGTGGACCACTTCAATGACCTTAAATGCTTCCTTAAACATTTTCTTAGTTTTTTTGGTAAGTCCATTTGTGCAGGGGCATTTTCATAAATATTATTTTTAAGTTAAATTAGAAAGTGGGTATATTTTATATTATTTCTAAATAACTATATAAGGGATTTTATATTAAAATACCCCCAAAATTAATCACTTTCACAAAAACCAACTTCAAATTAAAGAGTTCATCTCTTCTCCAATATTTATCTCACTAAAAGATCCTCCATTGTAGAACACCAAAAGCTTCAAGATTAGGGTTCAATCTCCAAGGTTTTCACTCCAATTTCGTAGCAAAGCTTCAATTAAGGTATGTGAACCTTCATTCATGAAATTTCTTTCTCCATGAAGCCCTTCAACACTAATTTTCGAAATTGGGAATTTGCTCAAAAACTAGGGTTTTGATTTTATCCATGGGTTCTCTTGAAAATGATTTCTTTATGTTAATTATCCTATATTATGATGAATTTGATGTTTATTGAGTGTGTTTATTGTGAAATTCCCCATGAACCCATGTGTTTCCCCATGATCCCAACGTTATGAAATTGAGATGTGTTTGTTCATGCAATGTGAATAATTAGAATAGTATCTATGTTAATTTAGTATATTAATCTTGTTTGATTCATACTTAAATTAGTAATTCTAAATGTGGTTGCAAGACATGATCTATGACCCTTGAAGGGTAAATTTTAAGTGTTGAATCTTGAAGTATAACCTTGAAGGCAATGTATGAAGGTACTCTATATTTAAGATTCTTATCTATGAATGGATTGATCCACTTGAAAGGTGGAGGTGGTTACTTTTCATGTATTTATTTATGAAGTTATGTTCCACTTGAATGGTGAAGATCCAATGACTAATGTGTGAATTATGGTATTGTTGAAAGACTAGTTTCCTTTACTACTACACATGATTATGAATGAATTATCTTGGATGATTATATGATGATTCTAAGGTGAAAGGTAGTTCTCACCATGTTGAATCAATGAGCTATGTTATGAGTTAGGTTGAATGAAGGGTAATGTACTAATTCACATATGAAATTGTAATTCACCTTAACTATGTATAAGTTTGAGAATAATGCTTAGCACCGAGTAGACTTATAAAGGGGTTATAGTGTGTCTTCCTTATGCTATGAAGATATATGAATTATGTATGCATGATATGGATTGTTTCTATGAGTGACTTTATTTATTATAAGATATGAGCATGAATGTCTCCTTGTTTGTGAATGTTGGCTACGAATAAGGTCAAGGTATGTTATGCATAATCATGGTGGCCTAGAAATAATACTTAGTGTAGATACGGTTATGGGATCCTATCTATGCATTGCACATGTAGACCTCAAGGTTAATTATGTGATGGTTTTATTAGGATGATATGATCTTGGCATTGAATTATATATGTGAACTATGTCTTATGAAGATTGGGGTATGCATTATTTTGTGTTGGAGACTATACTTGTGACTGTGATGATATCTTCTATGTTATGATGAAGTGTGTATGGTTTGTCTTATGAGCTACATTCTCTATCTATTTCAAAGATGATGTTCAAAAATGGCATATAGCATGGTTTCAAACAAAATGTTCCTTTTAAGCATGTTTTAAATGTTTTTATGCATGGCTACCATAGTTAGTACATTTTGTGCTAACCCATATTTCTATGTTTTTTTACAAATGTAGGGATTGGTCCTTGGTAGTGGTATTGTTGGTTCAAGCTTGGATTAGTTAGTTTCCCTAAGCTTAGTTGGTGAGTCCTCAAGCTTCGAGGACAAGTAGTTTACTTTGAGTTTCTTTTAGTATTTCCATTTAGAAACTATTGTAAGGGAATTGTCCCTATTCGATTGTATTAGATGGTCAAATGAGATAATGTCTAGACTCACATTTGTTTTATAAAATGACTTCGATTGTAAAGAAAAAGTTTTAATTTTTCCGCATTATTCTATGTCTTTATGTCATGATTATTCTAAGGGCTTGTACGAGACCCCTTCGGTGGTCAAGCACGCCTTGATACTTCTAGGGGTTAATCCCGGGTCATGACAAACTTGGTATCAGAGCATAAGATTTTGGATAATTTTAGGTAGATGTCTCATAGACCACGTCAAGTAGAGTCTTGTTCATGGGTGTAAAGCACGCCACACTTATGAATGAGAGGGTATAAGATTCTTAGGATTTCACTTCTTCATTACTCTTGAATCGTGCCATAGAACCTAACTCTATAAGATCTCTCTCTTATCCCTTTTCTAGAGTCAGTGCTAGTAGTGAATGAGTTTTCGGAAGTTTTTCCCAATGGTTTGTCGGTATTCCTCTCAAGAGAGAAATAGATTCTTAGTTGGTATTGACCTTAGCCCGGATATGCACCATTTCTCAATTTCCTCATTATATAATGGTTCCAAAGGGGTCAAAAGAGTTGAAGGAGCAACTAAGGGAATTGATAAATAATGAAGTATCTCTTTATGGGATGCTCCGATATTGGTGGTTAGAAAGAATATGGGTCTCTTGAAATGTGCTTTAGTTATCACTTTTTGAGTAAGATGACGATTTAGTACAAATATCTCCTTTTTCGGATTTGGTACCTAATTTTGTCATGAGAGGGTGATATTGCAAGTTGTTGAAGCCATTGACTTTTGCGAAGATAGCTAAGGTGAGTTTGGTCATGTCTTTGGGATTGCTTGAAAGAAGTGTTACTTGAGGACTTTAGTAAAGGCTTTCCTCCCAAGGGGGAGATGACATGCTTAGAAAGCATAATTTTTGAGATCCCGATATCCTCTTCTTCTTCTTCTATTCCTATTCTAGTTTGAGACCAAGAGTTTGTAGTTGGGCTTATTTTATTATTTGGGAGTCATATGTGATTTATGTGTTTACATGGTCTCCTAAAGAGATGCATGCTTTAGAGAAGTCATGTTTAAGGGGGGAAAATGAATTTTTATGACTTTTGTTCCTCATGTTGATATGCATTTAGTATGTGTTGCCTATATGATTCATGAGGTCAAAGGTTTAAATAAATATGCTTTTTTAGAAGTAATTGCATAATTGGCTGCAAGGTGTTATGATCAGTATGTTTTGAGTTGGAGAAGGTAATTCCTCCAATAAAATCAGAAATGTTGAAGTTTTCATGCATAATGAGTTTGTAGATGTAGTTCCTACTTTCTTGTGTTGCATGGAGTATGTTTGAGATGTAGTTGAGATTTTCTCCTAGTTTGTGCATTGTATTATAATTTTGCATACTTGACTTCATGATGAAAATTGACAAAAATGCTTAGGAGAGTTCTTTATGTTATGGCATGTTAGCTTCATATTGAGGTGTTAAAATTGTTTTAAGTTGGAGAAGATAGTCCCTCCCATGTTTATGTGAATTGATGAGGTTTGTCCATATTTGTGAAAACTTGTGTTTTTAGAAGAAGATGAATTTATGTAAATTGCTTTCCTCATGTTGTGGTGCATTGACTTTGAGTTACCTATTGTACTTCATGAGAATAATACATGAGCATGCTTTACTTTGGAGTTGAGAGATTCCTCCTTGAATAAATGCTATTTGAAAATGAGAATTTGCATATGAGCTCAATGAGTGTATGTGGAGCATGTAATGACTAGGAGATGATAATCCCTCCTTGAACATAACTAATTATGAGAATTTCATGCATATAATATTGATAGATGTAGTTCCTACTTCCTTTTGTTTGTATTGACTATGTTGAAATGGAGTTGAAGTTTTTTCCTTTATGTGACGTATTATTTTGATATTTCATGCTTGTTTGGCTGCAAGTCATGACTCTTTAAATTCCGTAAGGTGTCCAAATTGTGATTCGAAGATGAATGTTCCCAAGGGGGAGATAATGTAACACCCGGAAAATTGATAGGTGAAACTAGAGCCTAACTTATGAACCTTATCAGTGTATGTATAAATTGGAGATATAAAAGGGTCCAAAAATTTGGCCAAGTATAGGTTTGAGGGATGGTTCAAGGAAGGCGAAAGGATTCACCTTCCTAAGAAGTTTCCTTGAACCAATGCCTTAGCCAATTTTGACCAAGTATATTTTCAAGAGAGGGTTCAAGGAAGGTAAAAGCCTTCACCACCCTTCGAAGCTTCCTTGAACCAATGCCTTAGTTTGTTTTAAGGCAACCCACGTGACAGTTTAAGGACTAAGTGGGGGGGCCACCACGCGCGGAGGTAGCCTTAACACATGGGAAGTTCACGTGTACAAGTGGGGGCCCACTGCCTTGTACTCCCTTGAAGACTTATGCCTTAGCTTTAAAAAGCTAAAGGCAATTCCAAGGGAGGGTTTAAGGAAGGTACAACAATTCAAGGGCCTTAAAATCTCCCTTGGTAATAATTGCCTTAGTTTTATTTGGGCAATCCAAGGGAGGCATAAAAAGGGGTAATTTCATAATTTCCATTTTAGTCCAAATTAAATGGGCATAGTCTATATTACTTATATATATATATACATATATATATATATATATATATATATATATATATATATATATATATATATATATATATGGTTTAAATAGGCCATTTCAATACTCCCATGGATATGCCTTAGCTTTAAAAAGCCAAAGGCAAAGTCCAAGGAAGGGTCCAATGCTAGTGGACCACTTCAAGGACCTTAAATGCTTCCTTAAACATTTCTTTAGTTTTTCTTGCTAAGTCCATATGTGCAGGGGCGTTTCCATAAATATTATTTTTAAGTTAAATTAGAAAGTGGGTATATTTTATATTATTTCTAAATAACTATATAAGGGAGTTTATATTAAAGTATCCCCAAAATTAATCACTTTCACAAACACCCATTTCAAAATAAAAAGTTCATCTCTTCTCCAATATTTCTCTCTTTACGAGTTCCTCCATTGAAGAACACCAAAAGCTTCAAGATTAGGGTTCAAGTTCCAAGGTATTCACTCCAATTTCGTGGAAAAGCTTCAATTAAGGTATGGGAACCTTCATTCATGGAATTTCTTTCTCCATGAAGCCCTTCAACACTAATTTTCGAAATTGGGAATTTTCTCAAAAACTAGGGTTTTGATTCTAGCCATGGGTTCTTCACGAAAATGATTTATTTATGCTAAATATCCTATATTATGATGAATTTGATGTTTATTGAGGGTTTTTATAGTGAAATTCCCCATGAACCCATGTGTTTCCCCATGAACCCAACTTTATGAAATTGAGATGGGTTTGTTCATGCAATGTGAATACTTAGAATAGTATCTATGTTCATTTAGTCAATTAGTCTTGTTTGATTCATGCTTAAAGTAGTAATTCTAAGTGTGATTGCAAGACATGATCTATGACCCTTGAAGGGTAAATTGTAACTGTTGAATCTTGAAGTATAGCCTTGAAGACAATGTATGAAGGTACTCTATATTTAAGATTCTTATATATGAATGGATTGAATCACTTGAAGGGTGGAGGTGCTTACTTTTCATGTTCATATGTATGAAGTTATGTTCCACTAGAATGGTGCAGATCCAATGACTAATGTGTGAATTATGGTATTGTTGAAAGACTAGTTTCCTTTACTACTACACATGATTATGAATGAATTGTCTTGGATGATTATAAGATGATTCTAAGGTGAAAGGTAGTTCTCACCATGTTGAATCAATGAGCTATGTTATGAGTTGGGTTGAATGAAGGGTAATGTACTCCTTCACATATGTAATTGTAATTCACCTTAACTATGTATAAGTTTGTGAATAATGCTTAGCACCGAGCGAATATGGAAAATGAGGTAGAGACTCTCCTGCTAGTTTTAGGTCGAATCTTCTACATATGCTCTCATGAGATGGAAACTCTCCCACTAGTAAAATAGGTCGGGTTTCTAGATGCAATCTCCCTATCCCATAACTATGTACCCGCATAGGTATTAGCTAGTGGATCCACATTATAGCTATATATGTCGAGTTCTACCTTAGGCAAGTAGGACGCCTCTTTTCGGTGTGGGGTTATATGACACCGGACTCCATGTAGCTCACTTGGTCTATGTCGGTTAATGCACTTCTCCCTATGTAAAAGGATAATGAATATGACTTGAACTATACTTGTGATTTCTTGATAAGTTTACTTAGTAGGAGTGGGGGGTATGGGACTTCACTTTTACATTGCACAAGTAAGCTTTGAATGGGATTGTGGGTTGGTTCATTATGCTATGGTAAGACATGAAGGTATGATATATATTTATTGGATTGTTGTTATGGTATGACTGTCCTTATGTATATGTAATGAGTATGATTATCCCTATATGATAAGAATATGAATTATGATAAGAACATGCGTTAGGTGCTGTGGTTCCTCGAGAAGTTCTACTTAGTATGGATTTGGGTATGTAACTTCATTCATGCATTGCACAAGTAGATTTTGAGAGTGGGCATGGTATCTCTCTCTTATGATATGATGATTATGAATGTCTGCTTTATTATGAATATGAACATGGACTATACTAATGACTTCCTAATGAGCTTTACTTTGTGTGAGTGGGGTATGGGACTTCACTTGTATATTGCACAACTAGACTTATAAAGGGGTTATAGTGTGGTTTCCTTATGCTATGAAGATATATAAATTATGTATGCATGATATGAATGTCTCCTTGTTTATGAATGTTGGCTATGAATAAGGTCAAGGTATGTTATGCATGATCATGGTGGCCTAGAAGTAATACTTAGTGTAGATAGGGTTATGGGATCCTATCTATGGATTGCACATGTAGAGCTCAAAGTTACTTATGTGATGGTTTTATTATGATGATATGATCTTCGCATTGAATTATATATGTGAACTATGTCTTGCGAAGATTGGAGTATGCATTATTTTGTGTTGGAGACTATACTTGTGACTGTGATGATATCCTCTATGTTATGATGAAGAGTGTATGGTTTGTCTTATGAGCTACATTCTCTAACTATTTCAAAGATGATGCTCAAAAATGACATATAGCATGGTTTCAAACAAAATGTCCCTTTTAAGCATGTTTTAAATGTTTTTATGCATGGCTACCATACTTAGTACATTTTGTGCTAACCCATATTTTTATATTTTTTTATAAATGTAAGGATTGTTCCTTGGTGGTGGTATTGTTGGTTCAAGCTTGGATTAGTTAGTTTCCCTAAGCTTAGTTGGTGAGTCCTCAAGGTTCGAGGACAAGTAGTTTACTGTGAGTTTCTTTTAGTATTTCCATTTAGAAACTATTGTAAGGGCATTGTCCATATTCGATTGTATTAGATTCTCAAATCAGACAATGTCTAGACTCCCGTTTGTTTTATAAAATGACTTCGATTGTAAAGAACTACGGGATTAACATTACACGCAACATAAGCACCTGAAGTACTAAACGGAATACGTATTAGTTTTGTAATGGTTGGAGCAGAAAACTCATAAGTCTCATCGTTTCTATTTTTTCGGGAAAACTGGTTTTCGGGTATCTAGGCTCCTTTGGATATTAGGAAGGAGAGGGCGTTCTAATTCCGGAACCAGAATGGCGCGCGGAATGGGCGCAACCTCGGGCTCAGGAATGTGCGGCTATGCTTCTCTCCCAGGAGGGTAAAGTTTTAAATTTTCCGCATTATTCTATGTCCTTATGTGATGATTATGCTAAGGGCTGGTACGAGACCCCTTCGGCGGTCAAGTATGCCACGTTACTTCTAGGGGTTAACCTCGGGTCATGACATAAATCAAGCCCAAAATTCTCTATAGAACTTGAGCTTTCCCGTTGTTATGATACCTCTCTTGTTCTTTGTATACAACACAATAAGTATAACACATAATCAAACCATAATGGCCTAAACAACCAAGATTATATCCTAATCCCAAACCCAAGCCATTTTTATGATATTCCCACCCTAACCTAGGTTTTTCCACTATTAAGTCAAACCAAACCCTCCCTTAATTCTACTACCATAGATTCGAATACATAGTAATCAAATTATAGATCTAGGGGAGTGATTGACTTACCTTCACGCACAATTTTAATAGAAAATATGTGAAATGCCCGAGGTCTCCTCTATACTTCCCCAAAATGTTCTTGATTGATTATTTGTAGTTTTGGGGCATTTTGTGCATTTTTAGCATCTAACCCAACCATAGAGGCCCAATCCTGCTATAAAAGTGGTGCTATAGTGGACACGTGGAAGCAAAAGGAATTCAAAATCTATAAAGAGTAAAGAAAACCAGTAAGCTAAATCTTACAAAACTTATTTCCTGAGTCACTTAATGGGATTTAATCGTGCCAAAGATTTTAAAATATCTTGCATAAAAGTTGTGTAAAACCGGCGAGAGGAAGAACCACATGGTGAGTTGCCGACTGTGTTGGTGATCTCAAGCCATCTGGCCCAAAGGTTTAGAGAACTCTGCACAATTAGTCAAGTCAACTTTGCAAGTTTAAAGATCAAATAGTGACTCACCGACCGTGTTGGCATACTCCAATGGGCAAGCCTAAATATAATCAGACTTAAAGGCATAAATTAAAATCTAAAGCACAATTTGGTGAGTAGTTGAAGCACTCGATGACTCGCTGAATGGGTCGGCAAGCTTGACAAACGATGCCAGAGCCTTTTTTTCTTCCAATTCTATGGAAAGTATAAATAAACTTTAAAGAGAGAGAAACATTATCCTTCACTATTCGGAATACTTGATACTTAGAAACTTCTATACTTTTTGGAGATTTTTACTTGTTAAGACTAGGGAAATTGGGGTTTTGACTTTTGTTGATTGGAATTGAACTTTAATTGTATTGAGTCATAGAGTTTCCATAGGAGTGACAGTTCCCAATGGTGGATGGATGATGACTAATGATGGATGGATGATGACTATCTTAAGGGAAAATTAGTCACGAGGAGTAGTAGATTGTGAAACCGGATTGGGGGAACTTTGAAACCTTGCCTAAAAAGTTAGCCTAATGTCATGGGTAGTTCACATTTATATATGCAACTTGAATGGGATTAGTTACCTTAAGACACACATAGCTTAGTTTGTTTGACTCTAATTGATAAAGTTGGGCTTAATTGAGTGGAAAACACCACAATGTGATTTGTATAAGCATGCTAAGTTTATTATACCTTTATGTGTATGGCATGATGCCATGTGTTGTGAGTAATTGTTAGTTCTTGTATTGAATGACATCTAGAACTTGCCCCATGTGTGCTTGATAAGTAACCTGTATAGATTGTGGAATAGGATTGAGGCACTTCTTTGAATAGACAATTCTAACTTTCTTATATGCTTTCAAATGAATTATCCTTAGTAAAGCCTAGTTGAGCCTTTTAGCCTACCGCAAATTGAGTCGAATCCGTTGTTATTGATACCATGACTTTGTTTGATCCAAAAGTTGATCCTTAATGCAGTATGGTAAGAGGAAAAATGAAAACAATGGTAGGAGTGAAGTAGGGTGGAAATGCTTTCTTTGTGGTGAAACTAACGGAAAGAGGTGGAAAAAAATGTCCCATGATCTTAAATTGCAAAGCATTTGCATTGAAAAAAAATTGCTTGAATAATAAACAAGTGCATAAATAAATAAAAAAGCACAAAGCTTGAAATGTGAATTGAAGGATATTTATGAGGTGTACCAAAGAAAAGAGAAGTGGTTGAAGAAGTATGTTCGAAAAATAAAACAAGTGCATTATGGAGGAATAGTCACTAATTATATCCTAAATGTACCCTTCCTTGCCTTAGGCCGACATTATAACCAATCTTAAGTCCTCTTGATTCCATGATAAATGCTTTGTGAAAGTTAAAGTACACTAAGGGAAAGCCTATGGTATGATAGAATATGTAAGAACATCATTTGTGAAAGTGAGTGCTAAACGTTGAAAAATAGTCCTTGGTTTGAAATATGATGAGAGTAAGGCTTTACTAAAAATGGTGTGGGAATTCATGACGCACATATGGGTGAATTGTATTTTGGTGTGTTCTTATATTATTACATTGGCTCGGAATATTCGTGAAGAATTATTTATTGAGACTATGTGGTGTTGATCGGTAAGTTAACTTGGTTAACTAAATTGTTAAGTCGTTGCATAAAGTGTGGATTATAAAAGCATGATTACATATGTATGGTTAATTTCAAGGTGGGTTGATAAATCCAGAAGGTGATAATGATAAGTTGATAGTTTAAAGATTGTTCGAGAACGAACAAAGGTTTAAGTGTGGGGTGGTGATCTTGAGCATATTTATATGCCAAATTAATACAATTTACTCATATTCAACTTGAGTTTTAAGAGCATTCACTATTCTAATTGATATGCTTTAAATAGAAATTGCGACGATCACAAACTAACAAACATGATTAGCAATTTGCAGGGTTCCTAAAGAAGTATGTGCATAATAGGAGCAAAGGAAACAAGAATGATGAAACTGCACCAAAGAAGAAGTTGGGTGCACTGCCCCAACTCATCAATCACGATGGTGGCACAGCGTGCCAACCCTAGAACTTCAGAGAACAAAATTAGACGTACTTCTGGTGTAGGGCGCTAGGCGTGGACGTGCCTAGGTCTTTCTAGCACGTTGCCCTCAACTTTTCTGGCAAATTTTAATTGTTTTAGGATTCAAAAGTTGATTAAAAGTGGAAATTAATTTACTAAACTCTATAAAAAGGACCCTAGGGTCATTTTGTGAAGGACTTCTTCTTTTTCGTGTGCAATATCAAGGAGTTAACAATTTGTCTTAGGTTTTGATTATCTACTCTGTATATAATTTTGAACATCATGAAAACTATTATCTTTGAATTTTTGAGTATTATGAGTCGCTAAAAGTCTTTTTTGTAGGGCTCTAGTTATAGGTAATTGTTGAACGTCGATTGTTTTGAATTAATGTTGGTTATCGGTTTAATTACATTTGTACTCTTGTTTTAGTATTTCATGATTGGCCACCATAGAGATAAATATATTGTCTATTCTTTAACTCGAAAAATAGAGAGGTGGTTAGACCAGAAAATACAAAGAGTTTGATTTCTCTTGCATATCACCTATTCAGATTGTGTTCAAGATTGACACCTGGACGAACACCGAGCTTGGTTATGAAATAGGATGAAATATAAATAGTCGCCAATCGAGTTCTGGCTATCCCTTCTCAACGATGTAGTTAGAAAGTCAATTGTAGTAGTTGATTAGAGGTCGAGAGATCATTATCATAAAATCAACTCTGTAAATCAGTAATTTGATAATCATAGTTAATTCATTGCATGAGATGTGATACATAAATCCTGAAGCATGTTGCAACCCTGGAATTGTCCCTTAATTGTTCAAATCACCAAAATTGAAGTTGTCACTAGTAGTTACTTTAATAATTAAATTATTCACATTGGTAGTAAACAATATCACAAGTTCTTGAAAAAACTCTCTTTAAATTGTGGAAATAATAGAGTTAATATAAGTTGATCAAAAGACCTTTGGGTTTGACAACTCGGTTCTAAAAAGAGCTATATTACTAATGCGACCATGTACACTTGTGTGTGCAATCGGGAGCAACAACAAACATCACAAAGTCACCTTGATCGCCTCGATATCCAAAGCAAAGGCCATTCTAGACCAAAATTGGTATTTGTAGCTAATCGTGCTGAAAAAATTCTCATCCAAGTACCTTTACCAAGAATGTTTACTGAAGTCAAACCTTGGCTAAACTTTCTCCATTATCTCACCTAACTACTCAAAATCAAGTTGAATGGCTCAGAATCCAAAACAATCTTGCCTCTAGCCAACAATGGCCATTTTGAAGCTGGTGGAATTGACAAAAATCTCATCCGACATCAGATTCTCCAATGTTGACTATAGTCAACTCTTTCACCTTAAAACTTTGAAAAGGAGAAAACTCGCATCAAAATCTCTCGAACACCTCAGGAAGAATGCCACCAACCCCACCACCATACAAATACTATAAGAAAGATAAGGAAAGGGGAAAGTAGTAAAAATAAACATAAAAGAAAGAAAATAATCAGGAGGGTCATTGCTACATCCACTAACTCAAGAGGAAGAGTGTAGGTCCTAGTATCAGAGACATATGTAAGATAGGATAGACACCCATTTCCTACCAACCTCCGTGCCTTCTGAGAAGAGATCGCACCTCTCATAATATGGCTATAAATATCCGTCCACATAATCATAGGGATACCAGGCATGCACAAAGTAATAGTTCTATAAAATCAATCAAAGACCGCATGATAAGGAGATAGTCAATCAATGCATAGAATCAAGTCAAAATCCACCATATCTAACACAATTTGTTCTACAAAAGTGTCATACCCCAATATGGTCACAACACAAGATCAATACACTTGATCCACTACTATCAGCTACAAGGCTAGATACATGCATAGGAACATACAAAGGTACACAAAAAAAGTCTAGTTGTCTACCATAATAGGCAGCCACATATGAAAATGTAGACCTCAGATCAAACAAGGCATATGCAGGCTAATGAGAAAAATAAATCATACCTATAATGACGAACATTTGAAGCCTCCGTCTCTAGCCTACTTCAAAAAGCATACATATGGACAAGTCTACCTTGACTGGCCGACCTTCTTGAATTAAGTACCCAGGGGACAACCATTTCTACCATGTGAGCCACCTCAAGTCAATTGAACCAGAGCCTTGAGGCCTAAATCTCTTGACCATGTCTCCTACAGTGAATGATCATAAGGCAATATCTAGAGAAGTGGCCCAACATGCCACAATCATAACAAGTCGTACCATAAATGACCTACTGAGACGACTTTGTTGGAAATGAATGGACACCACGTCCCTGTATATTATTACCTGTAGAGCCACTATTTGTAATTTGAAGAGCCCATTGAATTCGCCTACTAGGTTGAAACTATTATGGGCAACCTCTAGCTCAGATCAGAGACCCACTAAAACTACCATGATGGTGGGGCCTCTTATCATTGTCTTTGTAGGCCTCGTGATGTATCCCCTCAGTGGAGTGTGAATGATCAACTATATAAAGGAATGAACACCCAGATGCTACCATCTGCTCTATAACAATACAAAGGGGAACTACGAACCCTCTAACAAATATGTTCACCCTCTTGTGCTTTTTCAGCAAAAGCTTAGTTGGAAGCCTGGCTAGCTCGTGGAACCGTGTATCATTGTTTGAAACTGACATTAATACATGTGTCAAGTTAGTTAACTTATCTCGCAAGCTCTCCTTGAAGCTGCAAGGTGCATACTTCTAAAAGAAATCCTTGGAAAACTGATCCCAAACTATCGAAGGTGACACAATTTGTCTACACTCAAGATAAGAACTCCACAATCGCTTTGCTGACCCATCCATATGGAAAGTAGTGTAATTAACCCTAAGTGACTCCACCAGTTTGAGGTTATGCAATCTCTCCTGACAACTCACTAGAAACTTGTGGGCTTTCTTGCCCGTAGCACCTAAAAACCTAAGAGGGCCAAACCTAATGAACCGTCCTAACATCTTCTACTCCTCAGAAGACATAATCGGCCTAATTACCATAGGCATTACAATTGTGAGAACCATCTAAACTAATAAGCGAGGAGCCGCATTAACATGTTACGCCCCTGGAAGTTGAACACCCTATGCCCCTGTTGAAGTTTGAGCCTCATCTCCAATCTGGGACAAGATGAAGTACTAGTCAAAGTCCCTAACTTGGATATACCCTCTAGAAATCTGAGGATCCTAGCCACAGGGGCTTGTAGATCAGTTGTGGCCACAAATCCCGGATGAGGCTGGGTTGGTTCCACACTGTCCCGTTAATGTTGAACCTACTTAACCTCTATAACTACTTTTGGTGATGGTGCTCGCTCCTGACCTTGATATGGTACAACACCTCAGGCTCTACCTCGACCTCTAGGTCTACCTTGGCCTCTACCCCTACCTGGGGCTCCAACGGTAGGTGTAGGAGGATATCACCCACCCACGGATGATATTTTCCTAGCCATCTAAGAGAGAATGAAAAAAATGAAGTTTAGATGCAATATAAAGCAGTAATATAAGTGCAATATAAACAAAACTTTAAACATGTAACTAATAACTCAGTGTATTGAAAAACACAACAATAACTTAGTTTGTATATAAAAGTACAAGTAACTTTGTGGGAGATTCTCTAACCGACAACCATCACTATGAGCTATGTGATGATACAGCGTCTTGCCTCACGCTGCCAAGGTCATCCTATACTTTGTCGAGGTATAGAACCTACTACTAAGTGGATCCACTAGTCTATGCTAAAAAACATTAAGGAATCGTCTAAAAAGTATGACCCTTTTCTACCCATGTTGGCTACACAGTTTATGGAGACTTTAAATTATCTGAACTCAAACTCGTTCACATATCTGTACTCAATACTACTCCTAAAATTTAACTAGCTCATATGTTTAAAAACATAACTCTTCCTGTGGTTTGAGATTATTACTCAAAAAGTAGCTCAAAAGCTTTCTTGGAAATCGGTGTTTCCTCTCTTGTTTAAATGTGAAAACATTTGCTCTTTCGGATTGCTTAGTTCCCATATAATCTTTTGAAGAAAATGAACTTCACTCGTACTCTTACTCAACTCAATGATCAAGTCATAAAACAAGTTTAAAACATTTGTAAAAGACTTTTGAAAAGACTCTAAGAACTCTCTATACTTGGCTCTTAATGTCCTTGAATTTGAATGTATGGATTCAAGGTTATGATTCATGTTTATGGATGGTTTCTATATGTTTACAAGTCATTTAGAGTAGTTAGAATCGATAGGAAATGATAGTACATTTTAGAAGGACCCAGAGGGGCTAAACGATGGAAAATAGGAGGGGGCAAGCGACCCTGGCACACTGCTGGCGCGGGGCGCCAGCTCCTAAAGTTTAGAGATCCCAAATGGCGCACTGCTGGAACGCCTCCCCAGACCCTCTGGCGCATCTGGGGTGCGCCGTGCCAGCCTTCCCCCAGGTGTTCCCGACGAATTTTTCAACTAGTTTTCTGACCTTAATTCGACTATATTTGATTGTTTTTCTCAATTTCTCTTTAGATTCAGTTATCCAATACATGTACACAAGAATCTACTCAAAAAAAACTCTTAAAAATCAACACAATTTCCTCAAGAACTCATCGATCTCATCCTCAATTCAAGAACACTAATCATAAACATCAAACTTTCAACCTTCTAGGACAAAATTACGCTAAAAAATAACATGATTGATGTGTGGGTGAACGAACCCAACGCAATCTGAACTCACATACCTCTTAGGGATAAAACCCTTGGCGAAATCCCCAATGAAACCTTAAGAACTTGACGAAATCTTGACCTTTCTCCTCCTTTCTCTTCTTGAACTCTTTTCTAAAAACCCTAGCGTGAACTGTAATTGCGGAAACTGAACCAAATCAATTTAGACCCCTAATTAATTACTAAAATGAAATAAATATGATAGGATAAGGAATCGACCAAAATACCCCTCTTAAATCCGGGTAACTTTCCTTAACTAGACAACCCGACTTCAAACGGGCTTATCTCCCTCGTACGAGCTCAAAAATTAGCAAACTCGGTGGCGTTCGAAAGAGGATTCTAAGACCTTTCATTTGATATCGTATATCCCACCTTACTCATCATGTACTAAAACTTATGGTCGTTTGAAGTTGATCCAAAACTCATACTTAGCATAACTTGCCAAAATTTCCAAATTTACTCTTTCCAAAAATAGTTCTTTCTAATTCTAGTTCTTTCAAATACCGAGGTGTTGTACACTTGCTCCTATACTAGTAAGACTGGTGAACCTAAAACTCTGATCCCTACTTGCTATGATCTGAAATCGGGCCATGATGGCGCCTACTATAAACCCTCCAGTAGGCAAGCCAAAAATCCAAACAAGATAAAAGCAAAAGGCTATTAAAAACATAAAAGGAAGAAATAAAAGCAGAAATAGCGATATAGAATGAGTCATAATATAAAAGTATAAATATGATACATAATATACAAAATAGGCCCAAAAGTAATCGAGAACGACAAAATGTGCACAAGAACCAAACTCCGGACTTGGTGTCATTGGTACAGAAACATGTAAGTATAGAAAGGCTATAATATCAAGTCTATCTAATGAAAATAAAAAATTCATAGACAACTACAAAAGAAGGAAAAGTAGCAAGTCTCCGCATGCCAAGATCTCACCACAATTCAAGTTTAAGATAGCCATGGGAGATTTAATGTTCATTGAGGGTGGCTCGTACTAGGATCTTCTTTAGAAAAAGATACAGAATTGTAGTATGAGTACCAAAACACGGGGTACCCAGTAGATATGATAGGTGGACCGAGATCAAAAATATCATTTATATAAGTAAGGAGAGTGATAGTCCTACAACTATGAATCAACAATTAAAGAGAGGTAACTGGTCACTACTGATGGAGAAGATATTATTAATAATAATAATTACCAATAAACACCCAAAAACATATCAAGAACAAACACACATGAAATGCAATGTGATGCAGTAGAGTGTGGAAAATGTATAAAAGTAGAAGCCGGGGAGAAAGCTCGAGCCGCCCAAAATGGTACCTCGGACCCATCAACAAGTGAAGTGCATTAGAAATGTAACCCAAAACTCTGTCAACGGGCCGCCCCAGAGTACCTCCTCGATCTTATCAGTGAAATAGTTTCCTAGTTTACTCAAAACTTATAAAACAAGTTATTAACCCCAAATTCGTGCCCCTGCCATGAAATTTACAACTTTTTAAGATATTGAGTGTTTTAAGTCATAAAAACATTACGATAGTGCATTTTCTTTAAAATCTTAGTTTCCCTCAATTTAAATCATAATCCGCTCCTTTGGTGCCCCCACAAGTGAAAAGTCTTAGTAAGACCCTTTAGAGCCTCAAATAGACCATTTCTCTATATTTCCAAATACAAATACGATGAATGCAGATGTCATGCTCACGATTACAAACCTAAACATAGTCAACTCAATCACAGGACAATCACAACACACAATAGGTGACAAAAGGCCCAAAATAGTCCCTCATCTTTGAGTTAAGACTCAAAGTAATCCTTGAATTTTCACATGGAGCATTAATAGTCCCATGCACTTTTGGTCCTTCTTCAAAATTTTGCCTATTTTTTAACATTGATTTTATTCATAATTTATGTGTGGAATGTTTAATCGTCATTTTATATATTTAGTATAAATAATAACTCTATGTGAGAGATTGTGAAAAGAAAACACCTTATTTTGTTTAGTAGAAATTGTATTGCAGGTAAAGTCGAGAGGTTCATCACGACGATTTCACGTACAATAGTACATTTTTTTCTTTTCTTGCAATGTCATATGTTAAACTGTTCTTAGTTTAGTTGCAGTAATATTTATACTAAACAGAAAAAGGTGTTTTTCTTCTCACCTTCTCTCACATAGAATTATTATTTCTACTAAATATATAAAAAGACGATGGGACATTCCTTACATAAAATTATGAACAAAATTAATGTTAAAAAATAGGCAAAAGTTTAGGGGAGGACCAATAGTGCACCAATATTTCAAACATGAGGGACTATTAGTGATCCATGTGAAAACTCAAGGATGACTTTGAGTCTTAACCCAAAGATGAGGGACTATTTTGGGCCTTCTCTCCACAAGATGTCGAATAACGCTCGTCACTATACAAAAGTACTAACCTGGAACTTCAGGTAATTCAATTACATGACCTCTGGCCCATGATATACAATATTTAAGTACTAAAATCTCGAAACATAACAAAAGCACATTATCATACCAAACCAAAATAATATGCCAAAATCTAAGTTTCTCTCCATCTAGAATAATTCTAAGGATCCTATAATGGCAACCAAAGATGAGGATCTACCTAAACTAAGGCTTGTAAACTAAAAGCTAAGCTAAACAACCCAGAAATGGCCAAAATATAATCTAAGGATCAAGCAAGTCTAAAGTCTAATCCAAAAACATTCCTAACGATCAAACGACTCAATATAAATATATATATATATATATATAAATCTCGCAAAGCCAAGTCTATATGAGATAAATCATAACGTACCTCGAGCTCGAAACCATACCCAAACCTCGAAATTGGAGATTTTCCCTTCCAAAGGGCCTCCGAACGATACTACACTATCAAATTAGTGACAGGAACATCAACACAAGAAAAGGAATACCCATATCAATAAAATAATATGCAAATAGAAATTTGAGTAAAAATACAATCATGGGATCCCTCTGCAGAATCAACAAATTGACCATGCCACAAGGTCCCAACCAACTCAAGGAACTTGTGCCCTGAAAATATGCACAATCTGAGTATTGTTCATGCCTAAACAACCCCCACCAATTTAAGCTCAAAGATGAACAAAATGACAAATTAAGAGAAGAAATTGACACAATTTTACAATTTAGCCGAGAATAAAGATCCCTCAATACGCCCACGCACCAAAACAATGAAACACCTTCAACAAGCACTCCAAAATTGTCCCAAGATTTAATCTTTTGAAAATATGCCTGTTGAGTTCGTGAATGACTAATTTAACTTAATTAAAGTGCTCATCGCAATCGTAGGACCCAAGGTCGCAGTCGCTATTAACTGAAAGTTGACTAGGTCCACTGACCTTTATCGTGATCGTGATGGTCAATGGTAGCGATCACGTTGACCGGGAGAGTTGATCTTCGCGATCGTACTCAGCAAAGCTGGTGGAAATAGCATCAGCTGCAACAACTCAACTTTTAGTTGGGAAAATGCCCAGACGAAGCTTGGAATTTTTTTGGAACCTCATGAACACAAAAGAACTATACTACTCATCATTAATGACATTCCAAACTCAACGGAATCGAAAAAACAACCAACGGAGGTCATCTCATTAGAATGTTGACTCAATTCAACACTTGCAAGGCAAACACACGATCAAAATGAAAAACACCACAAAATCATCCTGATCACCTTGGGATCTGAACCAAAGATTGTTCTAGATCAGCATTCTCAACCTAACAGCGCTAACAAAATTTTCATCGAAGAGAGTTTACCAAGAATGGTAAAACCTTTGCCAAACTTTCTCAATTATCTCGCCTAACGGTTCAAACTCACACCGAAGGCCTCGAAATCCAAACCAACCATGCCTCTGGCCCAAAATGTTCTTTCCGTAGCTGATGGAATTGATGAAAATCTTATCCGAAATCAAATTCTCCAGATGTTGACTAGAGTTGACTCTCACTTTAAAATTTCCAAAAAGCGAAAAACTCGCATCAAACTCTCCCGACCATCTCAAGAAATATGTCACATACCGTAGCACCACACAAATACTACAATAAAGCTACGGGGAGGGCATAATAGGAAGATTAAACAGAAAAGAAAGAAAATAACCACGAGGGTCGTTACAATTATACAATAATTTTTAAAAAAATAAAAGAGAGAGGTGTGTTTCTAAAAACCATCAAGAGAGTTAATAAACAAGATATGTATGTTTAGGTATGAAACTAACAATCTCAATAGTTTAGGTACGAAACTCAAAAAAGGGAAATAGTTTAGATATGTTTTTGACACTTCATTATATAGTTTAGTATCTTTATTATTATTTTAAATCCTTTATTGCTATCATAATTTATCTTTAATTATTTCTTGCATAATTTAAGTCAATTTCCTCATCTTAATTAAAATCTTGCATAACCATTTGTCACTAATCTTATACATAATGAATAATAAAATAGCATCCTTTATGTAACATTATTGTATATTATATATTTTTAAGTGTAAAATTAAATAGCATCTCATTTTACTCATGATTTTACATAGCATTAAGCATTCGTATCATACTTAGTTAATTTAAAATAATATACTTTATATACATATTATTATTATTATTACTTTTTTATAATTATAGTCGATAAGGAGAGTGATTTTAGTATAAAACTTTTGAGACGTAAAAGCTTTAAGACTCTATAAAAAATCTCTTTTATCATTTTTGAAATAAAGATTTTTCATAAAATCAAGATTATTAATTTCTCCTTCCATAAAAACAGATTTGTTATTCACTTGGTATCATAGCCATGGACTTATAGACCTGTCCCAGGCCTAGCTCGGATAAACAATCGTGGCCTTCTTTCCTACTACATATGGCCTATATTATTATTTTATTATTATTATTATTTTATTTTATTTTGGTAATTAACTATATTTTATTAATCACCAAATGGTATTTACAACTCATAACAAACTACATCACAGTTTATTAACTAAAAAGGAAAAACTCAAAGGAGCCACAACTCCTAGTGCTAATGGCCTTAGGAGCCCTCATACTACACATATAAGCTACGTCTTTAGCAATGTATTCAAAACTTCTACTTTTTCCCTCAAATACTCTCCGATTCCTTTTTATCCACGCTGCATGACTATATTCTGTATACATCAATTTGAAGAACTAGGCAGTGTGAGTGTTGCCTCTGGTTTTCTCAATGATCCAATTCAAGTGTGTGTCCCAAGAATATGTGGTATACTCCGACCATTTAATCCATGTCAATAGCTTCCTCCAAATAGCTCTAGTGAACTCACAACATACAAACAAGTGATATCTAATTTCAAAATCATGTTGGCACAAATAACATTGTTGGTTTATATCTATCCCCATGAAGCCAACCTATCACTAATTGGTAGCTTGTTTTGTATCTGGAGCCACATTGTAACAATGGCCTCTGGTCTTGCAGAATTGGTGAACATCAAACCCTTCCTGGGTACTCTAGGTCTATTTCTAAGTAAGCTCAGATATAGGCTACCGATAGTTGTCAAGTCGTTTTGTTTCTGTGTTTGCTCTAAAATCAGTCTAGCATTAAAGATTTTCTTGACCATCCATGAGGCCTTCTTTGGTGCAGGTGCAGTGAATAAATGTCGAATCTTTATATAGAAAGAGTGAATCGATCTGATCCACAACTTATCAGTTTTGTGAGCTAGATCCCAACAAGTCTTGGCAATAGCAGCTTGATTCCATAGTCTAATATTGATAAGATTCATGCCACCAACTGACTTAGGAAGACAAACTTTTTCCCATGCTATCAATGCTATCTTGTTAATGGTATTAGTTCCTGACCAAGTGAAACTCCTACAGTATGAATCAATAAGTTTAGGCACTTTTGTAGGAATAATGAAAAGTTGGGACCAGTAGGCTTGGATACCAAAGAGAACAGACTGAACCAATTGTATTCTTCCCGCATATGAGAGTGTCTTAGCAGTCCATGACGAGATTCGAGCAATGATATACCGTGTGTTTACGGTATTTCTAATACATTTCACTTACAAGTTGTGTGTGTCTAGAGCCTTTTTATATTGGTTTTCATGTGTTTTTATCATGTTTTGCAGGAAAGGTGTTCAGGCGTGGAAGTGTAGAGACAGCTGAAAGAAATGCAGAAACAGGGCATTCACGAAAGTGATCTACGGACTGTAGGTCCATTCACGGTCCGTAGGTGATGACCGTAGATCAGCAGGCATGGTATTGAGTATAAATCAGGGAAATCTGACCAAGTGTGGAACCACGGTGCCCATTGACGGTCCGTAGATTGATCTACGGACCGTACTATTGATCCGTAGAGTGATACTGCGAGGGTTCCATTACCTGATTTTTGAAGATTCTAAGTATGGAGCTACGGAGGGGATTGACGGACCGTAGGTCGATCTACGGTCCGTACTGCTGGTCCGTCGTTGCTTCAGAGAAGGTGATTTTTGGAAGCTGAAATATTTTCTAAGTCCCAATTTACGGAAGGGACTTACGGACCGTAGATCCATCGACGGTCCGTAAGTCGGTCTCGTGGATTGAAGATGCGTACCTGAACAAAACTTTCCTTAATTTGTTTCCCTTTTTATTTAGAATTTGTTTTCTGTAAGTAGGGCATGTAAACCTCGTTTTTGGGGGTTAGACACTATTATTCTAGTTTTACTTTGTAACTTTGGATATTAATTTGCAACCCTAGCAATTATTGATTTTCCAAGTTCGTGTTGAAGATTTTGGCTTTGCAATTCAAGTTAAATTTCTGGGTTTATTATTCTCTTTACGTAAGTTCATGATTTCTTCATCTACAATTATGAATTGTGTTCTTGCCAATATGAGTAACTAAATCCACAACTAGGGTTGTGGGAACCATGAGCGATTAACAAAGTATGAATAGTAAATAAGCAATTCTTGACTAGTATTTTGCATGCATTGATAATTCTTTCGTTTAGAAGTCTTTTTAACGGTGGCCAACGTTAGAACTCACCTTGTTGCTACTTGCCGGACCAAGGAGGTAATCAACAAGAAAAGAATTATCAACACAGATTTAGCGTGATACTATCTAATAGGCTAGTGTCGATTGGTGCGAAGTAATAACTAAGCCAAACATCGATTATGATGTCTAATATGAGGTAAAGGTAAGGGTTAGTAAATTATGCACACGTAGCCAGACCAAGGTGCGGGGTGAAATTCTCTAGATGCCGGACCAAGGATTTAGAGATACCTAACTTATTACTTTGCATGTAATACACTAGAAAAGTATTACTGTTACTAGGATTACAGGGTTATGAGTTTGTGGGGAACACGTATACCCTAGTTATTTCTCTTATCTTGATAACAACCAAAGTTGAGTTTGATTACTGATTACTTATTAAGTTCTTACTATTTGTTTCACACAAGCACAACCCACCGCCCCTTTAATTACTTGTTTCTGGAAATAATTTGACTAATTGAATATAATTGTTGGTTAAAGTAAAGTCTAAACCATTTTCCTTGTGGGATCGATCCCAACCTACAAGTTGGGTTCTTTACTTTATAACGATCGCTTATACTTCTGTAAGGAGGTGTAATTTGAGCATATCAAATTTTGGCGCCGCTACCGGGGATTCTGGCTTTTAGATATATTTTTAACTATATTATTGAACGTTAGTCAAATATTTCCTAATTTTACTTTTTTTCTTTGTTTTTGTCTCTCTCAGGTTCCGACTCTAGTGTATGCCAAGTACACGGAGCCAAGGCGAACCACTTACTCCGTACGATCCAGGGTTGAACAGAACTTTGCGAAAAATGAACAATCAAGGACTTCCAGTTAATCCTATCGGAGGAAATCTAGATGAAGCAGTTGAGTTACAACAGCCAAGAGTAGTTGGTGGGGAAAACCGGGGTTTAGCTGAAAATTAATTAGGAGATGCAGTGAGAGTGAATGGTCCGCCAGGCCCACAACAACATGACAACTATCAAGGCAACATCAATATAGCAGACTCTGATGGACCCATTGTCCTACCTTCTCTACCTCTAGGGCACATATTTGTGGTGACTAGTAGTTTGATGCAAATGCTTACACCAAGAGGCTTATTTTCAGGATTGCCATCAGAGTATCCACATGCTCACTTGGCCAAGCTAAGGGTGGTTTGCAAAAGTTTTGTAGGTAGACCAGACTTGGATATGAATGTCATTGGATTACGAGTGTTCCCTCTGTCACTGACAGGCGATGCTGCAGTATGGTTCACTGAGCTTCCGTATAACTCAATTTTCACATAGGACCAACTAGCAGAGGTGTTTAAATCAAAGTACTATCCAGTGTCTAAGAAGCTCAATCACAAAGATAGGGTCGACAATTTTGTGGCATTACCTGGAGAGTCTGTGAGTAGCTCGTGGGACAAATTCACTGCCTTCGTAAGAAGTGTCCCAAACCACTGTATTGATGATGAGTCATTGAAGGAATATTTCTATCGAGGACATGATGATAACAATAAAGCAGTACTTGACACTATTGCTGGAGGTTCATATGGTGATTGTACATATGCACAGATTGCTAAAAAACTGGAGAGGATCTCTCGCAACAATAAAGCATGGAGCACTGAGAGGTCAGATACTAGGAGAAACACATTTGCCGTTCATAGTACAAATAACAACTCTGCAGATGATATTCGTGAAGAGATGGCCCAGATGATGACCGAGTTAGGGTTGGTATTGAAGCATGTGAGCGGAGGACCAGAAAAGGTAAATGCTGTGAATTATTTAACTAGAACTCCACCACCAGCGGAAGAGTGCTACTATGAAGAAGATGCTTATGCTGTGAATGATCAGACGGGGGGTTTCTGACCAAATGCCCAAGGATCCAACACGGAAAATTGGCGCCAAGGTCAAGAAAACCAAGGTCGGAACTATGGAAATTACAACCGAGAGGGTCACTATATCCGGGATGGGAACTTCAACCGCGACAACAACTACAACAGGAACAACTATGGCAACAAAAATGATCGGGTTGGACTTATGTTCCCCCTCAAAATCGGGAATCTGGTGCTAGGGAAATTAGAGGCATTATGGCGCGTATTGAAGCTATGATGCAGAAGATGATGAGAAGGTTTGATGAGAAACGACTTATCTGGTATTGGTCAAAAGGTGGATGCCTATGCAGTGTCAATAAAGCATCTAGAGCAGCAAATGACTCAGTTGTCTACTACAGTGAGCCCACGTCAACCTGGCACTCTTCCTAGCAACACCATCCAGAATCCAAAGAATGTTGGTCATTGTATGACAGTTACTACTCGAGGGGGTAAGCAAACCATAGATCCACCAAGGCCGTCTGTGGTGGAAGTTGAGATTAGAAAAGAAAATGATGTGATAGAGGGTAGACCAGATTCTAAGAAGGCTGTGACAGAACAAGAAGAGGGGATATCTCATAAAGTGGTTCCCATACCTAGACCTCCACCACCTTTTCCACAGAGGTTAGTGAAAAAGACTGAAGATGATAAATATCGCAGGTTTATCACCATGTTGAAGCAGCTTTCTATCAATGTTCCTTTGATAGAAGCCTTAGAGCAATTGCCTGGGTATGCGAAGTTCATGAAAGATATGGTGACAAAGAAAAGATAGGTGAGTTTTGAAGATGATGATAAGTTGCAGCATTGTAGCGTTGTTGCTACAAGATCTCTTGTGCAGAAAAAGGAAGACCCTGGTGCTTTCACGATCCCATGTACTATAGGGCTGCTACACTTTGCTAAGGCATTGTGTGATCTTGGTGCTAGCATCAACCTCATGCCCTTGTCTATTTACAAGAAGTTGGGTTTGGAGGACCCAAAGCCCACTTCAATGCGGTTACTAATGGCCGATCGAACTGTGAAAAGGCTCATTGGTGTACTCCATGATGTGCTAGTGAAAGTGGAGTCTTTCATTTTTCCGGCAGATTTTGTGATTCTTGACTGTGAGGTTGATTTTGAGGTTCCCATCATCCTTGGGAGACCATTTCTTGCCACAGGGTGTGCGTTGGTTGATATGGAAAAGGGACAGATGAAGTTCAGACTGAACAATGAAGAAGCAACTTTCAATATCTGTAGGTCCATGAAGCAGAATGGTGAGCTCCAAACAGTATGTGCTATAACTTACAGAGTGGAGAGTGGGTCAGAAGTGCAAATTGAAGAGTGACTAGGTGTTGATGCATTAGCAGCAGTCATGATGAATTTCAGTAGTGATGGTATTGAAGAGTATGATGAGTTGGTAGCCACACTTGATAAGTGTGAATACCGGTCCAAACCAAAGCAGTATGAGCTAGACATGAAGAATCGCGAGTCCCCACCCACAAGACCATCTATTGTGGAGGAACCGAAATTGGAGCTTAAAGCTCTACCACCGCACTTGAGGTATGTATATTTAGGAGAAGAGAATACTTTCTCGGTCATCATTGTAGCAGATTTGAATGCAAGGCAAGTAGAGTGCTTGGTGACTGTATTAAAGAGGTTCAAGCGAGCGATTGGTGGACTATTGCAGATATTATTGGGATCCCCCTCGGTATCTGCTCTCACAAAATCCAACTCATGCCAGATCATAAGTCCAGTGTTGAGCATGAGAGAAGATTAAATCCACCTATGCAAGAGGTAGTCAAAAAGGAGATCATCAAGTGGCTGGATGCGGGAGTTATTTATCCCATTTCAGATAGTAATTGGGTATGTCCTGTGCAGTGTGTGCCGAAAAAAGGTGGTATGACTGTGGTTCCAAATGAAAGAAATGAGTTTGTTCCAGTGAGGCCTGTCACTGGATGGAGAGTTTGCATGGATTACCGAAAGTTGAATGCGTGAACAGAAAAATACCACTTTCCTATGCCATTCATGGACCAGATGCTGGATAGACTTGCAGGAAAGGGTTGGTACTATTTTCTTGATGGGTATTCAGGCTACAATCAAATCTCTATAGCTCCAGAAGACCACCTTCACTTGCCCATATGGGACTTTTGCTTTCAAACGGATGCCATTTGGGTTATGCAATGCTCCAGCAACCTTCCAGCGCTGTATGATGTCGATATTTTCTGATATGGTGGAGGATAATATTGAAGTGTTCATGGATGATTTTTCAGTTGTAGGTAAGTCGTTTGATCGTTGTCTAGAACATCTGGCCAAGGTGCTTAAAAGATGTGAAGACTGCAACTTGGTGCTGAATTGGGAGAAGTGTCATTTCATGGTAAAAGAAGGTATAGTGTTGGGTCATCGAATTTCAGAGAAAGGTATTGAGGTTGATAGAGCTAAAGTTGAGGTAATAGAAAATCTTCCACCACCCATCTCTGTAAAAGGTGTTAGAATTTTTCTTGGGCATGCAGGTTTTTAAAGGAGATTCATCAAAGATTTCTCAAAAATTGCACATCCCTTGTGCAAACTGCTCGAGAAGGAGAGTAAGTTCTTTTTTGATGATGCTTGTCTTAGAGCATTTGGAGAGCTGAAGGAAAAGTTGGTTACAGCACCTATCATTATTTCACCGGATTGGGGACAACCGTTTGAGGTAATGTGCGATGCAAGTGGAGTGGCGCTTGGTGTAGTATTGGGTCAAAGGCGCGAGAAAATTCTTCACACTATTTACTATGCTAGCAAAGCTCTAAATGTGGCCCAGAAGAATTATACTGTGACCGAACAAGAACTTCTTGCGGTGGTTTTTGCATTCGAAAAATTTCGATCCTACTTGCTTGGTACTAAGGTCATCATGCATACTAACCATTCTGCATTGAGGTATTTGATGGCGAAAAATGATGCAAAACCACGATTGATTAGATGGGTATTGTTGCTACAAGAGTTTGATTTTGTGGTAAAAGATTGAAAGGGAACCAAAAATCAAGTTGCCAACCACTTGTCCAGATTAGAGGAAGAGGCTATGCTAAAGCTTGGAGATAGGGCTGAAATTAATGATGCTTTTCCAGATGAACAGGTATTGGCTGCTTCTAATGATTTGATTTCTTAGTTTGCAGACTTTGCTAATTATTTGGCAAGCGATATTGTGCCATCCGATTTGTCTTTTCACCAAAGGAAAAAGTTTATGCATGATGTGAAGAAATTCTTTTGGGATGAACCTTATTTGTATCGTAGTTGTGCTGATGGGATTATTCGTCGCTGTCTGCCTGAGGTTGAGATGTTGGGTGTACTTGAAGCATGCCATTCATCACCCGTTGGTGGGTATCATAGTGGTATTCGGACTGCACATAAGATTTTGCAGTGTGGATACTATTGGCCTACCATCTACCAAGATGTTCATGATTTCGCCAAGTCTTGTGATCGTTGCCAAAGAGATGGAGGGATTTCAAAGAGGCAAGAGCTCCCTATGAATCCTATACTGGTGATAGAATTGTTTGATGTATGGGGCATTGATTTTATGGGTCCATTTGTGAGTTCATATGGAATGAAGTATATTCTTGTTGCGGTTGATTATGTATCGAAGTGGGTGGAAGCAGTAGCGCTCTCCAACAACGAAGGTAAAAGTGTCAGCACATTCTTGAAAAAGAATATTTTCTCCAGATTTGGTACACCGAGGGCTATTATTAGCGATGGAGGCTCTCACTTTTGTAATAAGTTGTTCAAGGCACTACTTGAGAAATATGGTGTCCGTCACAATTTAGCCACTCCTTATCATCCACAGACTAGCGGTAAAGTTGAAGTGTCCAACAGAGAAATCAAATAGATATTGGCGAAGACTGTGAACACCAATCGAACAGATTGGTCAAGGAAGCTTGATGATGCTCTATGGGCATATCGCACTGAATACAAGACCCCCATAGGTATGTCTCCTTACCAACTTGTATATGGGAAGTCTTGTCATTTACCAGTAGAGCTAGAGCACAAGGCTATGTGGGCAATGAAGAAGTTAAATTTGGATTGGGGCACTGCATCTAATCAAAGGATGAATGACTTGAATGTGCTTGATGAGTTTCGCCTAAAAGCTTATGAAAGTTCAGCCTTATACAAAGAGAAGATGAAGAGGTATCATGATCAAAGAATTGAAAAGCGAGAATTTGTGGTTGGTGATCTAGTGCTGCTATTCAACTCTAGGTTGCGCCTATTTCCAGGCAAACTCAAGTCCAAGTGAACCGGGCCATTTTTGCTCACAAAAGTGCTCTCGCAGGGAGCAGTTGAGCTTGAAAATAAGGATGGAACAAGGTTTGTGGTGAACGGGCAAAGGATCAAGATCTATCTGGGAAATGCTGAAAATGTGCAAGAAGTGATTGAGGCCTACAATCTTGATAAAGTCTGAGTAATCAAGACACCTGCGTCGTGCCGCGACGTTAAATCAAGCGCTGCTTGGGAGGCAACCCAAGATGTACAATCTGGCCAACGATAGGGTTCTGTTTTCAATTTAGTAGTTTAGCTTTCTTTGATTACTTGCGTCTTTGTATCAATGTAGGTACGTGCTTCAGTGTTTTAGTTCTTAGTGTTGGCTAGAAGTAATATAGGGTCCGTGTCTAAAAAGTGTCCAGAAAATGTAAAAAAAATAAAAAATAATAGCCTATTGGTTGCTACATGTGCAGGTACACCACATAATAAATCTGCAGAAAATGGTCTGGTGCAGAGGTCTACGGATCCCATCGACGGTCCGTCCATTGATCCACGGACCGTCAATGGTATCCGTAGATCCCAGGTAAGCCCCTAAATTTGTCTAAGTATAATAGTGATCTACGGTCCTGATCTACGGACCGTAGATCGAATCACGGACCATAGACGGGGTCGCGTGAGTCCAAACCCTAAGGTTGTCTAACCCGACCCGGACCCGGACCCCCTTACTTAAAAGCCCCCATGTTTCAAACCATTTCCCTTCCCGCTATTACTCCCAAAACCGTTTCACCCATCCTTTAAACTCCCCAAATCACTCCATAACTACCTCATTATATCCTCCCTTCCATAAATTCCCAAAATCCCTTCCATACCAAAAACAACCCATCCCATAATCTAACAATAACGGTCCGGTGTTTGGTCAGTAACGAAGAGGTGACTCTTTGGTCTTGCTAAGCATAGTATCATCACACAATCACCCCACTCCTTGTTGCTTGTAAGGTAATAGACTTTCCCTTCACTTTGAATTTCGATTCATAGATTGAATATAGAGAGTCGGGAGCTGGGTCTTGACCTTGGATAATTGTTAGATGAAAGTGCATGATAAACTTGATTATTACAATGCCCTTGGGACGATAGATAGTGGTTGTATGGCATTATTGTATGTCATCGTAAAAACGATATGCTAGTTTCGACTTAGGGCTCCACATCTAGTCTAAATTTTTGGGTATAATAATCGGTTGGAATCTTAAGAATGACGAACTAGCATAATTTAAATTTGTAAATGCATGATGAGGTTGTGTTAATGTTCAAAACTAAGGCCAAAAATGTATAATACCTGGCACTGATGGCTTCCACGACACCCCGTCTACTGACCGTAGATCCATCTACGGACCGTAAATGGGGTTTGTAAATGGATGCACACGACAAATTCCACCAAGTGTGAAACCACGGAGGTGAACTATGGTCCGTAGGTCCATTTACGGACCGTTCTGCACTTCTGTGGTTTCCATCTGCGACCGATATGTCAGGCCCCCTGATCCACGGAACAGATCCACGGACCGTAGATCAGTCTACGGACTGTAGGTCTCCTCCATAGATGACCATTGTAGCATCTGTCAAAAAAAAAAAGTGGACTTAGTTGAGGGTCCTTACCAATTCTAAAAGTTTCTTTTGCTGCATATGGTTAGTTTTGGCACTAATATCTTTCCCGCAGGTACGATCGCACCCAAGAAGATGGTCACCTACTTAAAATGGGGCAAGTCCAAATCTATTGCCCCTAGTTTCCGGTTAATTGATGAGGACACCGACAACGACTCTGACCCAGCATATGTACCTCTCAACCCTAGGGCTTCTCGCGCTGCACCCAGAAGCACCCCCCTGGAAGGTGCTCCCCGACGTAGTCACTGTCTCCCAATCTGATGAGGAGCACACACTGATCGGGTCACCAACTGGGGCTGCTTCCAGTTTAGAGGGACCTATGTTCGGGTCCGAGTCTGCCCATGCCTCAGGCTCCCAGTCTGCCCACTCTTCACAAACAGAGTCTGCCCATGCTACAGGGTCCAATGCCAAATCATCCACAGGGTCTGGAGATAATGACCAAGCAGCCTCGTCTGACGAGGCAACTAGCTCAGAGTCCATACCTGCACCACGGAATGATGACCCCACTCCTGTAGCCGGCGAGCTGAATAGGTGGTGCGTAGAAGGTCAATGGCAAATCTATCGAGATGCTAAGATGGTCAATGACAAACAAAAGATGGCCCGACTAATTACAGAGGAGCGCAGAGTCCTCACAGGGAGCTTGCATATTGTTCCAGCTATTCACCGGTTGCTCAACCTTCACAAGTGTGACTGGATAGCTCGAGACCCAGGGACGTATAGCGAGGAGATTGTACGGGAGATCTATGCTTCCTATATTGCCACTCTCCGCGGTTCCATTTCCAAGCGGTCAAAGCCACTAGCTCAGGCTCCGCTCACTTCCACCTTGGTTCGAGGGTGTCCAGTGGACATATCACCTGCCACCATTAGCCATTTTCTCTATGGTCCTACCACGGGCCACTCTTGGTCTCCTAACACTTCAGAGTTTGATTACCGCTGGGACATCGTGCGGAGTGGAGCTTTTCAGAGAAATGCTGAGCAGCGAGAGGCTGTTATACTATGGCTCGCCAGGTACATTGTTGCGGATGGCGAGCGGGCGGAATGGGTCGCTGCTCCACGGTTGGGCATCCGTAAGGCCACATTAAATTTTGTGGCCAAGTTCTTCTGGTTGCTAGTACGTAACAGAGTGTCGCCTACAAAAGCTGACAATCAAGTCACTTGGGACAGAGCGGTGATGGTAGCAGCATTGGTAGCAGGAGTAGAGATCGACTTTGCCCGCATGCTGCTGGCAGAGATTCACGAGAGAGCTTTCAGGACCTCCATTACTTACCCCTTCCCATGTCTGATTTTTCATTTGTGCAGGGACTCTGGAGTCTCGATCTGGCATTGTGACAAGTTAGTCCACCCTACAGGGGCATTGCACATCGGCCTTCTTCGAGTTGAGGCAAATGTGGCAGCACCTCGCAGAGAGCCCAGATTGAGGTACCTCTCTTGGGTTCCGATCTTACAGACACTGTGGGGCAGGCACAGGGGGGTGACCCCATTATCCCAGACCACACCGATACTGTCCCAGGCTCCTCTTCTCAGGCAGCTAGTATTGCTCCTAGCTCTTCCCGGTCCACACCACAGTTAGGATTGATGGTTGTCCCGATGGCCAGAGTATAGAAGTTAGAGGCGCAGATGGCCACACTGCTGCATCACATCCAGCCGTGGATGCAAAAGTCGATTGCTGAGTCCGAGGAAAGAATGGAGTGCAGGATGGAGGGGATGATGGACCAGAAGGTCCAGGCTGTTAATAAGTGCCTTGATGCCTTTGAGTTGCGAGTCCTCGGGCGATCAGCCCCAGTCATAAAGCTATCTGCTTTGCAGGCTGACTTAGCCAGCCTCCGGACTGACGTTGATGCCCTTCTTGCTGCACCTTTAGTTGAGACTCAGGCTGCTCCCACTGCACTGGCCGATGATACAGTGCTAGAGGCTCTATTCAGTGGGAACGCCGAGAAGGGGCCTGCACCGACACATGCCAAAGGCAAGCGGCACCTCTCTCATCGCACGGAGGAAGAGAAAGCTCAAAAAAGACAGCGTCGGCAGGAGAAGGAGGCTAGGAGGGCTTCAATTACAGACGAAGAGTTGCGCCAGCAGAGGGTGCGTGAGAGAGCTGCAGGGGCATCGAGCTGTGCCCCAGTTGTTGAGGTTCAACCTATTTTGAGGGACGTTGTGAGCACCACTGATGGTGCGGAGCGGTTGATAGAGAGCACTACTGAGGGTGCTAGGATTGCTGAGGTGGGCATTACTGAGGGTGCCCCCACTGATGTTCTAGCAGGTTCTGGGAAACCAGACCCCCCTGCTTGTTGATGAGTCACCGGCGCTTTGCGCCACAGGTTTGCTTCACCCAAATCCATTTTCTTTTACTGTTTCTGTGTGCATTGTGGAAAATTGCATCTATTTTTGTTGGGGGTGGGGTAAATGGATTGTGAGTAATAGGGTGAAGTCTGAATAACCAAACTCATGAATCTTCTCTTGGGGTTTTCTTGCCTGTGTTCTTTCCCCCCAAGAGACTGTTTAATTTTTGTTGAACTGGCATGTCTTAGGATTGTATCTGTAGAAGCATGATACAAAATGAAGCATGATGGCTTATGAAAAATGATACCCGTCAGATTCTGGGATGTATGCTAGAAGTAAGCTACTATTAGTTGACTGTGTTGGCTCTGAGTATGACATAGTAACAATCGACTTGATGGCATGACTAGACCTGAAACTTGAACTGGGTAATCTGATAATTTGATAATGAAACTATGTGCCAAGAGTGGGTGAGAATCATTGACTGTTCAAACGGTTTTGTGCAAAACTAGAACTTGCCCGATTAGTCCTACTAAGACAATTCAATCTAGAGGATAGGAAGTGATCATAGGCCATTGTTCTGAAAAATCCACAAATTGCCTAGAAGGATTCAACCAAATGAAATAACTGCTCCCTTTGATCCAACTTTGAGCCTAAAATAAACCATTTCTTTCTAAAACCCCGAACTCACTTTCCCATAATCTACTATGTTGGCCCCGGTCCCTCCTTGGACATATGCACTTTGACTTAGGCCAAAAGCCTAAGTTGAGGGTGGCTAATGTAAAAAAGGTAACTTTTATCTTGGCCCTGACCTGACATCGGGCATTGTGCACCTCAACTAACGGAAAATCCATAAGTTGAGGGTGGCTATTAAAGAAGAAACTGAACGAAAAACTGATCCATTATATGCTAAACTACATGAGTTTCTAACTCAAAAGCAAGGTGATTCTTTTTCTTCAATCGCCAAAGAAGAAGTTGATGATATCAAAACATATTAAAGGTAGAGAAAAGAGAAATGATATTTCTTTTAGAAAACTCTGACATACAGAGAAAAGAAGAACTTTGGAAGATATTCCAAAGGTATTTAGTTAATGGGCTTTATTTCCCGGGTGAGTCATACAAAACTCAAAAATATTATGAGACTCTGCTGATAAGCACAGGTGGTGAATTTCAACATTTTTCAAGATATAATACAAGTGAGAATGTTTATAACTTCTCTAAAATGATTATAAAACACGTCATTCATATTGAAGATTGGGGTATTTCCTCAATGACTGAAAGACAATTCAGTCTGAACAAAGTCATGGTAAGCTTTACCTATTGGGATTATATTCAGGCATTTAATAAAGTCCTCTGTTATAACAATGAGAGGCATAAACATACTTGGTTTATAAAAGTATGTGCCAAGATATTTGCTAACCCTATACCAAATTTGTTTTTAAACTAGTGGTCATACCACGGGCCAACCATAAAAATATTGCCCGAACCATTTCTCAAGTTATACAAAGAATGGGTCAAGATTTCCCCAGATCTCAACAAGTTATATCATCAAGAACATATTTGTTATTTTCAACAAATTGAACAGATATATTTTTTTATAGAATTCTCTGTTCCATGGATTCATAAATGGGTTCCGGAAGTAGATTTCACTGAGGAACAAATCCCTTGCCTATACAGAACTTATTATATTAATTTTTGGGACAAGTTGATGAAGAAAGATCCTCAAACAAAGTCTATATATGGACAAGAACTGCTGGATCTAATAATGAAAACCATACACGATTATAAATCGATTCCTAATAAAGGAATTATGACTGATGACTCAACCTCCGTAAAACATATGGCAAGAAAAATTTCTAATCATGATGAAGGAGAACAAAATGAAATGATTATGAGGTATCTAGAAGAAGTAAAGAAAAAGATTCTTCTAAATGTAAGTCATTACGCAAAATCAGATTCATCAATGCATAGTGAAACAAGTGAAGTTATGCACGACGCTCAACCATATGAAGAAGAAAGTCCAGTAGATGCACTGAAGAAAGCCGAAGATATTTTGGCAAAATTAAAGGACAAGATGTAAAAAGAAGTGTAAAGCTTATCCGCGACGGTAGCGGGCCCGCGCTACTGTAGCAACATTGTTCACCAATAGTAGATACACTGTTACCAGGACCCAAATAGGGACCCAGTATCCTGTACAAAGATGCTTTCTTTTTTCTATAAATAAGTTTGTTTTTCTTTAATTAAGAGCAGGTTTTAGAAATCCTCTCTTCCGTTTTGCACTCTCTCTCTTTCTTGTAAACTTTTCTTACTAAGTTTTGTAAGCTTGCCGGATTTTGGCCGAAATAATAAAGTGTGCGGTTTGGTAACAACAATGTACTTTATTTTCTCTTTCTTCCTGTCTTTAGCAGATTTTAAAGTATCGACTATATTCATACTAAATATCTCAAGTTGTAAATAATCAACATGCTTTTGTTTCATTTCAATTAGAGCATTAATATCTCTAGAAATAGGCTCGGTGATAAAAGTACAACTAATATCTTGATTTTTATATGTACCAGAAATCCTTTAGCATTTATATTAGTAAAAGGATAAATTTCATTTATAAAAGGAGTTCCTAGAATAATATGAGGGTATAACTGATTTTTTACTAAGAAAAAGAAGTGAGGAATACAAACTTTATTCTGGCAAATATGAGTATTAGATAATTTATACTTTATATCTAAAGCATGACCAGATGCAGATTTAACCATATGAGTTGTTTTTTCAAAATATTTAGTAGGTACAAGACCTTCTTGAATGCAACTCAAATCAACGCCACTATCAATCATAGCAATGTTAGTTATAGAAAAAGTATGATTAATTAAAATAGTACATTTAACATACCATTTATGAGCTATAACAATTTGCATCATTCCTAAAAACATATTTTTTTTCGGATCAATATTCGAAGTGTTGGCAAGAGTATTTTCTTCAGCAGTAGATTCACCAACCTTATTTTTTCCTTTGCTATTAGCAGACTCAATCTGAGTAAGACGGTGATCATAAATAATATGATTTTGTTTAAGAAATTTAATTTCTTCCTTCAAATGTTCAATTTCTCCTTTTAAATCATCAAAAGAGGTATCACGAATAACCATGGTTTGTTTAGAAGAGAGTCTATTATGAATTTCAAACAAGGAGTAAGGAGCAGAATAATTAAAGTCATCTTTGACCTTTATATCACTAGGAATACTAGTTGAACAGCTAGTTTTACTAGCAGCCAATTGAATGATCTTTTCACGAAGAGTATTATCGATAACTTCTTTTAGAAGTTCTATCACATTGTCTGCAATGATAGTGAACATATTCATGTCTTCGAGCTGAGATTGTAGCTTGTAGAATTCATCATGTTCACAGTGACAAATATCACCATGACATTTGCAAGCATTATTCGAATCTTGATGAACCTTAGAAGACTTAGGTTGCTCATCCTCTGTTGCATAACTTGCTTCAGAATCATCATAATCTGATTCGGAACCAGAAGTATATAGAAAACTATAAATCTTCTCTTGAATATCATCATCAAGTTCTAGAGTCTTAAGTTTTTCTAGCTTACAATTTGGAGCTATATGCCCAAATTTTTCACATTTATAACACTTAATCTTATCAAGATCTCGCCTTGATCTATTCTTGGTAAATCTATGAGATTTACGATGAGCCCTACGCTCATCTCTTTCTTCTCTAGTCCTTCTCCTAGATCTTCTTTTCTTATGATGAGATCTATGAGATTCTGATTTAGAAGTTTCTCGGTTGGTATCTTTAGAAGCATCTGGTAAACCGAACTGAGTACAAAAATCTCCCAATTGAGACTTTTCTCTAAGCTTATCCATCTTTAGCTATCTTGAGAGTTTTAACTTATTGCACAAAATTTATGCCTTCTTGCGTACAAGCCCCAATAAGTTTTCCATAGGTAAAATTATTATAGGGAATAATTTCTTGCGGATCTCTAAGAGTGTTTTTCACTCTTTCTACAAATAAAGAAGGTAAACCATCAATAAATTTGGCTTTCCTGAATTCTAAGCCATTTTCGGGAAGTTCCATTACCCGACTTAAATAAGTTTCTTTATACCATCTAAACTCACCTAAATGTCTACATCTAAGACCAATTAGTAAAGATCTAATGGTTTCATATTGATTGGTAAATCCACCACTAAAATGTTCTAGGATGGTGAAGACTAAAGTATAAACAGTGTCTTCTATATTTTTAACTAAAGCAAATCCTAGGTTATCAACTCATTCAGCTGTAGCCTTAGCATTTATGATTGCTGCCTTTACATCTAGGGTCATATAATTATCCCACCAACCTCTTAATTGATCCGTAAAACCTGCAATAATCATTTTGCAAATAGTCCTATCAGTGTTATTAACGCTCTTGCAAATGGTAGAATACATAAGCATCCTATGAACTAAAATAGTTAACTGTCTATCAGTCAAACCATCGAGATTCCATTCACAAATCTCGATTCCACTATAAGAGGTGTTAGCTTGATGCCAATCTATTTCCTCTATTAAAACATCTTAAGGAGTTGATCTGGGATAATAGTAAGTTTTCATACTAGGTTTTCTAGCATACGTATTACCACTATTCTTCTTTGGATAACCATGAAGTTCATTAACTCCCATTTCCACTTGTGTCTTGAAATCGAAAGTGGCTTCCATTTCATCTGCAAAATCTTCAGCGAGGCTTATCGGTTTCCCACTTGCACCAAATTCTGAAAACTTTTTATCTAAAAGGCTTTCAAGATCATGAAGAGGTCTAAGAATAAAATCCTGAATCTCAGGAGGTCTTTGAATAGGGACATCAAGCTTTTTGGACGTAGAAGCCTGTTCAGAGACTTGTTTCGCTGATTTTAACTTGTCATCAATTTGAATAATCAGATTAGTTAGATTATCTAATTCTTATCTAGAGAACAAATATGTTCACCAATGACTTCAACATACAAACCCAAATAATTATTTTGAGAAGCAGTAAAACTAAAACCAGTATTATTTGGTAAAATAAACGGAGCTTTGATACTCTCAAATTACACCTCCCTACAGAAGTATAAGCGATCGTTATCAAGTAAAGAACCCAACTTGTAGGTTGGGGTCGATCCCACGAGGAAAATGGTTTAGACTTTACTTTAACCAACAATTATATTCAATTAGTCAAATTATTTCCAGAAACAGGTAATTAAATGGGGGTTTGTTTGTATGAAACAAATAGTAAGAATTTGATAAGTAATCAGTAATCAAAACTCAACTTTGGTTGTTATCAATATAAGAGAAATAACTAGGGTATACGTGTTCCCCACAAGCTCATAACGCAGTAATCCTAGTAACAACAATCCTTTCCTAGTGTATTACATGAAAAGTGATAAGTAAGGTATCTCTAAATCCTTGGTCCGGCATCTAGAGAATTTCACCCCGCACCTTGGTCCGGCTACGTGTGTATAATTTACTAACCCTTACCTTTACCTCATATTAGACATCATAATCGATGTTTGGCTTAGTTATTACTTCGCACCAATCGACACTAGCTTATTAGATAGTATCACACTAAATCTATGTTGATAATTTTTTTCTTGTTGATTACCTCCTTGGTCCGGCAAGTAGAAACAAGGCGAGTTCTAACGCGTGCACTCGTTAAAAAGACTTCTAAACGAAAGAATTATCAATGCATGCAAAACACTATCCAAGAATTGCTTATTTACTATTCATACTTTGTTAATCGCTCATGGTTCCCACAACCCTAGTTGTGGATTTAGTTACCAAATTAGAAAGAACACAATTCATAGTTTTCGATGAAGAAATTATGAACTTACATAAATAGAATAATAAACCCAAAAATTTAACTTGAATCGCAAAGACAAAATCTTCAAAACGAGCTTAGGAAATCAATAATTGCTAGAGTTGCAAATTAATCTCCAAAGTAAAACTAGAATAATAATGTCTAACCCCCAAAAACGAGGTTTACATGCCCTATTTATAGAAAACAAATCATAAATTAAAAGGGAAACAAATTAAGGAAAGTTTGTTCAGGCATGCGCCTTCATTCCACGAGACTGACTTACGGACCGTCGATGGATCTACGGTCCGTAAGTCCCTTCCGTCAGCTAGGACTTAGAAAATACTTCAGCTTCCCAAAATCAGCTTCTCTGAAGCAAACGATGGACTTGCAGTACGGATCGTAGATCAATCTACGGTCCGTCAATCCCCTCCGTAGCTCCACACTTAGAATCTTCAAAAATCAGGTACTGGAACCCTCGCAGTCTCATTCTACGGATCGATCAGTACGGTCCATAGATCAATCTACGAACCGTCAATGGCCACCGTGGTTCCACACTTGGTCAGATTTCCCTGATTTGTCATCCATACCTTGCCTGCTGATCTACGGTCATCACCTACGGACCGTCAATGGACCCACGGTCTGTAGATCACCTCCATGAATGCCCTTTTTTTGCATTTCTTTCAGGTGTCCCTATACTTCTACGCCTGAACATCTTTTCTGCAAAATACAATAAAAACACATAAAAACCAATACAAAAAGGCCCTAGACACACACAACTTGTAAGTGAAATGTATTAGAAATACCGTAAACTCACGGTATATCAACACCCTCAACTTAAATTCGTTGTTTGTCCTCAAGCGATGCACTACGACTCTAAATGACACTTGTATAGAAGCAAGCATTTGAGGCCCAAGCAATGACATGACTCTCTACCCCCCTCACTTTTCAGGTGCAACTTTGTTCTCTTAGACTCGACAAGCTAATCTATGCGGATCAAACCATGACACAGATCGACCAACTGACACACAACATACACCTTCTAACTGTCAACAAGGCACCAACTTTCCGACAATGTAACTAGTGCCCTTACTTCAAATGAAATCCCTTTTGCACACAAAAAAATGCATGTCATTCATGGTATAAGGAATTATTCAACACTCACACTCAGAAGTAATTTCAAGTACAGTTAGTGCTTAATGCCATAAGCTTGCCCTTATTTTCACTGCTTAGACTCTCCAAACTAGACTCTAAGATCACTATAGGACTTTATTGGCTTGTAATGTAGGCTCAGGGTCAGGTGTGGTACATTTGGGTACTGCTTAGTGACTTTCTGCCCTCCTTGACATTACACTAGGCTTTAAACCTCTTATTGCCCTATTTCTATCATTACTATTGCTTTACCTTATTTCCCTTCATTTTCTTGAACCACGGAAGTGACTTTAGACTTTGTAGCTCTTTTAAATTTTAGTTTATTTTTCTTTTGGCTTTCAACAAGTCACATCCTTTCCTCCCGTTTTCTCTCTTCTTCTGTTTTTCACAGCACTTTTTTTTTATACCCATTTTTTTTCAGTTTCCTCTTTCACAGCCACCCTCCTTATGGATTTTCCGTTAGTTGAGGTGCACAATACCCGATGTCGGGTCAGGGCCAACATTGAAGTTACTTTTTACAGTAGCCACCCTCAACTTAGGTTTTTGGCCTAAGTCGAAGTGCACATGTGATAACAGCAAGGTTAAGGAATATCACAAATAGAGAATTGAATATTAGAATGCGGAAGCACAAAGAAAAGAAACAAAAAAACTAACTAAAGATATGGGAAATTCGAAGGAAAGATCCACGAATTTCCAAGGATTAGATGTTCTAAGGCCTTGAAAAGATCCAAGTAACAACGTATAGATTTATGGAAGAAAATCTAACGCCTTTACTTGAGAAAACGAATCAAAACGATAGATTCGGATCTTGACCGCTTTATGAGTAACTAAAGACAATAATTAGTATGTAGAAACTAATCACCTTCTAAAGAATACCAAAAAGAAACCAAAGATATCACAAGAAGAAATTACTTTATACCTTAAACTATGAAACTAGTAAAGGTTTAAAGATAAATTCTCAAAGAACAAGTCACAAAGGTTCAAAGAACTCTCTCAAATATTATTAATATCAATCTAAATTGTCTTTAATGAATAAAAAGGACTCCTATATATAGGAGAAGGGGGGAAAAACGTCCAAGACCCCCTTATGCCAAACCCTAAAAAGACAATTACAAGAAATCCTACTCTAGAAAGGAAATAAAGTAACCTAACTAGGAACAAATTTGGTACTTCTAGGAAAGCATTAAATGGTACTTAGGAGACCATAAATAGACTAAGGAAAATATTAATAACCTATATATAAATAAAGAAATAAGGTAAATCCCAACTAGGAAAAGAATCTTGACAATCTTGGAAAGTTTGACTAGTCTTCTCTCAAAACTTGGGCAGAAAGCAACTCTTGTTGTGGCTGATTCTTGGACTTTTCTTGACCTTATTTGCACGAAATTGGACCTTAAAATAACTCATATTGGGCTTGAATTTGGGCCACCAAATACTTGTAGCATTTGGACAATTCCTCTCCCTTGGGCTTGAGCTCTTCTTCCCCAATAAGAAACCTTTGGATCAGCGATTGAAGCCCATTGAGCTTATCATTGAACTCCTTGGTTTGAGATCTTGTTATGGGCCTCCTTGGAGTTTCTAAAGCTTCATCCTTGTCCTTCAATGGAGTAGAGCTTCCTTGGATGCTATCATTCCCCTCTTCTTGAAGAGAATTCGTCCTCGAATTCAAATCTGCATCAAAATGGGAAAGATCAGAAACATTAAAAGTAGCACTAACTTGGAACTCACCAGGAAGATCGAGTTTATAAGCATTGTCGCCAATCCTTTCGAGGACTTTGTGTGGCCCACTTCCTCTAGGATCTAGTTTGGACTTTCTTTTGGAAGGAAATCTTTCCTTTCTCATATGCACCCAAACCAAGTCGCCAGGTTTAAAAACAACATATTTTCTGCCCTTATTCCTTCGCAATGCAACTTCCTTATTCTTCTTTTCAATTGCAAGCCTTATTTGTTCATGGATTTTCTTCATCAGATCAGCCTTCTTCTTACCATCAAGATTAGCAAAATCATTAGTAGGCAAATGCAATAAATCAAGGGGGTTAAGGGGCTTGAATCCATATACAACTTCAACTCCCTTAGAACTGGACACAAAACCTAAGAAAACCACACGATCCACATAGAAAGTACACTTTTTGAGATTAGCAAATAAGCACTGATTTCTAAGAACTTCAAAAACGTGTTTTAAGTGCTCTAGGTGTTCATCCAGATTTTGAGAAAAGATCAAGATGTCATCAAAATACACCACAATAAATTTTCCATGGAAATCTTTAAAAACATGATTCATTAGTCTCATAAAAGTGCTTGGTGCATTAGTCAAGCCAAAGGGCATAACTAACCACTCATAAAGTCCATATTTGGTCTTAAAAGCAGTTTTCCATTCATCTCCAGGATTCATACGAATCTGATGGTAACCACTCTTTAGATCAATTTTAGAAAAGATTTTGGAACCATACAGTTGGTCCAACATGTCATCAAGCCGAGGGATAGGATGACGATACTTTACCGTTATCTTGTTGATAGCTCGACAATCTACACACATCCTCCATGTTCCATCCTTTTTGGGGACCAATAGGACTGGAACAGAGCATGGGCTCATACTCTCTCGAACAAATCCCTTTTCAAGCAATTCTTCAACTTGCCTTTGTAATTCTTTGGTCTCTTCAGGATTGCTCCTATAGGCAGGCCTATTAGGAAGTTGAGACCCAGGCACAAAGTCTATTTGGTGCTCAATCCCTCTCAAAGGTGGCAATCCCTTTGGAGTGTCATCAGGAAAAACATCTTCAAAATTCTGCAAAACAGAAGAAACACTATTTGGCAAAGAAGGAGTTAGTTGTTCAAAATTAATCAATACTTCTTTGTAAGTAAGTAGTATTATGGGCAGTCCCTCTCTCCTAGCATTCAAACACTCTTTGGCTTTTATATAAAGGCTCTCATTTTTCTTTTCCTTAGCCTCTTTCCTCTCACCAAAATATTTATTTTTGTTACTCACACCCTCTTTTACCTCTTTACTTAGATCGCTGCCCTCTCTCTCTTTCTCGCGGCCATCTCTCTTTTTTTCTATTATCTCTTGGCCTTTTTCTTTTCCCTCAAGCTCACTTTTTACCTCTCCCTTTTGTTTTCCCATTGTTTCCCTCAATCGTTTTTGATCTTCAAACACTTGAGAAGGAGATAATGGTGCAAGAGTATACTTCTTACCATTATGCAGAAGACTATACCTATTCTTTCTCCCATGATGAGTAGTATCCCTATCATACTGCCAAGGTCGGCCAAGTAAAACATGACATGCTTGCATTGGGACTACATCACAAAGAATTTCATCTTCATACCTACCAACATTGAATGAAATCATGCATTGTTTGTTTACTTTTACTTCTCCACAATCATTCAACCATTGGAGCCTATATGGGGTAGAGCGCTTCATGCATGCAATTCCTAGTTTATCCACCAAGTATGAACTCACCACATTTGCACAACTTCCCCCATCAATAATCATAGAATAAGTCTTCCCTTTTATCCCACACCTAGTATGAAACAAATTCTCTCTCTGCCCTTCATCAACACTACCCAAATTGATAGTCATAATTCTCCTAACCACCCCAATTATACCATCATTAGGCAATTCCAAATCATCTTCCTCACTTACACCTTCTCCCTCTTCTTCTTCCCCCTCACTTTTTTCACTCTCATATTCTCCATTCTCTCTAAGTAGAATGTTTCTTCTACTTGGACATTCATGCATCATATGCCCCCTTCCATGACATTTGTGACATTGAATAGAACTTGAAGGTTTAGAAGATTTAGAATTAAAGGTTTTACCTTCCTCCTCAACTTTACCTTTACCTCTATCATCTTGAGGTTTGGAAGGCGCTTTCCCCTCTTGAGTTGACCATGGCTTCTTAGAGATAGTGTTTGGTCGACTTCTCCATGAGTTATTTTGCTGATTTTTCTCAATTTGTTTTTCAACTTTTACAGACAAATCAACTAACTCATCTAAAGTTACATATTGTTGTATCTCTACTACATTAGCTATTTCTGTATTTAAACCATTTAAAAATCTAGCTATTGTAGCCTCTTCTTCCTCCATGCAGTTAGCTTGGATCATAGCCATATCCATGCTTTTGAAGTACTCATCCACCGACATGGAGCCTTGCTTCAAGCGTTGAAGGCGAGATTGTAGATCTCTTTGGAAGTATGATGGAATAAATCGCTTCCTCATTACCCTCTTCATCTCTGCCCACGTAGCAATAGGTGGTAGCTCCTCTTGCAATCTGTCCCTAGCAAGCTTTTTCCACCAAGAAGCAGCATAATCAGAAAACTCAACAACAGCAAGTTTAACTTTCTTACCCTCAGAGTAGTTATGGCAATCAAAGATGGCTTCAACTCGTCTCTCCCAATCAAGGTACAAGTCTGGATCCCTTGTCCCCTTGAAAGATGGCATCTTCATCTTTATACTATTTATATTATCATCTTCTACTCTACCTCTTTGTCCCCTCCTATCTCTTCTTTCTAGATTAAATTCAACATCAAAATCATCATTACCATATTCAGGATTTACAAAAGGGATATGGGGTACATTCCTTCTAACTTGGGGTCTAACATTATTTGGGGGTACAACATTATTCTCCCTCCTAATTGCAGCTATGGTGTCATTCTGCTCGATAATCATATCCCTCATCTCTTGAAATTGAAGGGTCCATCTTTCAAATTGTTGGTGCATAGCTTGAAGGGTGAAGTCGTTCCTTCCTTTGACCTCGGCTTCTAAACGAGCCCTTTCCTCATCACCACCTGAAATAGACATCTAAAAAAAAAGAATAAATGATCAAGTATCACACTTTTAATATGGCTTTTACCCTCTTTTAAACTCACCCACACTTGCCTTTTTCCACTAAAAATAACCTTTGAACGAGAATACTTTGTAGATTTATAATTAAACCAAAACGTGTATCAAGTTCGTAGTAATAAAGTATGGAATCTTGGGGTACAAAAAGAAAGTAAAGAACTATTCCTAGAACAAGTAGGATTTAGTTGAAACAAAACACGAATAAAAAGGAACTTATTTTAGAATTATAAGAACAAGAAAGAAAAAAAAAATTTCCTCTAATTCTTAAAGATCTAGAATTCCCTCTTCTTGCTACCTTCTTGCTTGGAAACAAATTAATACAAAACTTGGAGAGCAAGTAATAAGATTTCTTGAATAGCAAGTAATAAACTTTCTTGGGAATCAAGTAATCAAATTTCTTGGAGGACAAGTAATCAGATTTCTTAGAGAATTTTTTTTTTTTTTTTTGTTCACGCTACTGTTCACGCTACTAAATTTTTTTTTTTTTTCACGACGCTACTGTTCACGCTACAGTTTTGTTTTTTTTTTTTTTTTTTTTTTTTTGGCTCTAAGAAGAAATCCCAAGATTTATCAAGAACGGAATCTTGATAGAACCGCTTTGATACCACTTGATAACAGCAAGGTTAAGGAATATCACAAATAGAGAATTGAATATTAGAATGCGGAAGCACAAAGAAAAGAAACAAAAAAACTAACTAAAGATATGGGAAATTCGAAGGAAAGATCCACGAATTTCCAAGGATTAGATGTTCTAAGGCCTTGAAAAGATCCAAGTAACAACGTATAGATTTATGGAAGAAAATCTAACGCCTTTACTTGAGAAAACGAATCAAAACGATAGATTCGGATCTTGACCGCTTTATGAGTAACTAAAGACAATAATTAGTATGTAGAAACTAATCACCTTCTAAAGAATACCAAAAAGAAACCAAAGATATCACAAGAAGAAATTACTTTATACCTTAAACTATGAAACTAGTAAAGGTTTAAAGATAAATTCTCAAAGAACAAGTCACAAAGGTTCAAAGAACTCTCTCAAATATTATTAATATCAATCTAAATTGTCTTTAATGAATAAAAAGGACTCCTATATATAGGAGAAGGGGGGGAAAAACGTCCAAGACCCCCTTATGCCAAACCCTAAAAAGACAATTACAAGAAATCCTACTCTAGAAAGGAAATAAAGTAACCTAACTAGGAACAAATTTGGTACTTCTAGGAAAGCATTAAATGGTACTTAGGAGACCATAAATAGACTAAGGAAAATATTAATAACCTATATATAAATAAAGAAATAAGGTAAATCCCAACTAGGAAAAGAATCTTGACAATCTTGGAAAGTTTGACTAGTCTTCTCTCAAAACTTGGGCAGAAAGCAACTCTTGTTGTGGCTGATTCTTGGACTTTTCTTGACCTTATTTGCACGAAATTGGACCTTAAAATAACTCATATTGGGCTTGAATTTGGGCCACCAAATACTTGTAGCATTTGGACAATTCCTCTCCCTTGGGCTTGAGCTCTTCTTCCCCAATAAGAAACCTTTGGATCAGCGATTGAAGCCCATTGAGCTTATCATTGAACTCCTTGGTTTGAGATCTTGTTATGGGCCTCCTTGGAGTTTCTAAAGCTTCATCCTTGTCCTTCAATGGAGTAGAGCTTCCTTGGATGCTATCAACATGTCCAAGGAGGGACCGGGGCCAACATAGTAGATTATGGGAAGGTGAGTTCGGGTTTAGAAAGAAATGGTTTACTTTTAGGCTCAAAGTTGGATCAAAGGGAGCAGTTATTTCATTTGGTTGGATCTTTCATTTAGGCAATTTGCTGACTTTTCAGAAAAATGGCCTATGATCACTTCCTAACCTCTAGATTGAATTATCTTAGCAGGACTAACCTGGAAAGTTCTAGTTTTGCACAAAAACCGTTTGAACACTCAACGATTCTCACCCACTCTTGGCACATAGTTTCATTTTCAGATTATCAGATTACCCAGTTCAAGTTTCAGCTCAAGTCATGCCATCAAGTTGCTTCGGTATTATGTCATACTCAGAGCCAACACATTCAACTAATCGTAGCCTACAACTTCTAGCATACATCCCAAAGGCTGACGGGTATCATTTTTCATAAGCCATCATGCTTCTTTCCGTATCATGCTTCTACACATACAATCCTAAGACATTCCGGTTAAACAAAAATTAAACAGTCCCTTGGGGAAAAAGAACATAGGCAAGAAAACCCCAAGAAAGGATTCATAAGTTGGGTTATTCAGATTTCACCCTATCACTCCCAATCCATTTACCCCACCCCCAACAAAAATAGATGCAGTTGTCCCCAATGCATACAAAAACATTAAAATAAAATGGATTGGGTGAAGCAAACCTGTGGCGCAAAGCGCCGGCAAAACATCAGCAAACAGGGGGGTTCGGTTTCCCGGAACCCGCTGGAACAACAGTGGGGGCACCCTCAGTAGTGCCCACATCAGCAATCATAGCACCCTCAGTAGTAATCTATATCAATATCTCCGCACCATCAGTGGTGCTCACAACGCTGTCTCTTAAGAGCTTTCTCCTCCGCAGTGCGATGAGACCGGTGCCGCTTGCCTTTGGCATGTGTAGGGGAAAGCTCCTCCTCGGCGGTCCCACTGAATAGAGCATCTAGCACTGTATCATCAGCCAGTGCAGTAGGTGCAACCTGAGGCTCAACTGAAAGTGCAGCAAAGATGGCATCAATGTCAGTCCGGAGGCTGGCTTAGTCAGCCTGCAAAGCATAGAGATCTATGGTCGAGGCTGATCTCTCGAGGACTCCAGTTCAAAGGCATCAAGGCGCTTATTAACGGCTTGGACCTTCCGGTCCATAATCATCTCCATCCTGCGCTCCACTCTATCCTCGGACTCGGCTATCGACTTTTGCATTCACGGCTGGATGTGATGCAGCAGGGTGGCCATCTAAGCCTCAAACTTCGGTACTCTGGCCAATGGGACAACAGTAGCTCCTAACTGTGGTGTGGAACGGGAAGAACTAGGAGTCATACTAGCTGCCTAGGATGAGGAGCCCGGGACAGGGTCGGCGTGATTTGGGATGCTGGGGTCACCGCCCTTTGCCTGCCCTACTATGTCTGCAAGGTCAGTACCCAAGGGAGGTACCTCAACCTGAAGCTCTCTGCAAGGCGCTACCACATTTGCCTCATCTCGAATAAGGCCGATGTCCAATGCCCCTGTAGGGTGGACTAACTTGTCACAATGCCAGATCAGCACTCCAGAGTCCCTGCACAAATGAAAAACTAGACCTGGGAAGAGGTAAGTAGTGGAGGTCTTGAATGCCCTCTCGTGAATCTCTGCCAGCAGCATGCGGGCGAAGTCAATTTCCACTCCTGCAACCAATGCCGCAACCATGACTGCTCTGTCCCACGTGACTTGATTGTCAGCCTTTGTAGGCGACACTCTGGTACGCACCAGTAGCCAGAAGAACTTGGCCGCAAATTTAATGTGGCCTTCCGGATGCCCAACCTTGGAGCGGCGACCCAATCTGCACGCTCGCCATCTGCAGCAATGTACCTGGCCAACCATAGTAGAACAGCCTCTCACTACTCAGCGTTCCTCTGGAAAGCGCCACTCCACACGATGACCAATCTGTAGTCAAATTCAGCTGTGTTGAGAGACCAAGAGTGACCCGTGGTAGGACAATAGAAAAAGCGTCTGATCGTGGCAGGTGATATGTCCACCGGACAACCTCGAACTAAAGTGGAAGTAAGCGGATCCTGAGCTACGGGCTTTGACCGCTTGGAAATGGAACCGCGGAGAGTGGCAGCATAGGAAGCATAGAACTCCCGCACAATCTCCTCGCTATACGTCCCTGGGTCTCGAGCCATCCAGTCACACTTGTGAAGGTTGAACAGCCGGTGAATGTCTGGATTAGTATGCAAGCTCCCCGTGAGGACTCTACGCTCATCTGTAATTAGTCGGGCCATCTTCTGTTTGTCGTTCACCATCTTGGCATCCCGATAAATTTTCCATTGCCCTTCTACACACCACCTATTTAGCTCGCCGGCTACAGGAGTGCGGTCATCATTTCGTGGTACAGGTATGGACTCCGAGCTAGTTGCCTCATCAGACGAGGCAGCTTGGTCATTCTCACCAGACTCTGAGGCTGATTTAGCATTGGACCTTGCAGCATGGGTGGATTCGGATCCTGAAGAATGAGCAGACTCGGAGCCTGAAGCATGGGCAGACTCAGACCCGGACATAGACCCCTCTGTACTGGAAGCAGCCCCAGTTGGTGACCCGATTAGTGTGTACTCCTTATCAGACTGGGAGACAGTGATTAAGTCGGGAAGCACCTTCCGGGGGGTGCCTCTGGTGCCTCGAGGTGCAGTGCGAGAAGTCCTAGTGTTGAGAGTAACATATGCTGGATCTGTGTTGGTGTCTGTGTCCTCATCGATTAACTGGAAACTAAGGGCAACAGATTTTGACTTGCCCCGTTTGGAGTAGGTGACCAGCTTCTTGGGTGCCATCGTACCTGCGGAAGTGATATTAGTGTCCAAGACTAACCATAGATAAACAATAAAAACTATAACCGAACAGTGACAAAGTCGCAGGAAAATTTCAGACAGATGTTACAGTGGTCATCCACGGAGGAGACCTACGGACGGTAGACTGATCTATGGTCTGTGGATCTCTTGCGTGGATCAGGGAACCAACAATATAAGTCGCAGATGAAAACCACGGATGTGCAGAACGGTTCGTAGATTGATCTATGGACCGTAGTCCACATTCGTGGTTTCACACTTGACCAATTTTTTTATGTGCATCCAGTTTTGAACCTCATCTACGGTCCGTAAATGGATCTACGTTCCGTAGACGGGGTGTCGTGGATGTCATTTGTGCCAGGTTTTAGCCATTCTGTACTTCTGATCATACATATGTGGCCTTATTTTACATCATTAACTAAGTCTCTTCATGCATTTCAACATTCAATTATGCTAGTTCTTCATTCTTAAGATCACGACTCATCATTTTACCAAACAATTTAGACATGTTTTGGAACCCTAAGTCGAAACATACATATAGACTTACAATCACATATAATAAAGCTACACAATCACTATCTATCGTTCCAAGGGCATTGCAATTTCTAAGTTTATCATGCTATTTCATATAACAATTACCCAAGGTCAAGACCCAACTCCCGACTTTCTATATTCAATCTATGAATCGAAATTCAAAGTGATGGGAAAGTCTATTACCTTACACGCAACGAGGAGCGGGGTGATTCTGTGACGACACTAAGCTTTGTAATACCAATGAATCACCTCTTCGCTACTAACCAAACACCAGACCCTTCTTGTGGAAATTGGAATGGGTTTTAAGTGAAATGGAAGGGAATTTGGGAATTTATGGAAGGGATGATATTATAAGGGAGTTATGGAGTGATTTAGGGAGTTTATGGGATGGGGGAAATGGTTTTGGGAGTAATGGAGGGAAGTGGAATGGTTTTTTAAAAATGGGGTTTTTTTTAAATGGGGGGTCCGGGTCGGGTCAGACAGCCATAGGGTTTGCACTCACGAGACCCCGTCTACGGTCCTTGAGTCGATCTACGGTCCGTAGATCAGGACCGTAGATCACTATAACACTTGGGAAAATTTAGAGGCATACCTGGGATCTACGGACACCATTTACGGTCCGTTGATGAATCGACGGACCGTCGATGGGGTCCGTAGACGTCTGCACCAGACCATTTTGCTGCAGATTTTTCGTGGTGTACCTGCACATGTAGCAACCAATAGGCTATTATTTTTTTACATTTTCTTGACACTTTTTAGACACGGACCCTATACTAATTCTAGCCAACACTAAGAACTAAAACACTGAAACACCTACCTAAATTGATACAAAGACGCAAGTAATCAGAGAAAAATAAACTACTAAATGGAAAACAGAACTCTATCGTTGGCTAGATTGTACATCTTGGGTTGCCTCCCAAGCAGCGCTTGATTTAACGTCGCGGCACAACGCAAGTGTCTTGATTAGTCAGACTTCATCAAGATTGTAGGCCTCAATCACTTCTTGCACAGTTTCAGCATTTCCCAGATAGATCTTGATCCTTTGCCCGTTCACCACGAACCTTGTTCCATCCCTATTTTCAAGCTCAACCGCTCCATGCGAGAGCACTTTTGTGAGCAAAAATGGCCCGTTCCAATTGGACTTGAATTTGCCTAGAAACAGGCGCAACCTAGAGTTGAATAGCAGCACAAGATCACCAACCACAAATTCTCTTTTCAATTCTTGATCATGATACCTCTTCATCTTCTGTTTGTACAAGGCTGAACATTCATAAGCTTTTAGGCGAAACTCATCAAGCATATTCAAGTCATTCATCCTTTGATTAGATGCGGCGCCCCAATCCAAATTTAACTTCTTCATTGCCCACATAGCCTTATGCTCTAGCTCTACTGGTAAATGACAAGACTTCCCATATACAAGTTGGTAAGGAGACATACCTATGGGGGTCATGTATGTAGTGCGATATGCCCATAGAGCATCATCAAGCTTCCTTGACCAATCCGTTCTATTAACATTCACTATCTTTGCCAATATCTGTTTGATCTCTCTGTTGGATACTTTAACTTGACCGCTTGTATGTGGATGGTAAGGAGTGGCTACATTGTGACGGACACCATATTTCTCAAGTAGTGCCTTGAACAACTTATAACAAAAGTGAGAACCTCCATCGCTAATAATAGCCCTCGGTGTACCAAATCTGGAGAAGATATTCTTTTTCAAGAATGTGGTGACACTTTTACCTTCATTGTTGGAGAGCGCAACTGCTTCTACCCACTTCAATACATAATCAACTGCAACAAGAATATATTTCATCCCATATGAACTCACAAATGGGCCCATAAAATCAATGCCACATACATCAAACAACTCTATCACCAATATAGGATTCATTGGGAGCTCTTGCCTCTTTGAAATCCCTCCTTCTCTTTGGCAACGATCACAAGACTTGGCGAAATCATGAGCATCTTGGTGGATGGTAGGCCAGTAGTACCCACATTGCAAAATTTTATGTGCAGTCCGAATACCACTATGATGCCCACCGACGGGTGATGAATGACATGTTTCAAGTACACTCAACATCTCAACCTCGGGCACACAGCGACGAATAATCCCATCAGCACAACTACGATACAAGTAAGGCTCATCCCAAAAAATCTCTTCACATCATGCATAAACTATTTCCTTTGGTGAAAAGAAAATCGGGGGGCACAATATCGCTTGCCAAATAATTAGCAAAGTCTGCGAACCAAGGAATCAAATCATGAGAAGCAGCCAATACCTGTTCATCTGGAAAAGTATCATTAATTTCAGCCCTATCTCCAAGCTTTAACATAGCCTCTTTCTCTAATCTGGACAAGTGATCGGCAACTTGATTTTCGGTCCCCTTTCTATCTTTTACTACAAAATCAAACTCTTGCAGCAACAATACCCATCTAATCAATCTCGGCTTTGCATCCTTTTTCTCCATCAAATACCTCAATGCAGAATGGTCAGTATGCACTATGACCTTAGTACCAAGGAAGTAGGATCAAAATTTTTCGAATTCGAAAACCACCGCAACAAGTTCTTGTTCGGTCACAGTATAGTTCTTCTGTGCCACATTTAGAGCTTTGCTAGCATAGTAAATAGGGTGAAGAAATTTTCTCTCGCCTTTATCCCAATACTACCCCAAGCGCCAATCCACTCGCATCGCACATTACCTCAAACGGTTGTCCCCAATCCGGTGAAATAATGATTGGTGCTGTAACCAACTTCTTCTTCAACTCTTCATATGTTCTAAGACAATCATCATCAGAATAGAACTTACACTCCTTCTCGAGCAGTTTGCACAACGAATGTGCAATTTTTGAGAAATCTTTGATGAATCTCTTATAAAAACCTGAATGCTCAAGAAAACTTCTAACACCTTTTACAGAAATGGGTGGTGGAAACTTTTCTATTACCTCAACTTTAGCTCTATCAACCTCAATACCTTTCTCTGAAATTCGATGACCCAACACTATACCTTCTTTCACTATGAAATGACACTTCTCCCAATGCAGCACCAAGTTGCAGTCTTCACACCTTTTAAGCACCTCGGCTAGATGATCTAGACAACGATCAAAAAAATCACCTACAACTGAAAAATCATCCATGAACACTTCAATAGTGTCCTCCACCATATCAGAAAATATCGACATCATACACCGCTGGAAGGTTGCTAGAGCATTGCACAACCCAAATGGCATCTGTTTGAAAGCAAAAGTCTCATATGGGCAAGTGAAGGTGGTCTTCTCTTGGTCTTCTGGAGCTATAGAAATTGGATAGTAGCCCGAATACCCATCAAGAAAACAATACCAACCCTTTCCTGCAAGTCTATCCAACATCTGGTCCATGAATGGCATTGGAAAGTGGTCATTTTCAGTCCATGCATTCAACTTCCGGTAATCCATACAAACTCTCCATCGAGTAACGGGCCTCATTGGAATAAGCTCATTTCTTTCATTTGGAACCACAGTCATACCTCCCTTTTTAGGCACACACTGCACAGGACATACCCAACTACTATCTGCAATGGGATAAATAACTCCTGCATCCAGCCACTTGATGATCTCCTTTTTAACTACCTCTTGCATAGGTGGATTTAATCTTCTCTGATGGTCAATACTGGGCTTATGATCTGGCATGAGTTGGATTTTGTGAGAACAAATATCGGGGGGATCCCAATAATATCTGCAATAGTCCACCCAATAGATCGCTTGAACCTCTTTAACACCGCCACCAAGCACTCTACTTGCCTTGCATTCAAATCTGCTGCAATGATGACCGGCAAAGTATTCTCTTCGCCCAAGTATACATACCTCAAGTGTGGTGGTAGAGCCTTAAGCTCCAATTTCGGTGCCTCCACAATAGATGGTCTTGTGGGTGGGGACTCGCGATTCTTCACGTCCAACTCATACTTCTTTGGTTTGGACCGGTATTCACACTTGTCGAGTGCGGCTACCAACTCATCATACTCTTCAATACCATCACTGTCGAAATTCATCATAACTGCTGCTAGTGCTTCAATACCTAGTCGCTCTTCAATTTGCACTTCTGACCCACTCTCCACTCTGTAAGATATAGCAGATACTGTTTGGAGCTCACCATTCTACTTCATGGACCTACAGATATTGAAAGTTGCTTCTTCATTATTCAGTCTGAACTTCATCTGCCCCTTTTCCATATCAACCAACGCACGCCCTGTGGCAAGAAATGGTCTCCCAAGGATGATGGGAACCTCAAAATCAATCTCACAGTCAAGAATCACAAAATTCGCCGGAAAGATGAAAGACTCTACTTTCACTAGCACGTCACGGAGTACACCAATGGGCGTCTTCACAGTTCGATCGGCCATTAGTAACCACATTGCAGTGGGCTTTGGGTCCCCTAAAACCAACTTCTTGTAAATAGACAAGGGCATGAGGTTGATGCTAGCACCCAGATCACACAATGCCTTAGCAAAGTGTAACAACCCTATAGTACATGGGATCGTGAAAGCGCCAGGGTCTTCCTTCTTCTTCACCAAAGATCTTGTAGCAATAGCGCTACAATGGTGCAATTTATTATCATCTTCAAAACTCACAGACCTCTTCTTTGTCACCATATCTTTCATAAACTTGGCATACCCAGGCATTTGCTCCAAGGCTTCTATCAAAGGGACATTGATAGAAAGCTGCTTCAACATAGTAATAAACCTGCGATAGTTACCATCTTCAGTCTTCTTCACTAACCTCTGTGGGAAAGGTGGTGGAGGCCTAGGTATGGGAACCACTTTCTGAGTTATCTCCGTTTTTTGCTCTGTCGCAGTCTCAGACTCTTCTCTAACTTCCACCACATCATCCTCTTTTCTAATCTCAGTATCCACCACAGACGGCATAGGTGGATCTATGGTTTGCTTACCCCCTCGAGTAGTAATTGCCATACAATGACCATCATTCTTTGGATTTTGGATGGTGTTGCTAGTAAGAGTGTCAGGTTGACACGGGTTCACTGTAGTAGCCAACTGAGTCATCTGCTGCTCTAGATGCTTTATTGACACTGCATTGGCATCAACCTTTTAACCAATACCAGACAAGTCGTTTCTCATTTCCTTCACATTCTCATCAGTTGTATCAAACCTTCTCATCATCTTTTGCATCATATCTTCAATACGCACCATATTAACTCCAGCTTCCCTAGCACCAGATTCCCAATTTTGAGGGGGAACATAAGGTCCAACCCAATCGTTTCTGTTGTTCCTGTTGTAGTTGGTGTCGCGATTGAAGTTCCCATCTCGGACATAGTGACCCTCTCGGTTGTAATTTCCATAGTTCCGACCTTGGTTCCCTTGACCTTGGCGCCAATTTTCCGTGTTGGATCCTTGGGAATTTGGTCGGAAACCCATCTGATCATTAACAGAATAAGTGTCCTCTTCATAGTAACACTCCTCAACTGGTGGTGGAGTTCTAGTTAAGTAGTTCACAACATTTACCTTTTCTGCTCCTCCGCTCACATGCTTCAATACCAACCCCAACTCTGTCCTCATCTGGGCCATCTCCTCACGAATATCATCTGCAAAATTGATAGTTGTATTATGAACGGCAAATGTGTTTCTCCCAGTAACTAACCTCCTAGTGCTCCATGTTTTATTGCTGCGAGTGATCCTCTCCAGTTTTTCAGCAATCTGTGCATATGTACAATCACCATATGAACCTCAAGAAAAAGTGTCAAGTACTGCTTTATTGTTATCATCCTGTCCTCGATAGAAATATTCCTTACCGACTCATCATCTATACGGTGATTTGGAACACCTCTTACGAATGCAGTGAATCTATCCCAAGAGCTGCTCACAGACTCTCCAGGTAATGCTACAAAATTGTTGACCCTATCTTTGTGATTTAGCTTCTTGGACATTGGATAGTACTTCGCTCGGAACACATCTGCCAGTTGGTCCCATGTAAATATTGAGTTATAAGGAAGCTCAATGAACCATACTGCAGTATCGCCTGTCAGTTACAGAGGAAACACTCGTAATCCAATGACATCCAAATCCAGGTCTGGTCTACCTACACAACTTTTGCAAACCACCCTTAGTTTGGCTAAGTGAGCATGTGCATCCTCCGATGGCGATCCTGAGAATAAGCCTCTTGCTGTAAGCATCTGCATCAAACTACTAGTCACCACAAATGTGTGCCCCGGAGGTAGAGGGGGTAAGACAATGGGTCCATCAGAGTTCTCTATATTCATGTTGCCCCGATAGTCGTCATGCTGTCGTGGGCCTAGTGGATCTTGCGCCCTCAGCGCATCCCCCAATCGATTTTCAGCTGGAACCTGGTTGTCCCCACCAACTACCCTCTGTTGTTGTAAATCCACTGCATCATCTAGATTTCCTCCGATAGGATCAATTGGATCTCTTGGATTGTTCATTCTTCGCAAGGTGTGGTTCAACTCTAGATCGTAAGGAGTAAGTGGTTCACCCTGGCTCCGTGTACTTGGCATACACTAGAGTTAGAACTTGAGAGAGACAAAAACAAGGAGAAAAAGTAAAATTAGGAAATACTTGACTAACGTTCAAAAATGTAGTTAAAATAAAATCTAAAAGCCAAATTCACCGGTAGCGGCACCAAAATTTGATACGCTCAAATTACACCTCCTTACAGAAATATAAGCGATTGTTATCAAGTAAAGAACCCAACTTGTAGGTTGGGGTCGATCCCACGAGGAAAATGGTTTAGACTTTACTTTAACCAGCAATTATATTCAATTAGTCAAATAACTTCTAGAAACAGGTAATTCAAGGGGGGTTTGTTTGTATGAAACAAATAGTAAGAACTTGATAAGTAATCAGTAATCAAAACTCAACTTTGGTTGTTATCAATATAAGAGAAATAACTAGGGTATACGTGTTCCCCACAAGCTCATAACGCAGTAATCCTAGTAACAGCAATCATTTCCTAGTGTATTACATGCAAAGTGATAAGTTAGGTATCTCTAAATCCTTGGTTCGGCATCTAGAGAATTTCACCCCGCACCTTGGTCCAGCTACGTGTGTATAATTTACTAACACTTACCTTTACCTCATATTAGACATCATAATCGATGTTTGGCTTAGTTATTACTTCGCACCAATCGACACTAGCCTATAGATAGTATCACACTAAATCTATGTTGATAATTCTTTTCTTGTTGATTACCTTCTTGGTCCGGCAAGAAGCAACAAGGCGAGTTCTATCGCGTGCACTTATTAAAAAGACTTCTAAACAAAAGAATTATCAATGCATGCAAAACACTATTCAAGAATTGCTTATTTACTATTCATACTTTGTTAATCGTTCATGGTTCCCACAACCCTAGTTGTGGATTTAGTTACCCATATTAGCAAGAACACAATTCATAGTTTTCGATGAAGAAATTATGAACTTACGTAAATAGAATAATAAACCCAGAAATTTAACTTGAATTGCAAAGCCAAAATCTTCAAAACGAGCTTAGGAAATCAATAATTGCTAGAGTTGCAAATTAATCTCCAAAACCACAAAGTAAATCTAGAATAATAATGTCTAACCCCCAAAAATGAGGTTTACATGCCCTATTTATAGAAAACAAATCCTAATTTAAAAGGGAAACAAATTAAGGAAAGTTTGTTCAGGCACGCGTCTTCATTCCACGAGACTGACTTACGGACCGTCGATGGATCTACGGTCCGTAAGTCCCTTCCATCAGCCAGGACTTAGAAAATACTTCAGCTTCCAAAAATCAGCTTCTCTGAAGCAAACGACGGACTAGCAGTACGGACCGTAGATCGATCTACAGTCCGTCAATCCCCTCCGTAGCTCCACACTTAGAATCTTCAAAAATCAGGTATTGGAACCCTCGCAGTCTCATTCTATGGATCGATCAGTACGGTCCGTAGATCGATCTACGGAGCGTCAATGGCCACCGTGGTTCCACACTTGGTCAGATTTCCCTAATTTGTCATCCATACCTTGCCTGCTGATCTACGGTCATCACCTACGGGCCGTCAATGGACCCACGGTCCGTAGATCACCTCCGTGAATGCCCTTTTTCTGCATTTCTTTCAGCTGTCTCTATACTTTTGCGCCTGAACATCTTTCCTGCAAAATACAATAAAAACCAATACAAAAAGACCCTAGACACACACAACTTGTAAGTGAAATGTATTAGAAATACCGTAAACTCACGGTATATCAAGCTTGAGGAGAATAAATGGATTGGATAATATTACCTGATTCATCTTTGTAAGATCATTCAAGAACGTTGATGAATAAAGGTAAATAAGTGGTTATAAACCAAGGCACAAAGAACAGAATATGATTCTGTACTGCACAAGTTTCATAAAATTCTTGAGAAATATTATTTAAATCTTCTCTACTGTAAGTGTCAAAAAACCAAGTTTTAAACCGGTTCCATTTTTCATTTAAAAATTCGTTTTGAATATATTTTCTTGCCAGTGAACCTGGACTAAATTCAATTTGATGTTCTCTCATCATTAAGCATCATTAAGATTAAAATCCATCTCGGATACAGAAGGAATATCTTTATCAGAAACATCAGATGATTTATCAATTGTTTGAACAATGTTTAACCGAGGATCAATTTTAAAAAAAAATTCTGCAGATATAACTGTTGATAAAGTATGCAATGAAGCAGCTCGATTTCCTGCTGGACCAGAACAAGGTTCTATCGGAGAAATATGTTGAATAGCTAGTCTTCTATCAGAAACAAAAGAATATCTACTATAAGGAATACTTTTTTCATCAAACTGCATACAAATTTTTCCATCGGAATTTTGACTAATATGAGAATATTTAGAATTGGTGACAGCATCTATCAGTTGTTCAGGGGGTATAACAGAATCTAGAATCCAAGTAGTAGGAAAATTAATTTCTTCCCATTTTATATGTCTTCTAGTAGTGACCTTAGATCTGGCGAAATTAGTTTCTACCAAAATAGCTTGATCAGATGTATCATATAACTTACATCTAGGATTTAAAGTAGCAAGTAATTTAAAATAGATTCTATAAGACAAGCAGATTAATTCAGAACCAGCTGCATAGTTATAACCGTGCATCTTAACATTCAAAGTTAAAGCATCTAAGATATTAGAATCAGTCAAAGATAACTGCAAATTTGGCTGAGCATTAAAATAAACTGGGCTATGGCCACTATAGATTCTATCGAACCCATTAAAGACTGTCGAAAATTAAGATTTCTTGTGTCACGAAGAGCAGCTAAGAAAGTCTCTGGTAACCCTTTAAGAGTCAAAGGCAATGGCGGATCCAGAATTTTATGGCTATGGGTGCTCACTATTAGGGGTGTGCATCGGTCAGTTCGGTTAGATTTTATGTATTATCATTCGGTTTATCATGATTTTTTATTTTTAAATACATTAAACCAATAAGATATTTTTTATCGGTTTTGGTTCTTAACGGTTCGATATTCGGTTTAACCAATAAGAAAATAAATATATGACTTCTCTAATAAATTTGACGCGACAACACAATAATGTAATGAAAAACTATACGAGTGTAACACAAAGAGATATTAAGAGGAATAAAGTTCTTACTTTAGATTTTGATGTTTTGTATAATGTGAAGTTGTGAACTAAAAGTCACTTTGAAGTGTGAATTGAAGGCTAAAGAATAAAGACAGTAACTAGTAAGATATTGAGATTAATATTTAATATTTATGTACAAGTAAATGTAGTAAATTACTAATTTTAATGGGTTATCGGTTCACCCAATAAGCCAATATTAAAAACTAATACCGAACCGATAACCCAATAATTGTTTTTTTATAAAACCATTAAAAAATTGTTAATCCAATAACCCATTAATAACAATAAATCAATAACACCTTTTTTCGGTTTGATTTATCGATCGAATCGATTTTTCACACCCCTACTCACTATTTTTAATGTAAACTTCTATCAACCAAAAAGCTTAATTACAAGTCAATTTTCCTTTTTTTTAAAAAGTAAAATAGCAGGGCAATTTTTATTTTCATTTCAATGCAATATTATTTGGATTGGTTTAAGAAAAAAAGAAAAGGAGAAGCAATATACTTTTACAGCTAAATAAAGAATGTTAGAAAAAAACAAAGTAAAAGAGTAAAACATGAGAAAGAAAAAAAAGAAAAAGAAATGTTTTGATGGAGAATCGAACTCACCTGCCACCCTAAATACATCTTCATTTCAAGTTGTAAACCAGAGGCGCCATCCAACTTTATGTCCAATGGGTGCTCGCCATCATTTATATAGTAATATTGCTATTTTTATACTTGAATATATATTGCTCGAGCCGAGGTTAATGGGTGCTCGAGCACCCGTAATACACTACGTGGGTCCGCCCCTGGTCAAAGGCTTGAAGGCAATTTGAATCATGTCAATATGCAAGAATTTATATTGAGATTTATAAAATCCAATATCACGCTTATTTAATAAACGAATAGTTTGTTCTGATGAGTTTAACGCCAAAGATTGCTTAGTTGTTTTAATCAACTGCTTATTTGAGATTTTATCAAACTAACCGTAATCATAAATAGTTTTTATATTCACTTACGGAATAGTCCATTTCTTTAACAAATCAAGGTCTTGAGGTATATCTACCTCTTCTAACCGAGTACTTTTAATATCTTCTTGATCCATAAAAGAGCGAATATATCTATGCCGAAATTCTTCACATCAATTATATATATACCATGAAAGTTCCAAGGCTATGATACCAACGATACACGATACATGACTGGGCGGTGATATGTTAATAACGCAGCAGAAAAAGAACGAGGTGTTCCCAGGTTAGTTATAAATTATAAACCTTTAAATAAATTTTTAAAATGGATTAGATATCCTATTCCAAATAAAAGAGATTTATTATTATTATTATTATTATTATTATTATTATTATTATTATTATTATTATCATTATCATTATCATTATCATTATCATTATCATTATCATCGTCATCGTCGTCATCATCATCATCATCATCATCATTATCATTATCATTATTATCATTATTATCATCGTTGTTGTTGTTGTTTTTATTATTATTATTATTATTATTATTATTATTATTATTATTATTATTATATTCATCCTTGAATAACATGTTTTTTGCTTATCACAATTTTAAATCGTATTAGTCATCCATGTATATAATTAAAATTTAAAAATAATATTTTATATGATATTATAGTTAGAAATTACTATTATTTATCAGTATCAATTTCTATTATTATTTTGTGAGAAAATTCTATAAAAGACCATAATATTGGTGTCTATAATCGTGTTCAACAAGATTTGCGCTATTTACATACCATTTCTTTTTTTTTTGTACCGAAGTTCTGGCGCAATTGTATCACAAATACAACTCAAACAGTTACCACTAAATGCCCAACATCTTAACTGACACGAGTAATTAACGTAATAAACTGACCAATTACATTAATTTATGAAATTTACGTTTATTGATTTGTCGTGGAATTGTAAACGAGATACTAGAAGAATCTATCCAAAAAAAGTTCAAAAAAAGAATCTGATGATTTTTATTTACCCCCTAAGTTTTTTTTTTTGTTTAGGCATAATACATATATGTGCCATTTAATTTGGCCTAATTTCACATTTATTCCCTCCAACTTTGGGTGTGCACAAGTAGACACTTAATTTGTATAAAGTTGACCAAGTAGACATTGCGTCCTACGTGACATAATGCACATAGGACTCAAATTGCCACATAAGATGCCACATAGGATGCGTGAGTCTATTTGTTCAACTTTATACAAGCTTAAGTGTCTATTTATACACACCTAAAGTTGGGGGGGGGGGGGGGGGGAGGGAGGGGAGGGGCATAAATGTGAGCTAAAACCAAGTGAAAATGGCATATGTATGTATTATGTCTTTTGTTTATTCATGATTGTGGCTTGAAGTATCAAAGTTAATATATTGTTGTGGTGTATCAACTATGTCAACCATTCAAGTTCTGATGCGACATTTCAGGATGTGGAACACAGAGAACAACTACATAGATTATGTAATTGAGATCATGATATCATTCTGATATATGATTTATTATGATACATTTTGGATACATCGCGTCATGATACAATTTCAATACATTACTTAATGATACCTTTCCATTACATAATGTATCATGATACATTTTCGATACATAATGAATAATGATACTTTTTGAAACACAATGTATCATGATACATTGCATGCGTTAATATATATGTGAGCTAAAACCAAGTTAAATGACATATGTATGTATTTGTCTTTTGTTTATTCATGATTGTGGATTGAAGTATCAAAGTTAATATATTGTTGTGGTGTATCAACTATGTCAACCATTCAAATTCTGATGCAACATTTCAGGATATGGAACATAGAGAACAACTACATAGATTATGTAATTGAGATCATGGTATCATTCTGATATATGATTTATTATGATACATTTTAGATACATCGCGTCATGATACATTTTCAATACATTACATAATGATACCTTTCCATTACATAATGTATCATGATACATTTTCGATACATAATGAATAATGATACTTTTTTTATACACGATGTATCATGGTACATTCCATACATTAATATATATGTGAGCTAAAACCAAGTTAAATGGCATATGTATGTATTTGTCTTTTGTTTATTCATGATTGGGGATTGAAGTATCAAAGTTAATATATTGTTGTGGTGTATCAACTATGTCAACCATTCAAGTTCTGATGCGACATTTCAGGATCTGGAACACAGAGAACAACTACATAAATTATGTAATTGAGATCATGATATCATTCTGATATATGATTTATTATGATACATTTTACATACATCACGTCATGATTCATTTTCAATACATTACATAATGATACCTTTCCATTACATAATGTATCATAATACATTTTTGATACATAATGAATAATGATACTTTTTCGATACACGATGTATAAACATGCATAATGCATTTTGGTGAGAATTTAAAGGTTTAAACTTTTAAATGTAAATTTAGTCATATTTTTTAAAATCAAGTGAATGTGAGCCCCAATTTTTTTTAGAAATACTAGACAATATTCCTCCACTATATTGAAGAGAATAAGATAAAATTTTCTGTTATATGTGATGAAAGAAAATTGTCACTTAAGTGTGATAGTTCAAATCATGATTGGAAATAATATCTAAAATTTCTAATAATTTCTTTGTAGGGTTTTTATAAGAGTTTTTTTAAATATAGTTCTTATTAGTATTTAAAACATTAAATATGCTTAAATACAGACATAGAATCATGATTTTTAGGTATTAAAAAATAAATTATGTATCTAATGATATTTTATGACCGCGCGAAGCACGGCCTATTTCACAGTTATGCATAAACTAAGGGATTGAGTATGACTGTGTAAATTTTCTATTAAAATTATATTGTAGCTTTATTAGGTAATTCTTTTAAAGTATGATTTTAAAAAATAAATATAAAACTTATGTTTATCCAAGTTTTGTAGATTTTCCTTATTTTATTGGCATTTTTTATAAATTAAATACCAGCCCAAGTATAATTGGCACCTATGTCCTTATTTGGTGTTCGTTTTTTTAACTTTCGTTTTTTATATATAAAAAAGAAATCACAGTATATATATATATATAAGTCTTCCATTGCATAAACTAGTTCATCTAATTCATTCATTTTCAATGTTAATGTTTTCTTCTGTCTCAATTAATGGAACTTCTCATAATAGAGGTAGACTATCTTTTCTTTAAGACATCATTAGAGAAAAAATGTTAGGTACCTCTGAAAATATGAGTGAGTAGAAACTTCTCCCGCCAGAGAAAAGTATTTCTCAATATGTTGTGAGTATAGATATAATATAGTATGATTTGATTGTAAAAATTATAATATGAAAGAAAAAGTTGGTTTTATATCTCTCTTCTTTAAACTCCATAAATAGTCTTAAGTAAAGGTTGCGATCTTCAGTCCGGAGGAGGAACAGTAAAAAAGTAGCCAAAAGACTGCAGTCGTTAGGGTGAAATATTGTTCACATCCTAATAGCAATATTACAGATAATCAAAAATTAAATAATGATTTAAAGAAAAAAATTATTACCATCATTACTTTAAAAAAACAGAAGAAGATTTTTATATATATGAAATAAACCAGGACTACAATGATCTGGTTGACGATTTGAATACATCTGATTATTATTTTTCAGAATAAAGATGAGTTTAAAAGAAGTCGTAAACCTATTAAATGACTTAATAGAAAGTCATAAGCAAATAGACTTAAGGTTAAAATTAATGGAATTAGAAATTATATCTTTAAAATGGAAGCTACAGGAGAAACATGGAAGCTAGCTTGTATATATATATATTGTATCTTAATATTTTTTAAGTTATACGCCAAATGACTTTAGTTTTTAAAAAAACATAGACCTTACCAAACATTTGTTCAATTGCTAAAAGTCAAATTAAAAACCATCCATTTTAAGAACAATTCATGCAACTTCAACCAATGTTAGCCAGCAATTCAGTCAATAAGAGCCTAATTTTAGCTCAATTAACATAAATCAAATGAAAATCGGAGTCATTTACACACAATATATAGCTAAAATTCTCAGCTCAAATTTCCAAACCCCACTCAATTTCATTTTAAATCTAAGTCGTCCATGTAAGGGTGGATCTAGGTAGGGGTGTGCACTATTCAGATTAAATCAAAATTTTATTCGGATTGGTTTTTTGATTTTTCGGATTGGTTTTAGATTAATGAATTGCTTTGTTTGGTTTCGGATTTTAAAAAATAAAAACCGATAAAACCGAATTATATATATAAAGTATTTAGGTTTAGAATTAAATTAGAGTTAACCACTTTTTGTTCCTTTTTGGTTATTGTCTTTCATGATAATTACGTCTATATTTTAAGTTCGAACATCTTTAATAGGTATATTTATAAGCATTGTGTTTTAAGTTTTACTTATGATTTATATTAGAAAGTATATTTAAGGGATTTAATATTGTTACCTTGGTTATGTTATTAATTATTGACATAACCGAATAACCAAATTGAAAAAAACCAAACCGAATAGAGGAAAACCGAACAAAATCAAATTTATTTTGGATCGAATTGGATTACACTTTTACAAAACTAAAAACCAAAAAAATTCAAATCGAATAGTGCAAAACCAAATCAAAAAATCGAATGCACACCCCTAGATCTAGGGGTGAAAAGGCATTGACGTGAAGTTATTTATCCAATTATTTATGCTAAAATTATATAATTACTATTCTGTATAAAAAATAAATAAAATAATTTATGAAATATCTTTAATAATCCAATTACGCGTATCGATCCCTAAGAGTATGACATCATAGCTTGCCAAATCATTTAGAAAAATTGTAGCGGAAAACGACATAAATACACTCCTGAAGTTGTCCCGAAAATTCAGTTACACTCTTAAACTATTGGGACAACCTATTACACACCTATATTACTCAAAAGTGAATTTAATACCACTCTCAAAGCTGATGTGGAAATAAATTGAACACAAAATAAATAAGGGCGCGTTTGAGTAAAAAAAAAAGGGTAAATTTAATTTCCCACCCCATCCTTCTTCTTCACGTTACCCCACCTTTCTTCTACTCCATTATTTTTTATCACAAACACTCTTTTTGCTATGACCGAGGAGAAAAATATTATTTTATGATAAATTTTCAAGAAAAAAATAGAAAATAACATTGTAGAATAGAAATTCATTGCAAAGATCGATGAAGTTGTTAATTAATTAGGTTCACTGCTCGAAAAAAATTTCGACGAGACATCTAAAATTGGTCAATTCTTACTATTTCCACATCAATTTCGTGAAGTCAAGCATTAATTATTCAATTATTTTTATCTTTTTTATTGATTGTGAGCATTTGAAAAAAGAAATTTTTTAGATCTTTCTTTTTCTATGTAAAAAGTTTCTAGATTTTGTTCGAAATTCAATTTTTTAATGTATGTTTATAGATCTTACTTCTCTCTCAAAACAATTCTATTTAGATTTTCTTCAAAATCAGTAATATTAGACGTCATTCTCCTCTTTGAGCTTGAATAAAATTTGTAATTGTGATGTTTTTTTGTGGTGCATTTGGTGATGGATTATAAACTTAGTGGTGGTAAGATTTTAATTTCGATAATGACAGTGAAACTCGTGATTTTGATGCGAAATTTATGGTTATGATTGATGACTTTCAATATTGGTAGTGATGTGGTTCCAATGGTGAATTTAGTTAAATTTAATGGTTATTATCATTTTTTTATGATGGCAATGGTTGTGGGACGATTCTGGTGGTGAATTGGTTGTGGGTGGTGAAATTTATGATGGTGAAAAAGTGAATTTGGTGATCATAACAACAATGATAGCGTTTTAATGGTGGGTTTGATGGCGTATAGGGAAGAAGAAGCAATTGAGTGACATGTATTTTTTTTTAAAAATCTGACGTAATTATTGATGTGACAGTGACATGATGATGATGTGGCGCGAGTGTGAAACACGTTCTCATTATGTGACTGGTTATATTTGTGTCAGTGTTTAAATAAATTCACTTTTAAGTAATTTAAGTATGTAATAGATCATCACAATAGTTTAAATCTGTCACTGACTTTTCATGATGCAGTTTTCCCAATTTGTGGCTAATAATCCTTCTATCCTATCTCTCCTTTTAAATATATAAATATCGCACTAGTGTCCAAACATTTTACTTTTCTGTACCAACTTGAAGTCTTTTAGGCTATTTACAGTTTCCAATGGCTGCCCACATAGCAAGAAGGTTAGACATTTTTTATATATATTTTTATAATTGTGATAATTGGATCAACTTGAATATGTTTTTGATTAGTTTTATAGGATATGTGACATCTTTCAACATATATAAGGTGAATTTATTTATTAAAATTATGACAAATAAGATGAAATTATCTAGTGAATTTTTGTTTCCATCAAAATTTAAATTTAAAACTTCAAAATTCTCATTTCACTTTTTAACATCTATCAGTATGATCACAGTTTTGGTGCTCTAATATATCTTGCTCAACTACTATTGAAAGATAGATAGTAAACTAGCAATTTCTCCATTTTTTTTAATTTCTTGAATGCCTTCAAATCTTTTTTCTAACACATTAAAAATAGTATTTATTCATTTTTTGGGTCATTTCCAAAAAAATAAAAATAGAAATGGGAACCAACTCAGCCATCACTAGCGGCTCATCACCAAGTGACAACCTTCCCCACCACTAATAGAAGGTCCACAAGGTCATTCTTGTCCTTCCCACACTTCATCACTTAGGAGTCGTACGGTAGTTGGATATAGTTATGCATGTATTCGTAATGTGCGTATTAGTTATATATGTATTACAATATTAGTTATTTAGGATTTAGTTATGCAAGATTTAGTTATACATGTATTAGTTTTATATATTAGTTAGATAGAATTTAGTTATACACGTATTATGTAGATATTATTTATGCATGGTTTAATTATGTCGAGATTACAATACATTAGTGAGTTAATTTTTATTTCTTAATCCAATATATAATTAGTGAGCTAATGTTTATTATAACCATTGAAATAAAAAACCATATAAATAACACATTAAAATTAAATAAATATCAATAGTTAAAAACAATAAAGTAAATACAAAATAATTAAAAGTAATTAAGTAATTTTTACTCAATATGATAAAATAATTAAGCGATAGATAGTTTAAATTAAAAGAAATAAAAAATAACTAAAAAAATTAAAACTTGTATTGGTAGTGCGTTACAGAGAAACTATGCAAATAAAATTAATTACAATTAGTAGTCACTGCCTTGGCCCCAAAGAAAATAATTAACAAAAATTGAAGCAAGGAAACTAAAAGTAATTAAGAAGATAAAAAACCCAAAGCAAGAAAACTCCTTTTTTTTTACATGTATTAATTATTTGATTTGTTGCAAAAGTAAATTGATAGGGGTAAAGAAGTAATTTACTATTTTAATACATGTATAACTAATACACATAACTTATTCCACTTCTATTCCGCATAAATTATACATAGATTTCCTCATATTTTCTACAAGTATTAATTATGTAGGATTACATAAACTGCAACCAAACATCCTATAAATTAATTAATTAATACTGGAATAAGTTTTATATAACACTTGAAACGCTACCATATCAAACATTGTATAAAATTAATATATGAATAACTTTTATACAATATTTGAAAACTTACAACCAAACATTGTGTAAAATTAATACATGAATAACTTTGATTCTTTTTGCAAATCAAACATGGTATAAAAAATATAATACATGAATAACAAAGTTATGTATTAGTTATGACATAGTTTAATTGTTTTTCTAGTAGGTTTTTAGGGGTCATTTAGTTGTTGGATAGAGTTATACATGTATTAGTTATATATATACATGAATAACTTTTTTATTATCCACCTACCAAATGTTGTATTAATTATATACATGAATAACCTTTTTCTTATCCACCTACCAAATGTTGTATTAATTATATACATGAATAACCTTTTTCTTATCCACCTACCAAACGTCGTATACGTTATACGGACTCTAATACATGGATAAGACTTATTTTATACAACTACCAAACGATCCCTTCATTTATGTATGATTAATACATATATTGGTTTTATATTTTATTCAATATTATAAGTTATATAACTAGGACATAATAAATTATGATATTAGCATATTAAGGATGGTTAATGCTCCATTCATTTCATTTTACTTGGTCCCTATTCAAACATAGATATTTCATTTACTTGTTTATTTTAACATATCAAAATAGCTTTTTTTTCTCATACGACCCTTAGGCCTTGTTTGGCATGAGGATAAGGCATAATTAATTTTGGAATTAATAGGATGGGTTATTCCATATTTGGTTGGAATAAAATATGGGATAATTTATTCCGAGATAACTTATTCTCCAACAAAGCTAGCCTTTAGTATTAAACAACTACATAAAATAGTACTCTCTTTGTTCATTTTTATTTGTCACATTTGGACTTGATCCATCCATTTAAGAAAAAAATAATTTGACATGACTATTTTACTACACAACCCCTATTATTTGATGTTTAGTATTATGTCTTGAAAAATGATTTGAGAAATAAGTGATTAATGCTAATGGTAAATCATGATAAAAAAAATTATCTTTTCTAAATATATTAAAAATAACAGGTAAAAATAAAAGTTTATTTATGAAATAGTGGACAAGTATAAATAACAGAGGAAATAGTACTAAAATTTAGAATTCTAGCGCATCACTAATAAGGTTAGTTTAATAATAATATAATTTTTTTTAAAGAATGTATCAAGTCAACGAGAGTCAAGTTTACATGATCATAAGCATAGTTAAAAGAAAAACTACCCTAAATACACTGAATCAAACCGTAGATAAAAAATAATCATAACATAGCTAATCTCAACATTCCTAATACACTCTATTTAAAATTATTCTAATAAACTCTACCAAACAACCTTTTAAAAATAGCTCACAATAGATTCATACACAAAGAGTCTTTCTCTGTGAAGAACATCAACGAAAACCAGCAACATTCAAGCTTTCATCCACAAATTCAATAGCTTTAGTTATAGGTTGGATTGCCAATAGCTTCTATATTTTGCAGGTTGTGATTAAGGGTATGTTTGGCATGGAGAAAAATATTTTTGAAACATATTTCAAATTTAAAAAAAATAAAAATTTTACGCCATCCCTATCCCTCCCCCCGCGACCCCGTCGATCTTTTTTAAAAAAAATATTGTTTTTGAAAAAAATATTCCTGGGTGAGGTCCTACGTCAAATCTCAGGGTTGGATTATAGAATGGTTATCGGGGTCTTGTCTTAGTTTGGATGTTGGGGTCGAGTCTTAAATCAATTATTGGGGTTGATTTTCAGATCAAAAAATATTTTTTTAAAGAGTATTTTTTAGTCTCAAGCAAAAAATAAAGATATTTTCTGATTTTTCATTCACCAACAAAACATCAAAAAATATTTCTTCTCACCAACCAAACATGAGAAAATAAGTTAGAAATCCACTTATTTTTCGAGAAAAACATTAAAACATTTTCGATGAAAAATATTTTCCTCATACCAAACACACCCTAAATGACAAAAGTCCCCTACTCCTATTTTCCTAATGTCTTAATCATAATATGAGGGCATTCAAACAAACTAAAAAATGGGGAGATTCTTCTATCGTACGTCATATATACATTTTTAAAACAGTGACAAGTTTTGTGTGCCATCCTCTAATTGTTTATTATCTTCCTTCTGCAAACAGAGCACAACCCAAGTGAGTAATGGGAAAAGCTTAATGTTTCCTGCCTGATATTTGTTGAATTCTGACAAGAATGGCAAATAGGGCTCACAATAGGGCGGGATGGGATAGGTGAAGCCTTACTCTATCATAGATTGAACCTGCCCTACCCGATTTATTTAATATTATATTGTTTTTCAACCTGTCCGACCTGGCCCTATTTAGCTTGTCCCGCCCTACTTAGCTCCTTCAATTATTATTTTTTCAAATTTGTAACGATAGTTTAGAAAATTTTAAGAGAATCAAAATATTATCAATGAAGCTTTGCTTATCCTTTTTTTTAAAAAGAAAATAATGTATGGATAAAAAGTTATATAAAGATAAAATTTTAAAGTTACAGTGCTTAGTTTTCATGGGTAAGACAAAGTATTGATCAGAAACAGTGCTTGCTGTTATTACGGTATCTTATAACAGAAAATTTAACTAACATGTTTCTAATTACAAGAGTAGAACTTCACATATGTATATTGTTTAGCCCCGCCCCATCCCATTTAGAATTTTAATTGTAGTTTACTTGCCCTGTTTTGTCCTGCCCTGCCCCTCCTCGCCTCACCCCTTTTCTACCTGCCCTGTTGCCGAGATTCCTATTGGCAACATTAATGTTATCTTCTGTGGAAAAGTAGCTTTTAGTTTATACTCTGTTCCAAAATAAGTCTCATCTTAGGAATTCAAGACAAAATTTTATAAGTTTTCAATCTATATTATTATATTCCATCTTCTGAATAATATTTATTTCTAAAAAAAATATTTATTAAATAAAGATAGATTAATAAACTATATATTGTATTTATAGCGTAATGTTTACTAGGATAATACTTACTTTGGAACGGAGGTGGTAATATAATACATGGCCAATAGACAAAAACTCATGAAATGTTAAGGAGTAACACACATCATTATTGTTTATTCTAGGCTTAAAGGTAAAGTTGCAATTATAACTGGTGCTGCTAGTGGCATTGGTGAAGCAGCTGCGAAACTTTTCTCTAGGTATGGAGCTAAAGTGGTGATTGCTGACATTCAAGACGACTTGGCACATAAAGTTTGCAAAGATTTGGATCCATCATCAACTACCTTTGTGCATTGTGATGTTACAAAAGAGGAAGACCTAGAAAATGTTGTGAACATTGTTGTAGACAAGTATGGCAAGCTAGACATCATGTACAATAATGCTGGTATTATGGGAGCAGTCAAATCCAATATTCTTGAAAATGAAAAATTTAACTTCGAAAAAGTCATTAGTACTAACCTCGTAGGTATGGAAAAAGTCATTATATTCTGGCTTTGATCCTTGTGATATTTTACTCAACATATTTTACTTGGAGTTATTGAAAAGCATGTTGTGATCAGAATGAAAATTCGTCCATATGTCCGAGACTTAAATGTACAAATTTAATTTCCCTGGCAGGTACATTTCTTGGAATTAAACAGGCAACACGAGTCATGATCCCTCGCGGTCAAGGTAGCATAATTACAACTGGTAGTGTTTGTTCATCCATAGGTGGTGTTTGTCCTCATGCCTACACGAGTTCAAAACATGGCTTGTTAGGACTTACTCGGAATGCTGCAGTTGATTTAGGACGATATGCCATTCGTGTGAATTGTGTGTCGCCATACGTTGTTCTTACGACATCAGCTTTAAATACCTTAAAAAAGATGGGGAAGGAAGATTCAGATGTTTATTCTACCTTAAAAGGTGCTACACTTACTCCTAATGATGTCGTCGAAACAACTGTTTTCCTAGCAAGTGATGAGTCCAAGTATGTTAATGGCCAAGATTTTATTATTGATGGTGGATTCACAATTGAGAATCGAGGTTTATCAATGCTCAAGTAGTTTTTTGTATTCGATAAAGCTACACGTAATTTTGAATAAAAGTCATGTTTACTTCATTTTGTTAGACCATTGACATTTTTTTCCAGCTTATTATTTCAACTATTTTTTACTTATTTCAGTTTAGTGCTTTCTATTTTCTAGCTAGACTTAATCAACTTTAGTTGCTCAACTTTCTGAAGTTAGTGGCCCCTTTTATGGCTGTTAGTGGCACATGTTCTTATTTAGTTTTAACATCCACTTTGTAAGTAGCTACTAGATAGGACATAGTTAGGTTTTTCCTTGTATAAATTCAGATCTTCTGCAAATTAATATACAACTGGAATTTCATAAGTTCACTCTATTTTTATTCTTCAAATCAGTTTCTTGAGTGTTTCTGTTTTAACAGTGGTATCAAAGCCTCTAGTTGATGTTACATGACCAAAAAGTTTTAACCTATAACACAAATGACATCCAACAACCTACATTTAAATCCACCATTCACTTTCACCGATGAAAATTATCCAATCTGGTATGTGAAGATGCAAGCTTTTCTGGAAGCCTATGAACTTGAGGAAGCTGTGACGGAAGATAAACCACTTGCTGCTCTACCAACATATCCTACCTTGGCTCAAATCAAATCAAACAACGAAGAGAAGGCAAAGAAATATAAAGCTAAGTTGCTTATGCAAAATGTTGTGGCAGATTCTGTGTGTTTACAGAATCATGGCTTGCAAAAGAGCAAAAGAGGCTTGGGATAGGTTGAAAGAAGAATACCAAGGCAGCGATAGAACATGTCAAATGCAAGTGTTGAACCTGAAAAGAGAGTTTCAGTCCTTGAATATGCAGGAGGATGAAACAATCAGTAAGTATGCTGATAGAATCTCCTTAATTGTTAATAACATTAAACTTCTTGGTGAAGAATATACAAACAAACATATTGTGGAGAAAGTTCTTGTGGAGGTTTGAATCTAAGACTTCCTCTCTTGAAGAATTTAAGGACCTGGGCAAATTTTCATTAGGTGAACTAATGAGTGCTCTTCAAGCACAAGAGCAAAGGAGTACAATGAGATGGGACAAGTTCACTGAAGGAGCTTTCTTTGTACAAAAGCAAATATTTGGTAAAGGAAAGCAACAGTTCAACCAAAAGAATACGGACAAGCATGGTGGAGGAAACAATAGTGGAGATGTGAAGCAGAAGTTCCCTCCGTGCAAACATTGTAAAAGAACTACACATCTGGAGAAGTACTGTTGGTGGAGAGTCAATGCGATATTCAGCAATTGTAAGCAGACGGGCACATATCCAAGGTCTGCAGGTCAAGAGCAAAGGCCTCTGGTACTTTGCAAGCACAAGTAGCAGAAGCTGCAGATGCACATGAGGAGCAACTGTTTTTTTTTATAGATTTCAGAAAACTACAATTCAAGAATTGGGAATTGTAGGAACAATTCTTTGGCCTTGCTCTGGTACTGATTTGATGTGAAACAAGAAGAAGGAAATGAAATAGAAACAAAAAAAGATAGATAAAAGAGAGAAAAACACAATTAAGTGCAAACAACTAAAAGATGTAATGGTGACACAAACCAAAACACCACTTAATTGAGATAAAAAAGAACCTAATCTATTAGAATCATCAATAAAGTAGCAACCTTACTTGAAAGTTCTAGGGCAAGATGTTGAAGTTCAACAAAGGGTTTCCAAGCTCTCACAAGAGGCACAATTCAACATATCCAAAAACTACTTATGAAACCCTAATATCTAATACTTATACTAAGGACAAAAAATAGTGAAGAAAGATCCAATTTGACCCTCATTAAATTAGAGGGTAATTAAAATGGCAGAGCACTTAATATATTAAATATCTTCAAATCTTTCATGTTGGAGACTTCCAAAGGTTCCATCTTCATCCATAAAGCTTGCAATGCTTGAAGGTCCTGCACTTGAATCTTTGTGAAAGGACTCCTTGAAGTAGTATCACTTTGATCTACATCAGTTAGTATTCACCTATGGAGTCATTTCCTACAAAGGGTTCCTAAATTCCTTAATTTTACAAGTTAGATTATCCAATCAAAGTTAGAGTTTTTTAATCTTCATGGGCTCTTTTCAATTTTGATTAAATTAATTGTGTTCTATCTATTTATGCATGAATTGAGGTAATTACATATTTTGGAGTTAAATTCATATAAACTCATGCATGCCCCACGAGTTTTAGAGTATGAGCACATGATTAAGTTTATGAACTATGAAAGATGAATTTATGAAGATATGCATGTTCTTTCTATGTAATCAATATAAATGTTTTAAGGTTGCTTTCAGAGTAAAGCATTCATGTTATTGTTGTGAAAGGTTATTCTCATATAAATAATTCAAAGGGTTGAAAGATTTTCTCACCTAAGTTTGAATCAAGATTCAGGAACTATTCTTAATTAACTATAGCTTGGAATGGTTACCTAATTGTGTATTTTCATGGATAATAGGATGAATATGATTAACGAATATTCTGTGGGATTTATGCTTAATATCGAGAAGATATTGAGATGGGAACTCTCTCATTACTATAGGTCTAGTTTCTAGTAGCAATCTCTCTATCCCATAACTATGTGCCACCATAGGTTTTTCTTAGATAGACATTACTTAGTGGATCTAATTTAGCTCAAGTTTATGGTTTTCACCTTGGAAAGTAAGGACATCTCTTTTTAGTGTGGGATAGACACCAGATTCCATGTTATAGTTCACATGGTCTATGTCGACTAATGACAACCTTTCCACAATAACAAACTAAGGTTACTTTCTTATACTCCTCAATTCCAGTGGACTTTGAAATGGCTTGAAATATATGTGTGTAATGATGTCTTCTATGCAAATCCAATAATCTCTCAAATACATTTTGAGACTTAAGATATTCTGAATTATAATTATTGTTAATCATTGATCATTTAGATTGGTCTGCCCCTTCTTTCTCCTTGTTGTTATATTTAATGGAACCACCTTTCCCTAGACTTCTTGTTGCTTTCTTTTATCTTGTTTTTTAATTTTCATAGGTGACAAATCTCCTGATACAACAATGTCCACAATGTTGTTCCCTATATCCTAATCTCTTTCTTGCCCCCATCTTTGTTCAGCTTCCTCGTGTGATATATTATAAAAAATAAGTGTATCGTGTGATGGATTTATAATTGGTATGGGTTGAGGATCATTTGTCTCTATTCTTGTTGCCAACTCAGCACCCCCACTCGTCTCCCTGTGTTTGTTTAATCTTACTTCTACCTGCTCTACTTTTGGATTCTCTACAATGTTCTGACATTCTTCCAAATCCACCTTTTCTTCTTGACTGGTTTGGAATTCTTCTATCTTCTCCTTGTTCTCCGTTTTTGCTAAACCATCTATTTGTTTCATTTTCTCATTTTGTTTATTATTATCATCATGGAAAGCACCTTCATTAAGTTTCCTCACCTTGTCTGCTCCTTTGTTTGATACCTCCTTCATTGTTTCATCTTCCTTTTTTGCTTCCGGTGCATCCAATTTGTTTTCACTTTCTACCCCTTCTCTTTTTTTGAATAGCTTGTGGATTCCATTTCTTGTTCCTGTCTATCCTTGTTATACCGCCTTCCACTTCCAAAACCTTTGTACCTTTGTTCTCTAAAATCTTAATTATTATCTCCTATGTGTTTACATCATGTATTCTCTTATCTATTTTATTTTTGTGTCCCCGTTCCTTTCCTTCTACTTTTTCATTTTCCTCCTTTGGATACAACTCTGGGAGTAATACAAAGCAATTTTTTTCATTGCGTCCCTGAAGCTTACAAGGCTTGCAATACTTTGGGATATAATTATATCTAAATGGAATCCATTTCTCCACCACTTCTCTGTCTTCTCTCTTAATCCCCATTGGTAATTCACCTAACAAATTCACTTCCACCTTCACCCTAGTACAACTAGGTTTTGTCTTGTTTTGAGTCATCATGTCAACCTGCAAAAGTTTTTCTACAACCACAACTAGTGAAAAGATTGCTTCCTTCCCAAAAAGGTTGGGTGGTAGTGTTGGGAATGAAATCCATGTTATTGTAGTTGTGGTGTCTTCCTCCTAATTGAACATGGGATACCACTTTACGTTCTCATTTATGAACAATATTTGTGAGCGATATAGAATTGTCGTTTTGATTGAAGAGTCACATATTCCCCCAAGTTCGATGCTCTTATCAAAACATATCTATTGCTGAGCAGTTCAATATTGAATTCTCTCTTCAATTTGCATTGTTTTGGAATAAGAGTTCTCAGATCTTTCATGTTCATCCACCCATATGTAAATTTCCCTATCACTATATATTGTAAATCCTCTTCCAAAATCATGTAGGCTATGTCCTCCTCTTCCCATATAATTCTCAATTCACTGTGCAAGTATTGTATTTGTTTCAATTTTATCTGTTGATGTTTTTTTTACGTTTTTTGACTGTCTTTTTTGCCTATTTTTAAATCATTTTTGGGAAATTTACTTAGAATGATTTTTGCATATATATTTTGGACGTTTTTCTAAACCTTTTTTGTCTATATTTTGGACGTTTTTTTGATAATATTTTTGAATCAAGTTTATTTTAGCTTGAAAAAGATTCTCCTTCTAGAAATTTAACCATTATAAGGAAGACTTCCCTGCTTGGTTTTAACTATTTTTATTATAGCCAATATTTTACGGAAAAGGATCAAATGTATCCGTGTACTATAGGAAATAGTTTATAAATACCCTTCGTTATACTTTTGGGCCAAATATACCCCTTCCGTTATACTTTGGGCCAAATATACCTTTTATCTGTTAAATATGTGGGTCCCAACCTTAGAATAAACATGTGAAAGGTTGGGTTAATTTAAAAAACTCAGATCATTTTTATCCAGTTAATACCCAAAATACGTAATCACTTGAAGGGTTGAGATTAATTAGATGGACCCAAATAATTTCTGTCCCTGCTAACAACAAAAATAACCCATAGCCCAACCCAATAAAGCTTCAAATCTCAACAATGGAGTAATGTAAAAGTTGTTTTCTTCAAATCAGTTTCTATCACTTCAATAATAATTGTATTCACTTAACTTGATGATTCTTAACATCCAAACACACATAATACTTCAAAAATCTCAGTAACTTAATCGATGAGTCAGCAACAAAAAATTATTGAAGAACTTTGATTTTTCAATCTCTATTTTTGAATTCAAAGAACCCAAAAATTGAATTCAACTTAATCGTAGTAGACGAGAAAATCTCAGCTCAAAGAAACAATAACCTAAATAATTTTTCAGTACTCAATTGATTTACAACAACTTTCAATCACAAACTTTAAAAGTTTATCGGTCACAAATTCAAAAGACAAATCCAACAACTTTATTTTCAACTTCTCCACCTATTGTGCATTCTAATTTTAGCACATCAATCCAAATCAATGGAGTTTTCAAGCACCGCCTTAATTGAACTTTCAAAAATTTCAGAATTGAACTCGGATAATAAACTCAACAAGAACAGTAGAACACAGAGATTTTTTAAAATGTTTTGTATCTCAGAAAAAAAAATAGGAACAATAGCTATAAAAAAGAGCTTTCATGTATCAGTTAAAGCTAATTAGTTGAAATTTTTTTTACAAACATTTCGTTTTGGTTTTGTTTGACTTATAGAGGATTTGGTAAAGAAAGTATTTTCGTGAGTTATTATGGGTATTAACCGGATAAAAATGATCTTGGTTTTTAAAATTAATTCCAACATTTCTCATGTTTATTCTAAGGTTGGGACCCACATATTTAATGGATAAAGGGTATATTTGGCCCAAAGTATAATAGAAGGGGTATATTTGGCCCAAAAGTATAACGAAGGATATATTTAAACTATTTCCTGTAGTACAGGAGTATATTTGATCCTTTTCCGTTTAATATAATTAAAATAATGATATAATAATTTGAAAATAATGGTGAAAAGAAAATTTTGTCTAAAGAGAATTCTTTTAATAAAGGGCAAAAGGTTCAAACAACATTTCTAAGGACGGATGAGCTATTGATGAAATCTGCTAAGGAAGGTGCAAGTTAGGCACCAAGTGTCTCTCTCTCAACACTTAATAGCAAGGCAACGATTGTGCCCGAGAATTGACGATGGCAAGGCTTTGATCAATGACACCCAACCGGTCTATTGTCACTCCAACAACATGAATTCCACAATGACTCTTGTGGATTACTTTTGGAAGCTGTTTATCACTAGGGTTTGAGCGATACAATAAAACGAGGAAACTAGTAGTTTAGAGGAAGAGGCCCCAGCTACAGTCCATCAAAGTGTACGCATGGAACAAGCAATGAGGGAATTGCAATTTTCAAGTGCTGAAACATCAACCCATTAAACACCCAATACAGAATCTACACGAGATAGTCACAGTAATGGTAAGTCTCTCATATTTGTACCTCCTTGCATGAAGTATGGACACGTAACTGTTACAATTGGGAAAGATTATATTAAGGTACAAATGAAGAATTGGGAAACAACGGTAATAGGATAGGTAGTAGGTGATACATACGAGAAACAACGGAACAACTATGTAGACAAGAATTGGAGTTTTGTTTCTATGCCTAGGGTACGATTGAAGGATACTATATCTTCAAATTTAAATTAGTGACAGACAAGGAAATTGTTCTTAATTTTGGACCATACTATTACAACAATAAACCAATCATTCTCAAACAATGGGTGCTAGATATCCAGTTTGATAAGGAAACTGCTAGTTTTACACCTATCTGGGTGAAGTTTCTAAGGCTACCTACAGGGTATTGGTTTGCTGAGGCATTAACTAAAGTTGCTAGAACAATATGTAGACTAGTGCATATTGATTAATACACTGCAAACTCTATTAAGATTTCATATGCCAAAATTTTGATCGAAGTAGATGTCTCACAACAATTGACTGAGGTGATTCAAATTGAGACTAATGCGGGAATGTGGGAGCAACAGGTAGACTATGAATCGAAGCCAAAATACTGAAATGAATGCTTGCAGTATCGACACACTGTTGTTACCAGAAGCAAAAATAAGGGGAATGGTGAAATAAGGGGAACTAGAGAAGAAATTGCTCAGCCAACATTTAAACAAAAGACAAAGAAAACTAAGAAACCGCGGGTTCCCAAATAGGTGTGGTAGGTTGTAGTTGAAAAAGGGAAACCCCCAATTGAAAGAGAAGGTCTCAGATACAACAGGGTAGTGGTGTAAATGGTTCTATGGTGGAGAGGAATGATACTCATTTGAAAGAACCTCGAAGCAATTATGAGAAAGACATATTTATCCAGAGAGAGGGAAATCAGGTGTTGACTAATGCTGACCTAGGTAAACAGTGCGCTAATAGTGTTGGAAACTCTATGCTTTTTGCACCACCATTATCATTGCTACCTAAAATGTAAGGGGTCTCAATGAGGCCCATAAGTAAAAAGAGGTTAAACTCTTTATTAATAAGAATAAGGTTGAAGTATTTGGATGTCAGGAAATTAAAGTTAAAACACCAAAAACCAAAAGGATCATACATAAGTTAGGTAAAGAATGTCAATCTTGTCATAACTATACAGAAACATCAAATGGGAGAATTTGGATAATGTGGCAAAGGTAGTTAGAGGTGAATATTATTGAGATTAGAGATCAATATATCCACGACATAATTGAGGACCCGAGAACTTAGAGGACTATCTATTTCACAGGAGTTTTTGTTATGAATAACAACCTACAAAATGATAGGATATGAGGTGAATTGATTCAAGTTAATAGGCAATACCGACATCCTTGACTGTTATCTAGGAAATACCAAGGGGGATAAAATACATTCAGCTATTACTTAGACTAAGATACTTGGCTTCCAGGGTTTGATTGACACAAATAAACTTACACCCTCAAAGGAGATCACTGATGCTATCAAGGCTATGCCGAAAGTGAAAGCTCAAGGGGTAGATGGATTTCCTATTGAGTTCTTCACAAAGAATTGAGAGCTTTTGGAAGATGAGGTACTACGAGCTGTGCAACCATTCTTCTGCACTGGAATACTATACTCATTTATAAACACTACTGCTATAACTCTTCTTAACAGTGATTGCACTCACAAAAGGAGAAATGTTTTAGAAGGAGTTGTTTTCAGTTAACACAAAAAAGGTCTGTACCACATTTTTTTAGCACAACCTGGTTCACATGCTCCCAGCACATAATAATTCAAAAGAGATATATTCAATGTCTAATTAGCACAAATAGGTAACCATAATCATCATTTGAAAAAGGAACTTTTAAAGAAATAAACCATATCTGACGCCCTTCGACATTTTTTCATTGTTGAAAGAATTGATATTATAATAAAAAATATCCCAGTCCAGTGGTTAAAAATAATGTTCTACCAAAAATATAAGGAAGTATGTTTATTATGTGATTGTTCCATACCCTTTATAAAAAAACTAAATAAACCTTTTCATGCTAACATTCATTTTTTTCAATGAAATATCTAATCTTACTTAAAGTGGCTATATTTTTTATAACGCATCTGATCATTCGGTATGCAGAGCTCAATAGTCCAAAAGTTCATTAGTTTCTTCATATTAATACATAAATTTCACCTAGCTAAAGTATCTTTTTACATTAAATAAAGATGAATAAGAACTGTGATGATTACTTTTGAATAGATAGTTCAATTGAAACAACTAGATAGCGAAATAATTACCCTTGAGCCGAAATTCTATGAAATTAGATAAATAGACACCTATCACAAGGAAACACAAAATTTGCAATGACCAAAGAAGACTTAACACAATAAAATAATGAAGTATGTATCAGTAACAAACAAGCACCACCAAAGAGGTAAAAAGAAGTGAAAAATTACTCCAAATTAGACACTAAAAATGGTCATGATTGTGATAACTTAATACCTACCAGCCCAGTTATGATTATATCAGACCAGTTAAAAACATCGAGCATTTGTTTGCTAGTTAATCACAATTTATTTTGAACCAAATAATCGAACAAAGCCTAAAAAAATAATAACGGTAATTACTATTACAGAAAGAGCCAGAAGGTTGACATCGTAGCTGATAGGCTATAGATCATAACACATAGAGAACTTAAAATAAGTAGATTAAGCACAACAAGATAGCCATATTAAAGAACAAATACAAAACAACTCTAACTACTATCGCCGACAAACCTGGAACATTTTATCTTACCATGTTTATTACCTTCTTTACCTTCAACATTATTTACTTATTCTTTAAATTATGTTTCAAGACTCAATACTAAACAATTAATAGGGATAGTGTGGTAAAATAAAAATATCAATCATTATTCTCGTAAGTATAGATATGTTGATAAGTAGCTTGATAAAAAGGCTTGAGTAAAAATTGATCACAAATCAAAAGCATACTTCACACAATATATTTGGCGAACAAATAGTTAATCAAACACAAGTAGCAATATATTCTATCTATGAACAATCAAAAGCAAAGATTGATTTAGAAATTTTAATTAGTTTGCTTGAGTATCCGGAATCCAGAATTAAATTTCATAGAAAAGAACAAAAAATACTTTTATATCTTCTTTTTCCCCTTTGCTCATTACAACAACAATTGCCCAAATAGAAATTGGTTCAAATGCACAAAGAAAAAAGAGAAATGGAGAAGGGAAAATAAAGGCTAGCTGAAAATTGTGATTCAGAAATATCTGAATATTGCGGAAACACTTTTAGAAGAACAAAGATGAGGAGAGGCGCTTGAAATTCTATTGTCAATGCAAATGATGAACAAAGAGGAGAGGTGTATCAAAACCACCTATAACGCGAGGACGATAAAAAATCAGGTGGAGCAATACTGAGAGTAGATCAATTATTGACAATGATGAAAATACCCTCTAGAAATTGAAATTTGACGGAAAGCTGACATGTTGATACCATTAGAGCGACTCATTCTTCTAATTTAGGATAAACAAGTAAAACAACCCGCGCGTCGCGCGAGAATTTAATATCACAGATTTTATAAAATAATATTTAAATATATCTGTCATTAAAACTAAAATACTATATTATCTTACATACAAGATTACATAGTAATGAACATTAACAATGTATAGGAAAATGATAATTATAACATCTTATCAGTTATCCTTCAATCAATCATCGTTAGTTTGATTTTATAATTTATCATTTTGCTTCCAGGAAGTGTTATTATTTGATATTTTTGGGAAATCAAATGAAAATCAACATAAGCTATTAATTTTCTTATAAATAAATAATCGTTGGTGAAGGGATAAATAAATTTTAAAAGGCTGAAAAGTGAAAACAATATTCTAATTCTAACGTGTAAAAAGTTCAGCCCTACCTTTTGCTTTACACATATCATTTTAAAGTTTCCCATTTAAATGTATTATAACAAATTATTAAAATAGAAAACTGAAGTGAGAATGTATCATATTGGAAAACAATTCAACTTATTATATATACTTGAAAGGGAAAAATATTACACAAAACTATTCAGTTTGATTGAGTGATTTTTAAAAATCAACATACTAGAGTGATGGAGTTCAATTTGAAACTACACTTCTATTCCAATCGCAATGTCGAGAAACACATATATTACTTCAAGAAGAGTATTTACAACTTGCAGTAAACTTGAGAATCTATTCATACTTCATATTGAATATGAGCAATTAATTTATTGTGTAGTTATCTATGTCTTTGGGATTAAAAGATGCTCCAGTCTAGTCATATTCCTCTATAGGTCATCCAGTACATCTTTGAACCCATGTCAAAAGTTTAGTAATTCTTGTCTTCTTTTCCTGGTTCACTTCGCACCTCAAGGTGCGATAAAGTTTTTAAGGTCTTTATGTCCTTACAATGTCATCCCAAATTTTAATTTTGTCTTCAAGAGATGGTAGTATAGATCTTTAAGAAATTTTTGTATTGTACCTTCAACAATTTCAGTAGAGAAAACTTGCGTGAATATTCAATTAATGTGTGTAATTTAATCTATACTAACAAATACTTATAACAATAACTTTTCAGAAACATAAATAATTTTTTTTAAAACATGTAATAAAAAACAACAATTAATATCATAAGCATAAATTAATGACTATAAAAAAACATACCAGGATCTGTAACAATAGATTGAAAAAGAAATGAAAAAATCGAGCTCACTGAATGTATAGTATCCTCTTAAGGAAATTATTCTCATGTAGTGCCCGAGGTTTAAAGGAATAGATCCTCTCAGAATGGAATACTTCTATTCATTAGTGCATTGATACAAACCAATGGTGTCAGGAACAAAGTACACGAATATTTAATTGTGAAGAAGAAGAAGAAGTATTTCAGAATTTCTTAAGTATTAAAGTCAGGTCACTCAATATAGCACCTTGAGTTCCAAAAAAAAGAATTAAAGAGAGTTCATTCAAGTCATTCCTAAGTTCTATTAAGTTTTGGATCAACTTCAAATGATCATAACTTTCACTACAGGATGAGTTAGGAGACCCATAAGATATCAAATGAAAGATCTCTGATCCCTCTTTCCAACACCACCGAGTTTGCTAATTTTGAAGCTCGTATGATGAAAATATGCCCGTTTGAAGTTAGGTTATCTATTTAAAGAAAGTTACCCGAAAATAGGAGGGGTATTTTAGTCTTTTCCTTATCCCCACTTATTCTAAACGTGAATTATACCCAATTAAGGGTCTAAACTGATTAGAGTTTCATTCATCCCCAAAAGCATTTAGGGTTTAGAGAGAAGATTCAAGAGTAGAAAAATTTCAAAGTTTCAAGCATTCGTTCAAGAAATTCAAGATTTCGCCAAGAACCTAGTTCTTTGAGGTATGTAAGCTTCCATAGTGTTGAGTTTGTTCTCCCACACACCAATCATGTGTTTCTTTTGCGAATCTATCCATACATATTGAGCAATTTAATTTCTTGATGAGTTCTTGATAAATGTTCTTGAAGTTTCCTTATCGATTAAGTTTTGATGTAAGATTTTATTTGGGTCAACTTCAAATGACTATAATCTCTTAGAATATAAATAGTTACGTGGCCCATACCCTATTAAATTAAATTTATTTGAATCTACTTTCCAACGCCACCAATTTCACATCAATCCAATTTCTGAGTAAAAAGTTATGATCATTTTAGTAACCTGATACAATGTTGTTACGAATTAGCCGATGGGAAAACATTAAAAAGGATCATTTTTGTCTTTTTACCTGTAAGAAAACCCTAAACGAATTTCTTGACTAATAAAAGTCTCAAAATAATCAGATTTTTATATTTTAATCCACCATTCTCTTCTCTCTCAAACCCTAGGATAAAACCCTAAGCAAAAATCAAAGTAGAAGACTCCATTCAAGATTCTTTCAATATTTTTCAAGATTCTTTCAATCTTTTTCAAGATTCTTCTTCAAGGTAAGTCTTTCTCCAAGAATTTCATTCTTTTCAACTCAAATTCCTCCATACAATTATGAATCACTAATGCAAATCACAATTCTTGGCCATAGAGATTTCAAGAAACTAATTTAAAAATCTCAAGAAAAGTTTTCTTGATCGTTTATCTTTAAGGTAGGGTTTCAAGGCTTCTAATCAAGTTCTTCTTCAAGATTCTTCAAGAACCTTATTCTTCCAGGTATGTAAGGCTATCATAGTGTTGGACTAGTTCATCTTCACGCCCTACATCTACTTTCAAATCAGTAAAAGAGAAATCTAGTATTCTACCCATAGATTTGAGTATTCTTGAGATAACTTGATTTTGAGTTCTTGAATTCCTGATTCTTTTAAAATTCTATTCCTAATAATTGAGTTTTTATATTTTATTGATATCCTTGAGTTGATTTGTTAATGTCTATAATTCAGCATGAACCCTATTTTGAGTTATAAATCTTGAGAAGTTTTTCAACGCCAACACATGAGTTTTAAACAGAGTTTTGAGAAAGTAAGTATGAGAATGAGAAGAGTCATATACATGAGTTCCATATTGTTATTTAGACCCTTGAGTTGAGTTGTTCATACCCATAAATTCCGCACGAACTCCATCAATTGAATATTTTTGAGAGGAGTAGTATCTTCAAGTTCTATGTTTTGAGTATTGAGTTCCTAATCATTTTGGGATTATATTCTTAATCATGGGGCTACTACATGTTACCCATGAAGGTCCTTAGGTTGAGTAGTCCATGCCCATAATTCCGCATGACCCCTATGAGTCGAGCAGTCTTGAGAGGAGAGGTATTATTGAGCCCTTGAGTTGAGTATTTCATGCCCATAATTCTGCATGACCCCTCCTAGTCGAGAATTCTTGAGATGAGTAGTATCATTGACTTCTTGAGTTCTGGAGTTGTTGAGTTCCAAGTATTGAGTTCTATGCATGGTTATTGAAAACCTTGAATTGATTCGTTCACGTCCATAATTCGGCATGAGCCCTATTTTAAGAAGTCTTTTTACAAATTGTTTCAAAACTTGTTTTAAAGACTTGACCACTGAGTTGAGGAAGAGTAGAGCTGAGTTCATTTTCTTTAAAATGATAAATGGGAACTAAGTATTTCCAAGAGTAAATGTTTTTACATTTAAGATAGGAGGAAACGAGATTTCCAAAAGAGTTTTGAGCAATTTGAGTACTATCTCTTTTAAGAGAAAGATTTTTGAGTAATATTCTCAAAACATAGAAAGAGCTATGTTTTTAAACATATGAGCTAGTATATTTTGGAAGTATTATTGAGCACCGATATGGGGGAGAATTCATACAACTCACAACCTCTATAAACCATGTAGCCAACGTGGGTAGAAAGGGTCATACTTTTTAGATGATTACTTAATGCTTTTTAGAATAGAATAGTGGATCCACTTAGTAGTAGGTTCTATACCCAGACAATGTATAGGACACTTCTGGCAGCATGGGCGAGACGTTGTATCATCACATAGCTCATAGTGATGGTTGTCGATTAGAGAATCTCCCACAGAGTTATATTATATTTTTATATACAAATTGAGTTATTATTGTATTCTTCAATACAATTGAGTTATTATCCACTGTTTCAAAAGTTTTCCATATATTGCATATTTTGTTATTGCTTTATCCTTGAGTATCTTGTTTTGAGTATCTTGAGTTGAGTACCTTTGAGTTGAGTATTACATCTTCGAGTTGAGTATCTAATCTTTGAGTTGGGTATCTTATTATTGAGTTGAGTTTAGTTGAGTGAGTTGAGAAGAGGTAAGTATGTTTCCTATTTATCAATTTAAAGCTTATGTTTATGCTTTAGAATTCCCCTTACATGCTCGTACATTCCAAGTACTGAGACATTTGGCCTGCACCATTTCATGATATAAATATAGGTATTCAGGATCATCAACAGGCCTTTATCAAGGTCATGGGATATTCCAGTCAGCTTTGGTAAGCCTTCTTATATTCCAGAGGACTTCACCAAGATCTTACAGTTAGTAGTTTTAAGATGCCGTGGGTCTTGTCCCGATATCCTTCTGTAATAGTAAAGGCTTAATAGATAGAAAAAGTTGAGGAGGTTCTGTATTTACTTTTATTTTGAGTATTGTACAGACTTTTAAAAAGGTTGAGTATTCGAGTTTATTGAATTTATTTCAGTTTTAAGCTTTTGTATGCTTGATTTTGTCTTCTGCTTGTGCCAGTCAGGATGAAGGTTTTCTTGGGGACCACCAATAGTTCTTGAGTGTCAGCCACATCTAGGGTGTAGGCTCGGGTCGTGACACGTTAGTACTTGAAATGTACAGAGCATGCAAGATATTGATATACTAAGCTGAACAAAGTATATAAGCTGAGCAATGCATAACTGAGCAATGATATAATTTGAACAAGGATATAGATATATAATAATGTATAACTAAAAACTAAACTGGATGCAAAGACCATGTACTAATCATGAAGATAACATGTTGAATTGTGCTCTGAAGTAAATGCTGAAAACCTGGTCAATGCAATGAGACTCTGACTGTGGGAGCTACTATTAGCCAACATAAACAATTTGAGCTAAACGTGGAGTCCTATGTATACTCCCCATCAAGAGGACCTAATATACCTTGCCATGGGGTTTCGAGGCATGACTGTGGTGTGATCACTGAAGCTGTTGCCCAATTGAGGGGACTTATAAACCTAAGTGGGCCTATAGTTTTGGGACTTTGAGGGTACGATGAACCCCAGTCCAACTTGGTGCTAAGTCTACTCCCATTTGAATAATTATGAAGCTAAAATGCACTAAATATGAATACCTCAAAAACTGACATGCTAACTGAGAATGCAACATTTATATACTGAGAATACGACATTCGAAATCTGAAGCATGAATTTCTCTCTAGTTGGCCTAGCAAGTATAATTCCTAAACTAGGATAAATTTACACAAGATAGGGTTTTGAGTAATATCCTAGGAATTATACAAAATTATGAAGACACAATTTTATATAGATCAAAGGAACCACAATCACAATAAATCTTGAAAATCTAGAAACCCAAGGTCTGAATTTTTTTTGATAATCTAAAGAACTAACTGAATTCTAGGGACCTAATGGGTGAAAAGAACCCACTAGTAAGATCCCACATACCGATGTCGAAATCTATGGAGAAATCCTTTAGATTTTGGGGCCGAACTTTGAACAACACTTCTGCTTGCTCTTGAGAGGACTAGACGACTTTTTCCCATTCTTTTCACTCTAAGTTTGTTGATTTTTGGAGAATAAGGGTTCTGGGTATTGTCTGACTACATTATTAGGCTTAGACTTAGTAAAACGACGTAGTTTAGGAATCAAATGACGTAGTTTAAGTGCCCAATACATAGGGAAAATAACATAACGACGTTGACTTAAAATCTGACGAAGGCCTTCATGATGGGACTAACGGACCGTCAATAGGACCACTGCCCGTCAACTAGGTCGTGGTTGTGGCGCTTCTCAATATGGCTCTATTTAAACAAGTGTAACATTTTACTTTGAGCTTGGATTTTTGCAAACTCGGTGGATTTGGAAAGAGTACTCAATGATATTTAATTTTATAGGTCATGGGTCACCTAATTCATTTTGTGTTGAAAGATATGACCATTTAAAGTTGACCCAAAAATTAAAGGTTGAAATGCCCCATTCACGGTCCACTTCACGGACCGTGTGAAACACTACGAGTCATGTAGGCCACCGTGGTTCTTCACAGTGAGTTAGGGTTGTACTAGGTCGATTTCACAGCACACTTGATGGACTGTGTGGGGTTCCACGGCCCACAGAAGGCTCTGTGGTCCTCCATGCCTGGATGGATGTGAACCACGACAAGGGTGATAGGTCGTGGTCTTGTTCACGGCCCATGGACCCCTTCATGGTTCGACTTTTTTCTCCTGTCCAGTCTTATTTAAATCCTGAGGTCTTAGAATATTTCCCCCTTAAGATCATTTGTCCTCGAATGAAGACTAAATGTCACGACCCAGGGGTACACCCCAGATGTATTATGGCATACTTGACCCCGAAAGGGTCTCATACAAGCCACTAAGCATATCATAACATAAGATAATAAAAAAGTGCAGAAATTTAAAACATTTTTCCATACAATTGAAGTCTTTCATAAAAGCAAGCAGAAGTCTATATCTCTTTGTCTCAAACCATCTAATAAAACTTTGAATACTCTTGGGACATAGCCCATACAATAGTCTAAAACATAAAATAAAGACATAAAGAAACTGGTGGCTTTATCCTCGATGCTATTAGGACTCACCAAGTCTTCAATTCCTTACACTTCTAGAAACCTACCTTCAAGAATGGAACTCAAAATCACCGAACCCTACATTTCATGAGAATGTAGGCAAGAGTATGCATTAGTACAATAATGTACTAAATATGATAGCTAGCATAAATAATCAACATAAGCATATAAGAGTCATTAGTCAACCTAAGACATACACCTTAATAATAAGAGACAACAACATAAGTCATGAACATAAGAGACATCATAACAAGACATAGGTTATAAACATAAGAGATAACCACACAACCATAAGCATAACCTCCAACATAGACATAATGTAAGTATTAGTCATCATAAGGCATGAACCTTGAACATAAGAGATACTTCATATTCATAGCATAGTCATAACTTAGTTCTTCATAACATAGGAGAGACACTCCACAAGCAGCTTCAAGTAATACTTGTTCAATGCATGGAAAAGATCTCATAATCTCACCCACATTAAGTACCACCTTAGGCCATACATGCTTACCATATTTGATCTCATCATTAGCTTACTTCTCATAGACAAGGGAATCTATCACCTTTAGTCAATCATATCATAGAAGGCAACTATGACAACAATCCATCAAACATACATCATAAGCATAAGTCATAATCCTATTCATCACATCGACCATCATAACATAGAAGTAACATACCACAACTACCCTCAAAGCATACTTATGCAATGCATGAATAAGATCCCATTATCTCACCCATACTAAGTAAAGCTTCTTGAGTAATCATAGTTCATAATTCATATTCTTGTCATAGTGGGAATTAGCTTTAACCGATTTATACCATGTGAGCTTTCATGGAATCCGGTGTTGCCAACACCGAAGAGGGTTCTCCTACTTGCCTAAGGTAGGACCATGACGTATTAGCTTTAGGTGGATCTAATAGATAAATAACCTACGAGGAATATAGTTTATGGGATAAGGAAGTTGTTACTAGAAACCCACCCTTTTTGACGGAGGAGCTTCCATCTCAAGAGATTGCTTTAAGGAATCCGCCCTTTCTAACGGGAGAGATTCCTTCTAGAAACTCTCCCTTTCTGATGGGGGAGTTTCCATCTCACATCAATATCCACTCGGTGCTAAGCATAACTTCTATTTAGTTCATATTAAGTAACTTAAGTTCATGTTTATGGAAGAATGTCTTGACACTCAATCCAACATAGTTCATAAGATAGCTCATAAATTTAAGTAGGTGAGAATAGCCTTTCAATGTTAGAATCATCATATTGTGAGGGAACCTCTCACATAATGTTCATTATGTGTTTATGAGAATAGTCTTTCAATTAACACAATAATATTATCATAACCATGGGCACTTCATTCATGGTCATGGATAAGTGTGTATGCGAGGATAATCTTTCAACAATTCTACAATCACAACATAGTTATAATCACTTTACTATCCAAATGTTCTTAAAGAATATAAATAAATTTCATAAAACATGCATAATATCATATATTGCCCTTTCACGGTCAAAACTCATATCAAATCAACACATCTAGAATAACTACATTAGACAAGGATATAACCACAATTCAAGTACTCAAATCATTACATGTATAATCTTATATAATCATAACATAGGTCATGTTGGAAAGGTTCTTCCACAATAATACCATATACAATTCAACATGCAAGTAGCTTTACTCTCTATGCCTTAACATTCCTAGTTCATTCATGTTGACTTTACTTTCAAAACCCTAGTGATTAACATTCATGACTACAAGCCTTATGCTCAAAGCTTTACTTCTTACAATCATCACACATACCTAGTGTTTTAGGAATTCTGATCACATACTTCATTATTAAGTGATTCTAGTCATAAATCATCATAAAGGTTAAATTTCAAGATTTACTAGTCCTGATACAACATATATACTATAATCTAATTCAATCATGTCTACAAGTTTTCATTCATGAACAATTACTATACAAGTCATCAATTCTAGAAGATCATCTATGAATCCTCAATTTCACCTTTCATGGCATAAATCCACATTATTACAATTTCATCAATTAAACTAGGGTTAGCCATGGAAAACATATAATATCCTTATAATAGCATGATTCAATACTAAATCAATAATAAACAAGTATTATGTACTCAATTGGAATCATACTCAACTCAACCCACAATGTTGGAAGAAACCCTAGCTAAAATTGGGGTTTATCTTCATAATTGGGGGAAATCAAGGGGGCTCCATGGATGAATAAACTATCATACCTTGATTATAAAGCCCTCGCAATGCTTGCAACAATGGAGGAGTTTTCCCTAACTTGCTTCTCTTCTTGTTTTTCTTCTTTGCTTCCTAGAGAGAGAATTTCTTTGAGGGAATTGGGTCGCTTTGGGTGAATTAAAATAATGATTTAGATCAATGTATATAGGGGGTCTATTAGATTTATATAGGTGGCCTAATTACTAATAAAATGACCCTACTTAACAGCTAATTAATTCTAGATTATTCCCTAAGCCCTTTCACTAACCGACCTAAGGGACAAGGCCACTTCACCCACGAGACCCCGACCCATGGGCCGTGTTGGTCCTCCATGGGTGAAGGTACTGGAACCTGGTTGCAGGTCTTGAGCCACGACCCTCCCCCATGGGTAATGGTTGGACCCATGGGCCGTGAGTCCCATCATGGGTCACTGCCTTGGGGTAAATTTTAGGGGATGCTTTAGGGTCCTCCTCAAAGACCCCTAGTTGGTCCTTGGGGGGGGGGGGTTCGTACCTTGATGTATTAACCCTAAACCCTTCACTCTAAGTACGGGAAACTAAATTCATGACTCTAACTCTAACATAAAGCTCTAGAATCCTTACGTAAGGCTCTAGTTGACGTACTAAACTACGGGGTGTAACAATATCTCCCCCTTGCAAACATTCGTCCTCACTGACACTGTAGGCACTTCTTAAGGTCACAACTCTAAACTAGCAACCCATCATGCATGAAACTCATCTAAATGCACACAAATAAAGGAGGAAAACTTCAACTCCAAGATAAACATATTCACTGCAATACTAGGAAGTAGGAACTACATCTAACAACCCAAAATGCATGAAATTATACATCTAGTCATATTGAAGGAGGAACTACCATCTCCAAACTAGATCATGCTTAACATACTCTCATGGAGCTCATATGCAATTTACTCTCAAAAGCATTTATTCAAGGAGGAATCTCTCAACTCCGAACTAAGGCATGCTCATCTATTCATCTCATGAAGTCAAATATGCAACTCATACTAAATGCACAACAATATGAGGAAAATTAATCATGCAACTTCATTTCCTTTCGAAATACAAGCTTTCATGAACATTCGCAATATAGGGAAATCATGGAAACGTCTAAAACACACATGATTCCAAAACATAATACACTAAGCTGAGCTTATCATATCAAGCTAAAGGAGTAATAGAAGGAAAAATGATGAGGATATCGGGACTTCTTATTAGTCCTTGGCCTTCGAGGTAGCACCCTCACCAAAAATCCTCACTCAAAGACCACTCCTTAACACCTTCATGGAAGCAACTTCCTTGCTCTTCTATTTCTTAACTTGCCGTTCTAAGATTCCTATCGGTATTTCTAAATTAGAGAAATTCTCATTAACTCCCAATTCTTCTTCAGGAATTCATGAATGTCGAATCTCCAACACCTTTCTACATCCTAGAGACATGGAAAACCACATACACTGGTACCACTCATTAAGTAACTCTAGTTCACAAGCAACCTTACCAACTCCACTCAAGATCTCATATGAGCCTACAAAACCGAGACTAAACTTCACAAAACTCACTACACCTATCATGGTGAGAAATTTAAGCCAACCTAAATCATTAACATCAAGAACACTCAACGAGCTTGCTATCTAAGCACATCATCTCCCCCTTAGGAGTTAGCCTATACAGACTCTTCTAAACATCATTTCTTCCAATTTTAAGGTCAGAGCAAGTCCTACTTAAGCTTTCACATCTATCACATAAGATCAATCTAGCCCATGGTGGATTTCACTACAACTTTTAAGAGGAGCCTATTCATTCACCACATCTAAGCATTTCTAAAACACCCTATTTATCACATCTATCATCATACCCAAAGCTCAAAATGACCAAGTAGGGTTCTACCATAAATATCATATAAAAACAATGAAGCCCATTCATACAAAAGGCAACTTCAAGGTCTAACTTATCAAGTCACAAAAGACAAGCAATACCAGAATCTAATAAAGAATAAAACACATACTAGAACCATTAGGAGGAACTTTCTTACCCTCATGTCTCTTTCAATTCTACTAAGGTTGGATTAAGACAATTCTAAACCATTTTAACCCATTTCATCACCTTTGGTGGGATCTACCAACCAATCATATCTAGGTATTATCTAAACACCCTACTCAAAATGACCATACTTAAGATCCATCTTAAAAGATAACTAACTCTTTGAAGTTGGTCCACACTTGAACTCTTCTCCCCCACATTAACTAGGTGGTACATGAAACCCTCAAAGTCAACTTTAAGACAAAACATAATCCAAACTTATGGCATTGGTTTTCCCCCTCCCACTCTCGTATAGGCTCATTCAGGAACTAACCAATTGACTATACAGGTTCTACAATCACATAGGAGCATAACAATAATACTACCAATCAATCCTAAGGATGACATCTAAATCTAGCATATCAAGTCCTATTTAGTCACATAGCCATAATTGGCATCACAACCAATCTTTTCTCCCTCGATCCTTATAGCATGAGCCCTTCGAGTAGTCATATCCTTATGACCATTAGATAAGAAGTAAGGGAGAAACCTTATAGAGTTAAACTCTATGGCAGGACTTAGAGAATGAAGAAGTGAGATTTATTAAACATTCAATAGCCTCCTATTCATAAATGTGGCGCGCTTCACACTTATGAACAAGACTCTACTAGACGTGGTTTGAGACATCCTAGAACCATTCTAAACCTTGTGCTCTGATTAACAAGTATGTCACAACCCAGGGATACACCCTAAATGTAACATGGCGTACTTGACCCCGAAGGGGTCTCATACAAGCCACTTAGCATATCATAACATAAGATTATAGAAAAGTGCAAAAATTAAATTTTTTTTCCATACAATCGAAGTCTTTCATAAAAGCAAGTAGAGTCTATAACTCTTTTTCTCAAACCATCTAATACAACTTTGAATACTCTTGGAACATAGCCCATACAATAGTCTAAAACATAAAAGAAAGACATAAGACATACACCTTAATAATAAGAGAAAACAACATAAGTCATGAACATAAGAGACATCATAACAAGACATAGTCTATAAACATAAGAGATAACCACATAACCATAAGCATAACCTCCAACATAGACATAATGTAAGTATTAGTCATCATAAGGCATGAACCTTGAACATAGGAGATACTTTATATTCATAGCATACTCAAAACTTAGTTCTTCATAACATAAGAGACACACTCCATAAGTAGCTTCAAGTCATACTTGTGCAATGCATGGATAAGACCCCAAAATTCCACCAACACTAAGTACAACCTTAGGCCATCATACATACTTACCATCTTTGATCTCATCCTTAGCTTACTTCTCATAGCCAAGGGAATCTATCACCTTTAGTCAATCATATCATGGAAGGGAATTATTGCAGCAATCCATCAAACATATATCATAAGCATAAGTCATAAGCCTATTCATCACATAGACCACGATAACATAAAAGTAACATACCACAACTACCCTCAAAGCATACTTGTGCAATGCATTAATAAGATCCCATACTCTCACCCATACTAAATAAAGCTTCCTGAGTAATCATAGTTCCTAATTCATATTATTGTCGTAGTGGGAATTAGCCTAAACTGACATAGACCATGTGAGCTTCCATGAAATCTGGTAATGCCGACATCGAAAAGGGTTGTCCAACTTGCCTAAGGTAGGACCATGACATGTTAGATTTAGGTGGATCCAATAGATAAATAACTTATGGGGCACATAGTTTATGGGTTAAGGAGATTGTTACTAGAAATCCGCCCTTTCTGACGAAGGAGCTTCCATCCCAAGAGATTGCTTCAAGGAATCCACCCTTTCTGACGGGAGAGATTCCTTCTAGAAACTCTCTCTTTCTGACGGGGGAGTTTCCATCGAACATCAATATCCCTTCGGTGCTAAGCAGAATTCCCGTTTAGTTCATATTAAGTCTTGAGTTCAGTTCATGTTTATGGAAGAATGTCTTGACACTCAATCCAACATAGTTCATAAGATAGCTCATAGATTCAAGTAGTTGAGAATAGACTTTCAACCTTAGAATCATCATATTGTGAGGAAACCTCTAACATCATGTTCATTTTGTGTTTATGAGAATAGCTTTTTAATTAACACAATAATATTGTCATAATCATGGACACTTCATTCATGGTCATGCATAAGTGTGCATGTGAGGATAATCTTTCAAGGTCAAAGCTCATATCAAATCAACACATCTAGAATAACTACATTAGATATGGATATAACCACAATTCAAGTACTCAAATCATTACATACATAATCTCATATACTCATAACATAGGCCATGTTGGTAAGGTTCTTCCATAATAATACCATATACAATTCAACATGCAAGTAGCTTTACTCTCTAAGCCTTAACATTCCTAGATCATTCATGTTGACTTTACTTTCAAAACCCTAGTGATCAACATTCATGATTACAAGCGTTACTCTCAAAGCTTTACTTCTTACAATCATCATATATACGTATATTTTTGGCATTCTAATCACATACTTCATTATTAAGTGATTCTAGTCATAAATCATCATAAATGTTCAACTTCAAGCTTTACTAGTCATGATCCAACATATATACTATAATCTAATTCAATTAATGTCTACAAGCTTTCATTCATGAACAATTACTATACAAGTCATCAATTCTAGAAGATCATCTATGAATCCTCAATTTCACCTTTCATGGCATAAACCCACATTACTACAATTTCATCAATTAAACTAGGGTTAGCCATTGAAAACATATAATATATTCATAATAACATGATTCTATACTAAATCAATAATAAACAAGTATTATGTATTCAATTGGAATCATACTCAACTTAATCCACAATGTTTGAAGAAACCCTAGCTAGAATTGGGGTTCATCTTCACAATTGGGGAAAATCTAGGGGGCTCCATGGATGAAAGAATCCATGTATGAATAAGATATCATACCTTTATTATAAAGGTCTCACAATGCTTGCAACAATGGAGGAATTTTCCCTAACTTGATTCTCTTCTTTTTCTTATTCATTGCTTCCTAGAGAGAGAGTTTCTTGAATGGAATTCGGTCTCTTTGGGTGAATTGAAATAATGATTTATATAAATGTATTTAGGGGTATATTAACTTTATATAGGTGGTATAATTAATAATAATATGACCCTAATTAACAAATGATTAATTCTAGAATATTCCCTAAGCCCCTTCACTAACCGACCAAAGAAACAAGGCTGCCTTACCACGAGATCCCGACCCAAGGGCCGTGCATGGACCCATGGGCCGTGCTTCTCCTCCGTGGGTGGAGGTACTGGAACTTGGTTGCAGGTCTTGACCTACGACCTTCCCCCATGGTGTGTTAGTCCCCATCGTGGGTTGCCTTGGGGTAGATTTTGGGGGCAGTTTTAGGGTCCTCCTCAAGGACCCTTGGTTGTTCCTTAGGGGGGTTGTACCTTAACGTATTAAACCTAAACCCTTCATTCTAAGTACAGGAAGATAAATTCACAACTCTAACTCTAACGTAAAGCTCTAGAACCCTTACGTAAGGCTCTAGTTGACCTATTAAACTACGGAGTGTTACACTAAATATGAGTTTGGAGAAAAAAGCTGAATTTCCTACCACTTGAATACTAAAAACTTAAATCTAACTGAACTGAGTTTCATGAACATGAAAAAAGGCTGGAATGCAATGATAACTAAGGGAAGAAGATGTTGAGACTGAATTACAAAAGAATAAACTGAGAGACTGGAGATGAACTATTACCTCAAACTAAAACGAGATCAAAAGGAAAGAGGTGGGGATACTTGGCCCTTATGGCTTCTTCTACTTCCCAAGTAGCTTCCACTACAGACGGACTCCTCCACAAAACCTTTATTGAAGTGACTTCCTTATTTCTCAATCTACGAACTTGACGGTCAAGAATCTCAACTGGAATCTCCTCATAGTGGCGGATGTCCTTCACAACCACACTCTTTAAGGGTACTATCGGTGCCAGATCACCCACACACTTCTTCAACAAGGAAATGTGAAAGACAAGATGAACTGCTACTAGTTCTCTTTGTAGCTATAAATCATAAGCCACCTTACCTACCCGTTTCAGGATATTTTAGGGACCTACATACCTAGGACTGAGCTTCCCTTTCTTGCCAAATCTCATCACCCCCTTAATAGGTGACACCTTTATGAAAACCCAATCATCAATTTCAAACTCTAAGTCCCTTCTTCTCACATCTGCATAGAACTTCTGATGAATCTGAGCACTCTTTAGTCTATCACTGATGAATTGAAATTTCTTCATAGCCTCATGAAAAAAATCTGGCCCAATCGAAGTTGCTTCACCTACTTCGAACAAACTAATCAGAGATCTGCATTTACGCCCATATAGTGCCTCATAAGGGGGATTCTGAATACTAGTATGGAAGTTGTTGTTATAGTTGGACTCTATGAGAGGTAGGTGATGATCCCAAATACCCTTGAAATTAATCACATAAGATCTCAACATGCCCTTTAGGGTCTGAATGGTACACTCTGCCTGACCATCTGTCTGTGGATGAAATGTTGTACTGAGATTTACCTGAGTACCAAGACTTTTATGAAACGACTTTCAGAAATGTGATGTAAGCTGATGACCTCTATCTGAGATGATAGACAAGGGAACCTATGCAACCTGACTATCTCATTGATGTAGAGTTTGGCGTAGTCCCCCACCAAATCTTCTGTCTTAACAACCAAGAAGTGAGCTGACTTAGTCACATTGTCCACTATCACCCAAATGGAGTCATGTTGTCTACGAGTACGAGGTAAACCTGTAATGAAGTCCATGTTATCACTCCACTTCACTATGGAAATGCTAATCTCTTGAGTCACACCTCCTAGTTTCTAATGCTCTACTTTAACCTGCTGGCAGTTAGGACACTTAGCCACAAAATTTGCGATGTCCTTTTTCATGTCGTTCGACCAATATACTTCCCGTATATTACAATACATCCTAGTGGCACCCGAATGAATAGAATATCTGGAATTATGGGCTTCTGTAAGGATATGTTGCCTCAGCTCACCCATATTTGGAACACAGAAGTGACCCTGGTAACGAAGTACACTATCTCCCCCCTGGGAGAAAACCTCAACTTTTTGTTAATGAATTGCACCCTTTAACTTAAGTAATATAGGATCACCATCATGTTTTTCCTTAACCTCAGCTTCAATGAAGACTCTGATCCATTCTGAACTATCACACCACCATCTGATGTGTCCGTAAGGCAAACTCTTAAGTGAGCAAAGCACTGAACATCTTTAGCTTATTATTTCTTCTCCTCCTCAACATGTGACACACTACCCATAGATAGTCTGCTGAGAGCATCAACAACTACATTGGCCTTACCAAGATGGTAAAACACATTCATGTCATAGTCCTTGAGGAATTCAAGCCCTCTCCTCTGACAACGATTTAACTCATTTTGGTTGAACACATGTTGGAGGCTTTTATTCTCTGTGAACATATCAACATGAACACCATACATGACTCTTATGATATGTCAACACATGAACATGAACAACATACAAGCAGTGTCTCCAAATCTTTAGGGAAAATACTACGGCTGCAAGCTCGAGGTCATAAGTCAGGTAGTTTTTCTCATGGACCTTAAGCAGCCTAGAAGCATAAGCTATGACCTTACCTTGTTTCACCGATACACAACCTAGGTTGACCCTGGATGCACCACAATAAACCACATAACCGTCTGGTAGAGTCAAGATAGGAGTTGTAGTCAACCTGGTTTTCAGTTCTGAGAAGCTTTTCTCAAACTCATCTGAAAACTAAAACTTGACCTTCTTCTGAGTCAACTTGGTCAATGGGGAAGCTATGGATGAAAATCCTTCTACAAACCTCGGTAGTAACCGACCAAACCCAAGAAACTTCTGATATCGGTCGAAGAGGTGAGTCTGGGCCAGTGTTTTACTGCCTCAATTTTTTGAGAATCTACTCAAATCCCTTCGCTGGATACCACATGACCAAGGAAAGCTACCGACTGTAACAAAAATTTACATTTGTTGAACTTAGTGAATAGTTGGCGATCTTTGAGAATTTGCAGCATAACTCTTAGAAGAGTCGCATGCTCTTCATCACTTCGAGAATAAATGAGAATATCATCAATAAAGACAATGACGAACAACTCCTAATACTGTTTGAACACCCTGTTCATTAAGTCCATGAAAGCCGTATGAGCATTTGTTAGTCCAACAGACATAAATACAAATTCATAGTGGTCATACCGAGCCCTGCAAGCTATCTTCAGGATGTTATTATCTCTGACTTTGAGCTGATGATAGCCAAATCTAAGGTCTATCTTAGAAAAACAACTAGCACCCCGAAGTTGGTCGAACAAATCATCAATCTTGGAGATGGGATATTTATTCTTGATTGTGACTTTGTTCAACTAGCGATAGTCAATGCACATTATGAGAGAACCGCCCTTGTTTTTCACGAACAACACTGGAGAGATAGTGGGTCTGATGAAGCCATTATCTAGAAAGTCTTTCAACTGTTCTTTCAATTCCTTAAGCTCAGCTGGAGCCATGCATTAAGGAGGAATCGAAATAGGATGGGTATCTGGAACGATATCGATTCCAAAGTCTATTTCTCTTTCGGTAGGAACTCAAGGTAGATCTTCTGGGAACATTTTTGGAAACTTATTTACAATAGGGGCTGACTCCAGAGTTGTGGTTTCAGAGTTTGAATTCTTGACCTGAACAAGATTATGGATATACCATTTAGAAATCATTTTCCTGGCCAAAAGGTAAGAGATAAATCGGCCTATAGGCACTGAGATACTACTCTTCCACTGCGTGAACCATATGTGAGCCACATACTTGAGTTGATGGATGCTAGGTTAATGCTCTCAGTACCAGTCATTTGCATTACTCCAAGAGTATTATTAACCTCATCAATAAAGTTCTGTGGGTCCTCACAAACCTTCGACCCTTGAAATTCTGGCAGATACATACGAATAAAGTCTCAAACCCTAGTTGCAGCTGACCCATCAGTGGGGTTTGCAAGACTTGAGGCCTACTGATTGTCTTGGTTGGATACTGTGCTAAGCCAATAGGTTGATCGCATTGCGGAACTCAACATTCACAACCTCATGGTTTGGGACTGGAGCAACTACATTAGCATTGTGGGCATTAGCATTCCGTGCGTTAGCTCTACGAGAAGGCATAATAGGAAACGTACAATGATGGATTAAAAAAGATAAGTTTAATCACACCTCTTGCATGATAAATATAGGAAAGGAAGAGAAGTTTCTCTTAAAACACTTCGTAGCCTCTCCCTCATAGATGTGGTGTGATTCACACCCATGAAAGAGTCTCTATTTAGTGCAGATTCCAGAAACCCTAGGACTCTTGAACCTAAGGCACTTATACCAAGTTTGTCACACCCCGAGGCTGCCCCGTAGATGTAACATGGGACCTAGGATCACGAGTGACCCCAATCTAACTCCTAATCTGGAATATATCAAGCATACTGAAAATAACTAAGTAAAACATATACTATGTGTAAGCTAAATTAATTGATATTTGAAGAAGGCACAAGCCTAACTCGTGTGAAAGTGAATATCAATAACAAGAGTTTAGTGATAAATGACACAACCACTTAACAACTCGAGCTGAATCTACTACTATATTTTAAAAGCCTCTAACTGAATTGATTTTCTAGGATATGCCCCTACCTAAATCTAATAAGACTAAACTAAAAATAATGTCTAAGAGATAAAGCATGTTTATTGTCCTCGAAGTAGGAGGACTAGTCACTAAAGCTACTAAAGTCGCACTGAGGATCGAACTAAGCGTGATCTTGATGTTGAGTTCCTGAAGTTGCATCATGAAATGATGTAGAACAAAGTATGTGTCAGTACTTGGAATATACTAAGCATGCATGATATAGATATGCTATGCTAAACAAAGTATATAAGCTGAACAATACATAACTGAGCAATGATATAATCTGAACAAGGATATAAATAAGTATTGAATTATAACTAAAAACTAAACTGAATGCAATGACAAAGTACTAATCATGAAGATAACATGCTGAACTGTATACTAAAGTAAATGCTGAAAGCCTGGTCAATGTAATAAGAGTCTGACCGTGAGAGCTACTATTAATCGACATAAACTATGTGAGTTAAACGTGGAGTCCGATGTATAAGCCTCATCAAGAGGACCCAATATACCTTTTTAGGGGTATAGAGGCATGATTGTGGCGTAATCACTGAAACTGGTGCCCAACTGAGGGTACTTATAAATCTATGCGGGTACGTAATTCTGGACTTTAAGGGTACACTGAACCCCAGTCCAACTTGCTGCTAAGTGAACTCCCATCTTAATATTCATGAAGCTAAAATGCACTAAATATGAATAGCTCAAAATCTGACATGCTAACTGAGAATGCAACATTTATATATTGAGAATTTGAGATTCAAAATCTGAAGCATGAATTTCTCTCTGGTTGTCTTAGCAGGTATAATTCATTTATTAGGATAAATTTACACAAGCTGGGATTATTAGTGGTATACATGAAATTATACTAAATTATCAAGAAACAAATTTATTTATATCAAAGGAACCATAATCAAAATAAATATTGAAAATCTAGAAACCCTAGGTCTGAACGGTTTATGAGAATCTGAAGAACTAACTGAATTCTAGGGACCTAATGGGTGAAAGGAGCCCACTAGTTAAATCCCACATACCTGGTGACGGAATCTACATAGAAATCCTTTGGATTTCGGGGCTGAACTTCAAAGAACAGTTCAACTTGTTCTTGAGAAGACTAGTCAACTTTTCCCCCTTCTTTTTGCTCTAAGTTGGGTGACTTTCTGAGAATGAGGGTTCTGGGTATTGTCTAACTAGATTGTTAGGCTTAGACTGAGTAAAAAGATTTAGTTTAGGCATCAAATATCATAATTTAAGTGCCCAATGCATAGGGAAGCAGACCAAAATAACCCTAACTTAAAAGATGACAAAGGCCTTCACGATGGGACTGACAGACCATCAATAGGACCAATGCCCGTCAACTAGCTCGTGGTTGTGGCCCTGCCCAACAGGGGTCTACTGAAACGAGCGTAAATTTTTACTCCGATCTTGGATTTTATCAAACTCTATGGCGTTGGAAAGAGGACTAAATTATCTTTAATTTTATTAGACATGGGCCACCTAATTCATTTTGTGCTAAAAGATATGTTTGTTTGAAGTTGACCCAGATATTGAAGCTTGAACTACCCCATTCAAGGTCCACTTCACGGGCCATGTGAAGCACCACATTCCATGTAGGCCACCGTGGTTCTTCACAGTGAGTTGGGGTTGTATTGGATCGATTTAACGGCACACTTGATGGACCGTGTGGGGTTCCACGACCCGTGGAGGGCTCTGGGGTGCTGCATGCCCGGAAGGATGTGAACCACGACGAGGGTGATGGGTCGTGGTCCTGTTCTCGCCCCGTGAACCCCTTCGTAGTTCACCCTTTATCTCCTCTCCAGTCTTTGTTAAATCCTAAGGTGTTACATTTTCATGAAAGGGGAAATTCACAATTTTTCATGAAAGAGAAAGGCTAGTTTTGGAAATAAATAAATTAAAAGGAAATCTTGATTTGTGGTGGCTCCATGTAGACGGGCCTATGGTTCTCTTATATATATATATATATATGATAATCCAACAATTTTACCATACAACACATAACAATTCTACTGGGATGTTCATCAATTTTTGTTCTAGACTCATTTTTCAGTGTGAGAATTTCATTAAATACTTTATGACTATCATATGTACACATCAATCTTAATAATGATCTAATGCAAATTTAAATTTTCTTCGATGAAAATTCTTGATAGGAATTTAATATTGATTTCTCTTGTGGAGGGAGCTCATAGAAAATGTAAGGGGTCTTTATCAAGATAATCATGAAACCCAATAAAAGACAAGTCATTGCTCTTGCCCACAGTATATAGTAACTCGAAAATTCCCTTGCATCAAATTTCTCAACTACTAGAGATTTTGCAGCGCGATGTTTTCAAGTTTGAAGGACAGTATGTTTTTGTATACTGTCAACCCATTGAACTGAAGATTATAAAAACAATGGTATATAGGAAATCATGTCATCCATAGGGAATTATTATAAAATAAGAAACTTCTAAGAAGTTTAATTATTCTTGAGATGATTCATCGTATAATAAGGCTTAGAGTTTGATTTTTTTTCTACAAATTTTAAAACACACTTGAATAAAAAAAGGACTATAGAAATAACTTGTTAAAAGATGTCCGTTCTCAAATTAAATTTGAGAGATAGGGTGGTGATTCAAATCCTTATGTGTACATAACATATATTTGTCTGTAGAGAATGTTAATCCACTTCGTTAGTTCACTAAATTTTTTTACTTTATAATTTTATTTACTTCTTTATTATACTCTATTTTTTAATATCTTTGTGTTTCCTATAATATTTATTATATTTTATATAATTAACAAAATCGATGTATAAATGGATAGGAAGTCCCACCTAGATAATGACCTTTCTTAAAACATCTGTGAGTGGTGGCTATACTAATTTCCATTTTGTATTGGCTTGCCATAATTTAGCACTTTTAATTAATAATCAACTTATTATATTCCTGAAAATTTGATGAAACTAGTGCAAGTCAGTGTCTAATAAATTCTATGACATATTATATAAGTGACCTATTGGAAGAAGCATAATTAAACATAATATATCGTATTAGTTTATTTTAATCGGTTATACTAGCTTTCTTAAAATCTTTTTAGGTGTCTATAACCAAACATAAAAACTACCTAAATTTTTTCTTTTAAATGTATTTTACGCCTTATAGTTTATGACTTGAAAACAAAAAAACAATAATAGAAGGCCTACTCACCCAAGTTAAAGGTACAATTATATGCTAAGTTATTTTTAAAATTCCAAAACACTTAGGGATTTTAGAGAAAGTTTAAAGAGGAGAAAAGGGAAGGGTTTCAAGCATTCTTTTGAGAACTGAAAATTTCCCCAAGAACAAATGTTCTTTCGAGGTATGTAAGCTTCTCACAATGATGGTCTTGTTCGCCCTCACACCACACATGTAATTTCATCCATAAATTTGTCCATGAAGTCATTTACAATGAGATTCTTGAGTAGTTCTAGAGTTTTAGCTTCATTATTTAACAATGGAAGTTTTGTTCTTGAGGTGAGGGTCTTGTTAATGAGTGGTGTTTCTTCATATAATTTGGGTAGAATTTCAATGAATTCCTGTTGGGTTTGTGAATTAAAGAGAGTTTGGATGAAACCAATCGATTCTAGATGAGTTAGGACCCAAAATTGAGCAAGAAAATTCGTCAGATTTCTAGGTTTGGGGTGGGCCAACGTGCCATCAAAGCGCTAGGAGGGGTGCCTCTCTTCGCTTACAGTGCACCCCAAAGTGCCCTCTGTACTTGAAGGCATAGCGCGCAGCGCCGCTAATGCAACAGAGTCGTCAGACCCTTTTTGTAACACCCCAGATTCGAGAAAGACCAAAATGCAGATTTTTTTCAGAACTTGCAGGTGCCACCGCGGAGGCCAAACCACGGTCAGTGGTTTGGGCCACAGACCGTAGGTATGGTCAGTGGTTGGCCACCCAGAACCCTAAGAAAAATCATGACTTACTGCAGGACCTACAAACCATAGGTGGGACCACGGTCCGTGGTCCAGGGTCTGTGGATCGTGACCCCCAACACCAAGTCTCACCTGTAAACTGATGCCCTGCCAGGGTGGACCGTCGGTCCGTCGATGGTCTCGTCAGTTGTTCAGTCAGGGTCATTTTTGTCCTTTCCCCTATGCATTGGGCACCTAAACTATGTCGTTTAATACCTAAACTATTTCATTTTACACAGTTTAAGCCTAATAATCTAGTCAAAAACTAACCAAAACCTTTATTTTACAAAATCACCAAAACTTAGAGCAAAAAGAGAAGAAAGAGTCGACCAGCCCTTCAAGAACAAACATAAAGTTAGCTTCAAGTTTCAGCCCCGAAACCAAAGGATTTCTTTGTAGATTTTGTCACCAGGTATGTGGGATTTCACTAGTGGGTTCCTTTCATCCACTAGGTCCCTAAAATTTAGTCAGTTCCTTGATTCTCTATATCTTGTTTAGGCATAGGGTTTCTAAAACCTTGGAGAATTTTTATGATTTCATTTGCTATAGTATCTATAATCGAAATATCATGTTTTCTTGGAAACGTTGTTTAATTCCTTGTATGAAACTCACATCCCTAGTTTGGGTAGATTCTCCTAGTTCAGGAATTGTACTTGATAGGTCAGTTAAATAGATAATCATGCTTCGGTTTTCTAATGTCACATAATCAGTATATAAATGTTGCTTTCTAAGATTGCATGTCAATATTTCGAACTATTCAGTATGTCAGTTACATTTGTATCATATACATATTCAGTTGGGAGTAGACTTAGCACCGAGTTGGACTAGGGTTTAGTGTACCCTCATAGTCCTAGAACTACGTGCCTCTATAGGAGTATAAGTCCCCTCTGGTGGGCATCAGAATTAGTGATCACGCCAGTCATGCCTTTATACCCCTAGCAAGGTATATTGGGTCCTCTCGATGGGGCGTATACATCAGACTCTATGTTTAGCTCTCGTGGTTTTATGTCAGTTAATAGTAACTACCAGAGTCAGACTCCTAGTGCATTAACCTGGTCTTCAGTATGTACTTCAGTATTCATTTTAGCATGTCAGGTTCATGATTAGCACTTGGTCATTCCATTCAGTTTAGCTTTTCAGTTATGTTTTAGTATTTACATTCTTGCTCAGTTTATGTCATTGCTTAGTTATGCTTTGTTCAGCTTATATATATTTGTTCCGCTTAGTATCTATATCCTGCATGCTTAGTACATTCCAAGTACTGACGCATACTCTACGCTACATCCTTTCATGATGTAGGTTCGGGTACTCAGCATCCAGATCACGATTAGATCGATTCTCAGTCCGTATTCAGTAGCTTCAGTGGTAAGTCCTCATATTCCGAGGACAATAGACATGCTTTCATTTTAGTCTTTACTTTCACTTTCCAGTTTTTTTAGAGTTAGCTGGGGGGAATGTCCCAACAACTCAACTCAATTAGAGGCTTTTCAGACATAGTAATAGAATCAACTTTTATTGATGAGTTTATCTTACAATTATTGTTAAACTCTTAGTATGTTTTATACATTTAGATTAGATGGGTATTCCCCATTTTACCGGTTATCTATTGTTAAGCTTCCATATAGTATTTGTCTTATTCAGTATTTTTAGTATGCTTATGATATGCCAGACACAGGGTTAGCTTGGCGTCACTCGTTATCCTAGGTCTCGTGTTACCTCAAGGGGGTAGCCTCGGGGTGTGAAAAACTTGGTATCATCTTTAGGTTCAAGAGTCCTAGGATGTCTGAAAGCCGCACTTAGTAGAGTCTCTTTCATGGGTGTGAAGTGCACCACATTTATGAGAGGGAGGCTACAAAGTGTTTCAAGAAAAACATCACTTTCTTATCATGCGTGGGTATGATCCAACTTCTCCTTTCTAATCCATCGTTATGCATTTCAGATCATGTCTCCTTGTAAAGATAACACACGCAATGCTAACGCAGTTCCTCTAGTCCCAATCATGAGGTTACAAATGTAGAATTTCAGAGTGCGATCCAGCTCTTGGCTCAGAGTGTGGCCAATCAGAACAATCAGCAGGCCACAATTCCTACTAACACTAATGGTGGAAAAATTGCAGTTAGGGTTCGAGATTTTGTTTGAATGAATCCGCCAAAAATTCTAGGGTCGAAGTTTGGTGAGGACCCATAGAACTTCATTGCTGAGGTTAAGAAAATCCTTGGGGTAATGCAAGTAACTAGAACTGAGAGTGTTGAGTTAGCATCATATCAAATCAAAGTTATAGATCATATTTGGTTCACACATTGAAAGGAAAACATGTGTGGGAATGCAGTTCATGTGACTTGGGATTGTTTTACTAGAGCTTTCCTTGACAGATTCTTCCTAAGAGTGTTGAGAGAAGCTAAGGACACAAGAGTTTATGAACTTGAAGTAGGGATCAATGTCGGTCCAAGAGCATGGCCTGAATTTTACCCAACTCTCTAGGTATGCTCCACACATGGTTGCTGATTCCATGGAACAAATGAGTAAGTTCTTGTTTGGAGTGTCTGATCTGGTGAATACTGAGTGCAGGAATGCTATGCTTCTAGAGGATATGGATATCTCCTGGATAATGACTCATGCTCAGTAGGTTGAGGGAGATAAGCTTAGAGAGTTGGATAAGGACAACAAAAAGGCCAGAACAGGAAATTATGAGTAGTCACAACAAAAGTCGGGTGGTGGAAGTCGCTCACAATTTCAGTAGAGGACTAAAGCCCTAGCACCTTCATCAGCTGGTGCTCCATCCCCTAGGTTTCAACAGGATTAAAAAGGTAAGGCATCAGGCTCTAAGTTTCAAGGGAGTGCCTCAGGTAACAGGACTTACCCAACTTGTCCAAAGTGTGGTAAGAACCATTCGGGTGAGTGTCTTGCAGGCAAGGAAGGGTGCTTTAGGTGTGGCTAGTCTGTCCATAGGTTGAAGGATTGCCCTTCTACCAGGCAGGGGCAATGAGGTAACAACAATAGGGCTCAGTCTACAGCTCCCGCATCACGAAGAGGTCGCCCAACTCAGCATGGACTTTATCTAGTGCAGGTAGCGGTCAGTGCCAGAACATGTTATATGCTCTCCAGGCTTGCCAGGACCAGGAAGATTCTCCTGATGTGGTCACTGGTACGTTGCGAGTCTTTCATTTAGATGTTTATGCATTGTTAGATCCATGTGCTACATTAGCGTTTGTAACTCCATATATAGCAGTCAACTTTGGTGTCAGTGCAGAAACTCTTTCAGAACCTTTCTCAATCTCTACTCCAGTTGGTGACCCAGTTATAGCTAAACGTGTATACCTAAAGTACCATGTCACAGTCTCTGAGAAATTCACCTCAGCAGATCTTGTAGAGTTAGAAATGGTAGATTTTGATATCATTCTAGGCATGGATTGGTTACATTCTTGTTATGGCTCAATCGATTGTAGAACTAGGATCATTCGGCTTTAGTTTCCAAATGAGCCAGTCTTAGAATGGAAGGGTAGTAGTTCAGTGTCTATGTGTTGATTTATCTCTTACCTTAAGGCTAGAAAAATGATCTCTAAAGGGTATATCTATCATCTTGTTCGAGTTAAGGATTAAAACTCCGAAACCCCAACTCTTCAGTCAGTCCCAGTAGTAAATGAGTTTCCAGAAGTGGTCCGAGAAGATCTTCCCGGAGTTCCTCCCGAAAGGGAAATCAACTTCGGCATAGATCTCCTTCCAGATACCCAGCCCATTTTGATTCCTCCTTACAGAATGGCTCCAACCGAGCTTAAGTAATTGAATGTGCAATTGAAATTCCTTCTAGATAAGGGCTTGATCAGACCTATTATCTCTCCATGGGGTGCTCTAGTGTTGTTCGTGAAAAAGAAAGATGGTTCTCTCAGAATGTGCATTGACTATCGACAATTGAACAAAGTCATGATCAAGAATAAGTATCCCATCCCCGGAATTGATGACTTGTTTAAGCAACTTGAGGGTGCTAGTTAACTTTTCCAAGATAGACCTCAGATCCAGTTATCATCAGCTCAAAGTCAAAGATAGTGACATTCCGAAGACAGCCTTCATGACTTGATATGGTCATTATGAATTTGTAGTTATGTCTTTTGGACTAACAAATGCTCATGCAGCTTTCATGGACTTAATGAATAGGGTGTTCAAATAGTATTTGGACTTGTTTGTTATCGTCTTTATTGATGATATCCTCATTTATTCTTGGAGCGAGGAGGAGCATGCATATCATCTACGAGTTGTTCTAATTCTCAAAGATCTCTAGTTATTCGCTAAGTTCAGCAAATGTGAATTCTGGTTATAGTCCATCACTTTTCTTGGTCATGTGGTATCCAGCGAAGGGATCCTAGTGGATTCTCAAAAAATTGAGACAGTACAACATTTGTCCAGATCCACCTCCCCAACAAATATCAGAAGTTTCTTGGGTTTGGCCGGTAATTACATTAGATTTATTGAAGGATTTTCATTCATATCTTCCCATTGACTAAATTGACTCAGAAGAAGGTCAAATTTCAGTGGTCAGATGAGTGTGAGAAAAGCTTCTCAGAACTGAAGACTAGGTTGACTACAACTCTGGTTTTGACCCTACCAGATGGTTCAGATGGGTATGTTATTTATTGTGATACATCCAAGGTCGGCCTAGGTTTTATATTGATGCATCAAGGTAAGGTCATAGCTTATGCTTCTAGACAACTTAAGGTCTATGAGAAGAACTACCAGACTCATAACCTCAAGCTTGCAGCCATAGTATGTGCCCTAAAGATTTGGAGACACTACTTGTATGGTGTTCCTGTTGATGTATTCACAGATCATAAGTGCCTCCAGTATGTGTTCACCTAGAAGAAGTTGAATCTTCATAAGAAGAGATGGCTTGAATTCCTTAAAGACTATGACATGAATGTGCTTTACCATCCTGGTAAGGCCAATGTAGTGGCTGATGCTCTCAACAAGCTGTCTATGGGTAGTATAGCACATGTTGAGGAAGAAATGAAAGAGTTAGCAAAAGATGTTCACCAGCTTGCTCGCTTAGGAGTTTGCCTTACATACATTTAAGATGGTGGCGTGCTAGTTAAGAATAGACAGAATCTTTATTGGTAGCGTATGTTAAGGAAAAACAAGATAGTGATCCTATATTACTTTAGTTGAAAAGTGTATTCCATTAGCAGAAAGTTCAGCTTTTCTCCCAAGGGGGAGATGGTGTACTTCGTTACCAGGGTTGCTTATGTGTTCCTAATGTGGGTGAATTGAGGTAGAAAATCCTTCTAGAAGCTCATAACTCTAGGTATTCCATTAATATAGGTGCCATTAAGATGTACCATTGAAATGACCCAAAAAGTTCTTAAAAATGTGCTTCGAAAGTTACCAGAAACTTGTTTAGCTATATCTAAAAAATCCATTTCGTTTTTCGAAAATCCGACTTCATATTCTTTTTTAGGGGGTCAAATTGAGTGGGAAATGGGTCTAACCCAAATTTTAGAGCAACCGTATCAAAATCCGAAAATTCCAAGTGAAGCCTTTTTCGAGGGTCTACTTTCGAGGGTCATATCTCCTAGCACACAAATAATTGGGTGGCCCAAAACATATCCATGGAAATCCCTTTGAGCTAGATACCTAACACACTTCGTTTCACCTCATTCGGAGTTCGGACGAAGAAGTTATACCCATTTTCGTAAAATCTGTCCGGCAGGAAATGCAATTTCCAGTGAGCGTTTTTACTATTCACCCGCCTCATTTTTTTTTCTAAGTGTTGGACCATTTTTCCAAAGGGCATATGTTATTTCCTATATACCATTAGTTCAATTCCCATCTCTAAAACATTTCCCAAAACACCTCTCCCATACTTAGACACATTTTCTCTCAAGTTCTCTCAAGAACCCTAATCCAAAACCTTCCTCAAGATTGAAGAGACTCTTGCTCCAAGTTCCAAGCTTCCATTGAAGACACTCTCAAGACCTTCATAAGAACTCAAGGTATGTGGTGTTGAACTCATGGGTCCTTCCACCCATAGTGCCTAGACTCTATTCTACTCACTAATTCATGGTTTAAGTTAAGATTCATAAATTAGTCTTGTTCTTTGTAATAATTTCCTGCACATTGAATTTTAAACATGAAAAGTGATTGTTTTGAACGTGTTGTGACTCTAGAACTTGAATCTAAATTTTGAATGGATGTGGAGATTTTCATGTGGTATTGTGGGTGTTAAAATGTGTTGTTGTAGGTTGTTCACTGGTTTGGCTGCATAATTACTACCCTATTTTCCATGCTCTTTGATTCCATTACATGCCTTCAAGGTGTTTGACAAAATGTCCAACTATGTAGAATTGATGAATCGATGCTTTAAAGCTTGAGTTATGAGATGTATGGCAATCCAGAGATGTGTTGATGACAAACTAAGCTTGTGTATATGTTCATTCCATACGTGAGATTGCATTAGAGCCTAATGGTAATTTCCTATATAAAGTGTTGCATGACCATGCCCGGTCCGGGGCAAAAGAACCGGACAACCATGTGAGAGGTTTATATCTCACCACCTATGATGTTTGGGGTGTGACCAACATCAACCATGTGAGAAGTTTATATCTCACCACCTAGGATGCTTGGGGTGTGACCAACATCAACCATGTGAGAGGTTTATATCTCACCACCTAGGATGCTTGGGGTGTGACCAACATCAACCATGTGAGGGGTTTATACCTTGCCACCAGGGTGTCCGGGTGTGAACGGCATCCCCCATCCTAAGTTGGGGTTATAGATTGGTTGGATCATGCATACACATATGATATCTACTATTAGTATAGATTTACTTAAACATGTTTTGACTTCACTTTGATCATGCATCCTCATATTGTTATTCATAATGCCTATGAAACTATTTCTTGTATTTCGATTGTGTCCTTGTCTATTGTTGTGTTGCACCCCGCATACTTAGTACATTCCAAGTACTAACGCATATTTTGCCTACATGATGTCACCATATAGGGACCGGAACTACTCTTGATCCTTCTCTCCATTCACGTGGCTAGTACGGTGCTTATCCGAGTTTGTTGGTGAGTCCTCAATGATTCGAGGGCTATGTTATGTTTCCTACTCCTATGTTTTGAGACTTTAGCCTGCAATTGTATTTTGACTATGAGGGGAGCCGGTAGTATGTCATGGCCCCCGTCCTATCTATGTAAGTAGAGTTGTGCGTTGGACAAGTATTTTGTAAATGAGCTTGACTCTTGTTCTATGATGTCATTTTGAAATGGTTTGCCCTTAGTCCCTATTTCCCGTTAATTAATGTTGAATGTATTTCCGCGACCGATGAAGTGTGATGACAAGTTTGAGAGGCTTGTTTGGGGTTCTTTCGGGTTCCTCATTCACCATGTCACGTCTAGGCCCTAGGCTTGGGTCATGACAAGCTTGGTATCAGAGCACTAGGTTGTTAAATCCTCGGAGTCCAACACACCGCGTTGAGTAGAGCCCTAATCATGGTTGTGAAGCGCGCCACGACTATGAATGGGAGGCTACAAAACGTTTTAGGAAAGGTTTCCCTTCTTCATGTTCTATGTCGTGCTTAGAGTGCGATAAGGTGATTCCTCCCTAACGTTTGTTCTTTGGATTGCTAGATCATCATGCCAAACATGAGGGGAAGATGGGCCCGATCACCGGAGGAGCCACCCACCAATGGTGAGCTCCGTGATGCACTCACCATGCTTGCACAAGTGGTAGCTAACCAAGTGCAACAAGGAGCCCAAGCTCCTCGAACTACCACCCCGGGGGAAAGGGTGAGAGATTTCATGAGGATGAACCCTCCGGTCTTCCATGGTTCAAAGGTGGATGAGGACCCGCAAGAATTCATTGATGAGGTATGCAAAATCTTGACCATTATGGATGTTGGTGCTTGTGAGAAGGCGGAATTGGCGGCCTACCAACTCAAGGGGGTTGCTCAAATTTGGTTTGATCAATGGAAGGGTGTGAATGGTAATGGCTATGTGGTGTTGTGGGAGGAGTTTAAACTTGCTTTCCTTAATAGGTTCTTCCCTCTTGAGCTTAGGGAGGCAAAGTTGGTGGAGTTCATGAACTTGAAGCAAGGAGCTATGAGTGTGAGGGAGTATGCCCTCAAATTTGTCCAGCTCTCCAAGTATGCACCTCACTTGGTGGCCGACTCTAGGTCGAGGTTGAACAAATTTGTGATGGGTGTATCCGACTTGGTTAGTGAGGAGTGTCGGTCCGCTCTGCTCATTGGAGATATGGATTTATCTCGATTGATGACTTATGCCGAGCAAATGGAGGAGGAGAAATTGAGGAAGAGAAGGGGGCACGAGGCCAAGAGGGCCCGATTGGAGAATAGGTTCCCTAAGGGTGCTAGATTTCATCAAGGCCGAGGAAACCCTCATGTCAACCGGGGATTTGCTATCAATGTTCCTAGACCTCAAGGGGGAGGTGAAGTGGGTTCTATGGATGTATGCCCTAAGTGTGGGAGGAAGCATGGTGGTCCTTGCATGAAGGGTTCGAGTGCTTGCTTTGAATGTGGAGAAGTGGGTCATAAGAGGTTTGAGTGTCTCAAGATCCGCAACAAGGTCCGAAGTGCTAACACTACTCCTTTGGGTAGAGGTGCTTCTCAAAGTGGTGCCCCAAGGGACAATCGATTTTATGCTTTGCATGGTAGACAAGGTGTTAATGAGACTCCGAATGTGGTGACCGGTATGTTGCAAATCTTTGATCTTGATGTTTATACTTTGATTGATCCGGGTGCCACCCTTTCCTTTGTTACCCCCTTAGTTGCTAGAAAATTTCATGTCGAGTCGGAATTGTTGCATGAGTCATATGAAGTATCTACTCCCATTGGTGTCTCTATTGTTGCTAGAAAAGTGTATAGAAATTGTCCGGTTTGCATATTGAATAAGTTGTTGCCTTGTGATCTTGTTGAGTTGAACATGGTGGATTTTGATGTTATTCTTGGGATGGATTGGTTGCATGCATATTATACTTCTATTGATTGTAGGACTCGTAAAGTCAAGTTCCGATTTCCTAATGAACCCGTCCTTGAGTGGGAGAGCCGGGATGTTGTGGTGAAGGGGAAATTCATTTCTTCCATTAAAGTCCATAGGTTGATTTCCAAAGGGTGCTTGTACCATATTGTGAGAGTCAATGATGTGGAGTCTAAAGTCCCTCCTATTGAGTCTATTCCGATTGTTAATGAGTTTCTAGATGTCTTCCCAGAAGACCTTCCCGGTGTCCCTCCCGAAAGGGAGATAGATCTTGGTATAGACCTCCTTCCCGATACTCAACCTATTTCTATTCCCCCTTACCGTATGGCCTCGGCGGAGTTGAAAGAGTTGAAAGAGCAATTAAAAGATTTGTTAGAGAAGGGGTTTATTAGACCTAGTCATTCTCCCTGGGGTGCTCCGGTTTTGTTTGTGAAGAAGAAAGATGGGTCTCTTAGAATGTGTATTGATTATCGACAACTTAATAGGGTCACCGTCAAGAATAGGTATCCTCTTCCAAGGATTGACGATTTATTTGACCAATTGCATGGGGCTAGTCACTTCTCTAAGATTGATCTTCGGTCAGGGTATCATCAAGTGAAGGTGAGGGAGTGTGATATTCTCAAGACGGCCTTTCGTACTAGGTATGGGCACTATGAGTTTGTGGTGATGTCTTTCGGGTTGACTAATGCTCCGGCTCTTTTTATGGATTTGATGAATAAGGTTTTCAAACCCTACCTTGATTCTTTTGTGGTGGTGTTTATAGATGACATCTTGATCTATTCTCGGGGTGAGGAAGAGCACAAGGGTCACTTGAGGGTTGTACTCCAAAGATTGAGGGAAGAGAAGTTGTACGCTAAATATGAAAAGTGTGAGTTTTGGTTGAAGGAAGTTGCTTTCCTAGGCCATGTGGTGTCGGGGGATGGTATTAAGGTGGATCCTAAGAAGACCGATGTTATTAGGAATTCGCCTAGACCTTTGACCCCGTCGGATATAAGGAGTTTCTTGGGTTTAGCGGGTTATTATAGGAGATTTGTGGAAGGGTTTTCTTCTCTTGCTTCTCCTATGACTAAGTTGACTCAAAAGAAGGCTAAATTTGTGTGGTCGGATGAGTGTGAGGAAAGCTTCCAAACTTTGAAAGAAAGGCTTGTGTCCGCTCCTATTTTGTCACTTCCGGATGGGTTAGAAGGTTTTGTTGTTAATTGTGATGCTTCCCGTATTGGTTTGGGTTGTGTGTTGATGCAAAGTGGTAAGGTTATAGCCTATGCTTCTAGGCAACTTAAGGTTCATGAAAAAAATTACCCAACCCATGATCTTGAATTGGCCGCCGTGGTCTTTGCTTTAAAGATTTGGCGTCATTATTTGTATGGGGTGCATGTTGATATCTTCACCGACTATAAGAATCTCCAATATGTGTTCACGCAAAAAGATCTTAACTTGAGACAAAGGAGGTGGTTAGAATTCCTTAAGGATTACGATATGAGTGTTCACTATCATCCGGGGAAAGCTAATGTGGTGGCGGATGCATTGAGTAGAGTGTCCATGGGTAGCTTGGCTCATGTGGAGGAAGGTAGTAAAGAGTTGGCTAAGGAGGTCCATCGGTTGGCCAAATTGGGAGTTAGGTTAGAAGGGGTGGATAGTGGAGGAGTAGTTGTTGTTGATGGTTCAAGGTCTTCCTTGGTTGATGAGGTGATAGTCAAGCAAGATCTTGATCCTTCTTTGGTAGAATTAAAGGCTTCGATGAGTAGTGGTAAGGTGGAGGTTTTCTCCCAAGAGGGAGATGGTGCCCTTAGGTACCAAGGTAGATTATGTGTTCCTTGTGTGGATGGTGTGAGGGAAAGAATCCTTGATGAGGCTCATAATTCTTTTTATTCAATTCATCCGGGGTCAACAAAGATGTATAGAGACTTGAGGGATGTGTATTGGTGGGGCGGTATGAAGAAGGACATTGCAAAATTTGTTTCGGGTTGCCATAGTTGTCAACAAGTCAAGGCCGAACATCAAAGGCCGGGTGGCCTAACTCAAGACATTGAGATACCTACTTGGAAGTGGGAAGAAATCAACATGGATTTTGTAGTGGGCTTACCCAAGGCTAGAAGAGGCTTTGATTCGGTTTGGGTGGTGGTTGATCGGATGACAAAGTCGGCTCATTTCCTACCGGTTAAAACTACTTACGGGGCTGAAGAGTATGCCAAGTTGTACATTCATGAATTGGTAAGGTTGCATGGGATTCCTTTGTCTATCATCTCGGATCGTGGTGCCCAATTCACTTCTCACTTTTGGAAGTCATTCCAAAGGGGTCTTGGTACAAAGGTAAAGCTTAGCACAGCCTTCCACCCTCAAACGGATGGCCAAGCCGAAAGAACAATTCAAACCTTAGAGGATATGCTTAGAGCTTGTGTATTGGAGTTGAAAGGTAGTTGGGATGATCATCTTCCTTTGATTGAATTTGCATACAACAATAGTTATCATTCTAGTATCGGTATGGCTCCTTTTGAGGCACTTTATGGTAGACGGTGTAGGTCACCGGTTGGGTGGTTTGAAGTTGGAGAGGTGGCCTTGTTGGGTCCGGATCTGGTCATGGATGCTCTTGAGAAGGTAAGGATGATTAGGGAGAGGTTGAAAATAGCCCAAAGTCGTCAAAAGTCTTATTCCGATGTGAGGAGATGGGATATTGAATTCAAAGTGGGTGATTGGGTTTATTTGAAAGTTTCTCCAATGAAAGGTGTGGTTCGTTTTGGTAATAAGGGGAAATTAAGTCCTAGGTATGTCGGTCCTTATGAGATAATAAGAAGGGTTGGTAAAGTAGCCTATGAGTGGGGGTTTCCCAAGGAGATGGAATTAGTTCATCCGGTATTCCATGTATCGATGTTGAGGAAATGTGTTGGTGATGCTAACGCTATTCTACCTCTTGAGGTTGTGGGTGTTGTAGAAGATAATTTGACGTATGAAGAAGTCCCGGTTCAGATCTTAGATAGACAAGTTAAAAGGTTGAGGAACAAAGAAGTGGCGTCCGTTAAGGTGCTTTGGAGAAATCAACAAGTGGAGAGTGCTACTTGGGAGGCCGAAGCGGACATGCAAAGACGTTATCCTTATCTATTCAACTCCACTCAAGCCTAAGGTATTAAATCAAGTCCTTTGTACTCCATTGATTCTTACATTTCAGCCCCTGAATCATTAATGTGCATATATGTTTAAATTGATGAGTTATGGATGCTTTACACTAAGTTTTGAAATCTTGAAGTGATGTTTAAATAAAATTTTTGCATTCAAGTTGGGGCTGATATGTTCTTACTAAGTCTTGCCTTGTACGTCTCTTCCACATTCGAGGACGAATGTTCCCAAAGGGGAGATATTGAAATGACCCAAAAAGTTCTTAAAAATGTGCTTCGAAAGTTACCGGAAACTTGTTTAGCAATATCTAAAAATTTCGTTTCGTTTTTCGAAAATCCGACTTCATATTCTTGTTTATGGGATCAAATTGAGTGGGAAATGGGTCTAACCCAAATTTTAGAGCAACCGTATCAAAATCCGAAAATTCCAAGTGAAGCCTTTTTCGAGGGTCATATCTCCTAGCACACAAATAATTGGGTGGCCCATAACATATCCATGGAAAGCCCTTTGAGTTAGCTACCTAACACACTTCGTTTCACCTCATTCGGAGTTCGGACGAAGAAGTTATACCCATTTTCGTAAAATCTGTCCGGCAGGAAATGCAATTTCCACTGAGCGTTTTTACTGTTCACTCGCCTCATTATTTTTTCTAAGTGTTGGACCATTTTTCCAAAGGGCATATGTTATTTCCTATATACCATTAGTTCAATTCCCATCTCTAAAACATTTCCCAAAACACCTCTCCCATACTTAGACACATTTTCTCTCAAGTTCTCTCAAGAACCCTAATCCAAAACCTTCCTCAAGATTGAAGAGACTCTTGCTCCAAGTTCCAAGCTTCCATTGAAGACACTCTCAAGACCTTCATAAGAACTCAAGGTATGTGGTGTTGAACTCATGGGTCCTTCCACCCATAGTGCCTAGACTCTATTCTACTCACTAATTCATGGTTTAAGTTAAGATTCATAAATTAGTCTTGTTCTTTGTAATAATTTCCTGCACATTGAATTTTAAACATGAAAAGTGATTGTTTTGAGCGTGTTGTGACTCTATAACTTGAATCTAAATTTGGAATGGATGTGGAGATTTTCATGTGGTATTGTGGGTGTTAAAATGTGTTGTTGTAGGTTGTTCACTGGTTTGGCTGCATAATTACTACCCTATTTTCCATGCTCTTTGATTCCATTACATGCCTTCAAGGTGTTTGACAAAATGTCCAACTATGTAGAATTGATGAATCGATGCTTTAAAGCTTGAGTTATGAGATGTATGGCAATCCAGAGATGTGTTGATGACAAACTAAGCTTGTGTATATGTTCATTCCATACGTGAGATTGCATTAGAGCCTAATGGTAATTTCCTATATAAAGTGTTGCATGACCATGCCCGGTCCGGGGGAAAAGAACTGGACAACCATGTGAGAGGTTTATATCTCACCACCTAGGATGTTTGGGGTGTGACCAACATCAACCATGTGAGAGGTTTATATCTCACCACCTAGGATGCTTGGGGTGTGACCAACATCAACCATGTGAGAGGTTTATATCTCACCACCTAGGATGCTTGGGGTGTGACCAACATCAACCATGTGAGGGGTTTATACCTTGCCACCAGGGTGTCCGGGTGTGAACGGCATCCCCCATCCTAAGTTGGGGTTATAGATTGGTTGGATCATGCATACACATATGATATCTACTATTAGTATAGATTTACTTAAACATGTTTTGACTTCACTTTGATCATGCATCCTCATATTGTTATTCATAATGCCTATGAAACTATTTCTTGTATTTCGATTGTGTCCTTGTCTATTGTTGTGTTACACCCCGCATACTTAGTACATTCCAAGTACTAACGCATATTTTGCCTACATGATGTCACCATGTAGGGACCGGAACTACTCTTGATCCTTCTCTCCATTCACGTGGCTAGTACGGTGCTTATCCGATTTTGTTGGTGAGTCCTCAATGATTCGAGGGCTATGTTATGTTTCCTACTCCTATGTTTTGAGACTTTAGCCTGCAATTGTATTTTGACTATGAGGGGAGCCAGTAGTATGTCATGGCCCCCGTCCTATCTATGTAAGTAGAGGTGTGCGTTGGACAGGTGTTTTGTAAATGAGCTTGACTCTTGTTCTATGATGTCATTTTGAAATGGTTTGCCCTTAGTCCCTATTTCCCGTTAATTAATGTTGAATGTACTTCCGCGACAGATGAAGTGTGATGACAAGTTTGAGAGGCTTGTTTGGGGTTCCTTCGGGTTCCTCATTCGCCATGTCAGTTCTAGGCCCTAGGCTTGGTTCGTGACAACCATGATCTAAAAAAAGTCTTTTAGTGGAACGACATGAAGAGGGACGTAGCCGATTTTGTGGTTAAGTGTTCTAACTGTCAAGGGGTTAAGGTAGAACATCAGAAACCAAGAGGTATGAATCAAGAGATTAACATTCCCACATGGAAGTGGGAAGTGATAAACATGGACTTCATTACGGGTTTAGCTCGTACTCTGATACAACATGACTCCATTTGGGTGAGAGTGGACAAAGTTACTAAGTCCGCTCACTTCTTGGCTGTCAAGACTACAGATTCATCGGAGGACTACACCAAAATTTACATCCATGAGATAGTTAGGCTGCATGACGTTCCCTTGTCTATCATCTATGATAGACGTCCTCAGTTTACCTCTCATTTCTGCAAATCATTTCAGAAAGGTCTTGGTGCTTAAGTAAATCTCAGTTCAACATTTCATCCACAGACATATGGTCAGGCAGAACATACCATTCAGACCGTAGAGGATATGTTGAGAGCTTGTGTGATCGATTTCAAGGGTAGTTGGGATGATCACCTACCTCTCATAGAGTTTTCTTATAATAATAGTTTCCATTAATGTATTCAAATGGCCCCATATAAGGCAATGTATGGGCGTAGATACAGGTCTCCGATTGGTTGGTTTGAAGTAGGTGAAGCAGCCTTGATAGGGCAAGATTCGGTTCATAAAGCTATGGAAAAAGTTCACCTCATCAGAGATAAATTAAAGACAACTCAGAGTCGTCAGAAGTCTTATGCAATTGTAAGGAGAAGGGACTAGGAGTTTGAAATTGACTATTGGGTTTTTTTGAAGGTGTCAACTATGAAGGGAATGATAAGATTTGGTAAGAAAGGGAAGCTCAGTCCTAGATATGTAGGTCCTTACAGAATCATGAAAAGGGTTGGTAATGTGGCTTTTGAATTAGAGTTGCCAGCAAAACTAGCAGCGGTCCATCCAGTCTTTGACATTTCCTTGTTGAAAAAGTGTGTGGGTGATTCGGCATCGATAGTACCATCAAAGAGTGTGGCTATGAAGGATAGGCTCACTTATGAAGAGGTTCAAGTCGAGATCCTTGACCGTCAGGTTCGTAGGTTTAGAAATAAAGAAGTAGCTTCAGTGAAGGTTTTGTGGAGGAGTCAGTCCGTAGAAGCAGCCATGAAGGCCAAGTATCCTCATCTATTTCCTTCCGATTCCATTTTAGCTTGAGGTAATAGTTCTTCTCCAGTTTCTTGGTTTAATCTTGTGTAAATTAAGTCTTAGTATCTTGTTCCTTCAGTTGTTCTTGCATTTCAGCATATTTGCACATTCTTGGAACTCAGTTAAGTTAGATATCAGTTTCTAGTACTTAGTTGTAGGGATTACAGCTCCTTCACTCCATACTCAGCTAGTTTAGACTTCGTTCGAGGATGAATGTTCCCAAGGGGGGATAATGTAACACCACAGATTCGAGGAAGACAAAAAAATACATATTTTTTTTAGAACTTGCAGGTGCCACAGATGGAGCCCAAACCACTGCCCGTGGTTTGGGCCACGGACCGTAGGTATGGTCCCTGAATGGCCACCCAGAACCCCAAGAATAATCATGACCCACGGAATGACCTATAGACCGTAGGTGGGACCACGGTCCGTGGTCCAGGGTCCGTGGATCATGACCCCCATCACCAAGGCTCAAACGCAAGTGACACCCTGCCAGAATGGACCGTCGGTCAGTCCGCAGTCTGTCGGTCAGGGGCTATCAATGGTCTCGTTAAATGTTAAGTTAGGGTCATTTTGTCCTTTCCCCTATGCATTGGGTACTTAAACTACGTCCTTTAATACCTAAACTACGTAATTTTACTTAATTTAAGCCTAATAATCTAGTCACAACCTAACCAAAACCTTTATTCTCCAAAATCACCAAATCTTAGAGCAAAAAGAGGAGAAAGAGTCGACTAGCCCCTCAAGAAAAAGTAGAACGTTTGCTTCAAGTTTCAGCCTAGAAACTCAAAGGATTTCTCCGTAGATTTCGTTTTCAGGTATGTGGGATTTTACTAGTGGGTTCATATCATCTACTAGGTCCCTAAAATTCAGTCAGTTCGTTGATTCTCTTTATCTTATTTAGGCCTAGGGTTTCTAAAACCTTGGAGAATTGTTATGATTTCAGTTGTTATAGTATTTGTAATATAAATATCATGTTTTCTTGGAAACATTGTTTAATTCCTTGTATGAAACTCAAAACCCTAGTTTTTGTAGATTCTCCTAGCTTTGGAATTGCACTTGCTAGGTCAGTTAAACAAATAATCATGCTTCAGTTTTCGAATGTCACATTATCAGTATATAAATGTTGCATTCTTATATTGCATGTCAGTATTTCGAGCTCTTCAGTATGTTAGTTACATTTGTATCATATACATATTCAATTAGGAGTAGACTTAGCACCGAGTTGGACTAGGGTTTAGCGTGCCCTCATAGTCTTACAACTATGTGCCCCTGTAGGAGTATAAGTCCCCTAGCAAGGTATATTGCGTCCTCTCGATGGGGCGTATACACCAGACTCCATGTTTAGCTCACTTGGTTTTATGTCAGTTAATAGTAGCTCTCACAGTCAGAGTCCTAGAGCATTTGCCAAGTCTTCAATATATAATTCAGTATTCATTTTAGCATGTTAGGTTCATGATTAACACTTGGTCATTGCATTCAGTTTAGATTTTCAGTTATGAACTCTATGTTGAGTTATCAATCTTGAGAATCCTTTAAAGCCAAAACTTGTGTTTTAAACTATGTTTTTGAGGAAAGTTTAAAGAGACATTTTTGAGTAAAGTTTAAGGGAACTAAGTATTCCCAAATGTATAATTTTTACATTGAGAAAAGAGAAACTTTGATTTCTAAAAAGAGTTTATGAGTTCAAAGATATTTTAGAGTAGTTACCTCTTTTAAAATGATAGTTTGAGCAATTATCTCAAACCATAGAAAGAGTTTATTTTAATACGTTTGAACATGAGTATAAATTATTGAGTAGTATTAAGCACCGATATGGGGGTGAGTTAAAAAAACTCACATTCCTCGTAAACCATGTATCCAATATGGGTAAAAGATCATACTTTTTAGATGAATCCTTAGTAACTTCAGCAATATCTTAGTGGATCCATTTAGTTGAGGCGTTCTATACCCCAGAAAGGTAAAGACATTTCTGGTAGCTCGGCGAGATGTTGTTTCATCACATAGCTAAGTGATGATTCTCAATTAGAGAATCTCCCAAATAAGAGTAAAAACTATTTTATTGTATTCTTATATACATTCTTGAGTTGACATCTGTGATTTATAAAGCTTTAACTATTGCATCTCTTATTGTTGTTTTTTTATTGAAGTTGTGTTGAGGTGGTTATTCTTCCATTCTTATGTGTTCAATTCCCCATGCTTCCACTTCTCCTTGCATACTCGTACATTCAATGTACTATTGTCATTCGACCTGCATCCTTTTATGATGCATATAGATGTGTTCAAGATTAACAACAGGCACTTCGTTGAGATTACTCGACACTCTAATTAGCTTTTGGTGAGCCTCCTTCTATTCTTGAGGCCGTCACATTTACTTTCAGTTTAGTAGTTTTGAGATGCCATGAGTCATGTCCTGATATCCTTCTATAATAGTAGAGGCTTCATAGTTAGTTATAGTTAAGGAGTCTTTTAGTATTTACATTCTTTTGAGTTGTTTTACAAACTTTAAATATTGCTATTGAGTACTTTCCGGTCTTTGTGAGTTGAGTATTTTAGTTTAATGAATTTGATTCAATTTTAAGCCTATTATTGTTCAAATAATTTTTTCGTTTGTAGTCCGCCAGGACGAGGGTTAGCTTATGTCACACCCAAGGATACACCCTGGACGTGACTGACACTTGAGAAGCATTACTGGTCCCAAGCGAACCCTTGTCCTGGCTCAATATTCAGTTGAAGACTTTCTCAACATCACAAGCACTCAAAAGTAAATGGTTTTCTCAAAACACTCTCAAAATAAATAGCTCAGAATATTAAGAAAAAAACATTCAACTGGCCAAAAGAGGCAACCCAAGTCTAAAACATTAGCAATTGAAAATTAAACGGACTTCTCAAAACTCTACTATCTATGAAGCCTCTAACAATACTATGATGGATGTCCGGCAAGACCCCGGTCATCCTAACAAACTGAAAATGATATCAAAGTTTGGAGCCCAACTAATAGCAATGAGGCTCACCAATCAAACTCTGGGACTGTAAGTGGTATCAATGGAGCTCATGTTGATGACCCTGGTTACCTATATTTGCATCATGAATGATACATGCCAAATGGTGTCAGTACATGGAATGTACAAGTATGCAAAGGGAATTCTAAAGCACAGACATAAGCTTGATCTGATAGAAAGAAAGAACATACTTACCTCATCTCAACTCATCTCGACTCAACTCATCTCAAAGATACTCAAACTCAGAAATACTTAACTCGGTTCAAGAATACTCAAATCATTATAAAACAACAATAAAAGATGAAGTATCAAGAAAGTTTTTTTAAATAGTAGATAATAACTTAAGCTATTTCAAAATACAATAGCAACACTTTACTCTTATTTGGGAGATTCTCTAACCGACAACCATCACTATGAGTAATGTGATGATACAACATCTCGTCCATTCTGCCAAAATTGTCCTATACTTTGTTGGAGTATAATACATCCTCAACTAAGTGGATCCACTAAGCTATGCTTAAAAAGCAATAAGGAATCATCTAAAAAGTATGATCCTTGTCACACCTCGAGCCACACCCTGGGCGGGACTGGCACTGGAGAACCATTGATTGCCCCCAAGTGAACCCTTGGCTTGGCTTACTACTCAGTGGAAGACTTTACTCAACAAAGATAAATTCATGTAATAAACTAGAATTTTATAAAGGAAACATTCAACTGGCCAATAAGGAAAACTCAAGTCTCAACATAACAACATGAAAATGAAAAGATTAATGAACTATAACTAGTTGTCTGTGAAGCCTCTAAAACTTTGAGGGATGTTGGGACAAGACCCCCGTTCATCCTAAAAACTGAAAACATGCTTAAAATAATGTAAAAGGGATCCTCCAGAAAGCAAGGAGGCTCACCAAAATGACTCTGAAGGCTCAGCTAGATCAACGAAGCATTGCATGCTGATCCTGATTACCTGTATCTGCATCATAAAATGATGCAAACCAAATGGAATAAGTACATTAAATGTAAGAGCATACGAGGGGAATTCTAAAACAAAACATAATCTTGAAAATGAACTGAAGAAACTTAACTCGGCTCAACTCAATTCAACTCTTTTCAATATAAAGTAGTAATAAAGTAATAAAGATGCAGTATAAAGAAAAGCTTTAAAACATGAAGATAACAACTCACTGTATTGAAAAACACACAATAACTCATTTTGTATATGAAAATACAAGTAACTCTATGTAGATAAGAATGAAAAATATCCCTGTGGGAGTTTCTCTAACGACAACCATCACTACGGCTATGTGATGGTACACCGTCTTGCCTCACGCTGCCAGGGCCGTCCTATACCTTACCGGGGGTATAGAACCTAACTACTAAGTGGATCCACTAGTCTATGCTAAAAGCATTAAGGAATCATCTAAAAAGTATGACCCTTTTCTACCCATGTTGGCTACACGGTTTATGGAGACTTTGAATTATCTGAACTCAAACTCATCCCCAAATCGGTGCTCTATACTACTTTCAAAATGTAACTAGCTCATATTTTTAAAAACTTAACTCTATATGTGGTTTCAGATTATTACTCAAAAACTAGGTCAAAAGCTCTCTTGGAAATCAATGTTTCCTCTCTTGTTTAAATGTGAAAACATTTTACTCTTGGGAATACTTAGTTCCCATATATTCTTTTGAAGAAATGAACTTCACTCTTACTCTTACTCAACTCAATGCTCAAGTCTTTAAAAAAGGTTTAAAACATTTGTAAAAGACTTTTGGAAAGACTCTAACAACTCTTTAAACTTGGCTCTTAACTTTACTTGAATTTGAATATATGGATTCAAGGTTATGATTCATGTTCATGGATGATTACTAGATGTTTAGAATTCATATAGAGTAGTTAGAATCGATAGGAAGTGTTAGTACACTTTAGAAGGATTCAGAATAGCTAAACTACGAAAAACAGTTGGGGGAAGGCGTATCAGGCGCATTGCTGCCGCAGGGCAGCAACCCCAAAGTTTTGGGACTCATTTCTAGCGCACTGCTGGTGCGCCACCCTTGCACCTCTGGTGCATCTGGGGTGTGACGCGCCAGCTCCTCCCCAGGTGTTTCTGATTAATTTTCTAACTCATTTTCTGATCTTAATTCGATTAAATTAGATTCTTTTTCTCAAATTCTCTTTAGATTCAGATACCCAAAACATGTACACAAGAATATAATCAAATACAACTCTAAAATCGACATGATTTCCTCAAGAACTCATCCATCTCATCCCAATCTCAAGAACAAAAGTCAATTTCAAGAACACAAATCAATAACATCAAAGCATCAACTTTTTAGGATGAAATTACGCTGAAATTAACATGATTGGCGCGTCGGTGAATGAACCCAAAGCTATGCGAATTCACATGCCTCTTAGGGATTAAACCCTTGGCTAAATCCGCAACCAAATCTCATGAACTTGACGAAATCTTGACCTTTCTCCTCTTTTCTCCTCTTGAACTCTTTTCTAAAAACCCTAGCGTGGATTGTGATGGTGTAAACTGAACCAAATAAGTTAGACCCCTAATTAAATACTAAAAATGAAATAAATTAATTAGGTAATGAAAAGTCCAAAATACCTTTCAAAAATCCAGGTGACTTTTCTTATTCAGAGTCCCTGACTTCAAACAGGCATATCTCACTCATACGAACTTGAAAATAAGCAAACTCGGTGGAGTTGGAAAGATAATTTAAAGACCTTTCATTTGACATCTTGTAGAACACCTAACTCATCATGTACTTGGACTTATGGTCGTTTGAAGTTATCCCAAAACTCATACTTAACATAACTAGCCAAATTTTAGATTTTCATTATTTCCAAAAATGGTTGTTTCTTGTTCTAGCTCTTTCAAATAGCGACGTGTTACAATATCTCCCCCTTAGGAACATTTGTCCTCGAATGAGATTACTCTTAGTAGGATAAGGGTGGAACATCTAACATCTATTTGAACCACCCAACAATCAAAATATAAATACAACATGCCAACTTAAAACAAATGCAAAGAAAAGGATTAGTACCTTAATTTGGAATTTCTCCGAATTCAAAGAGATGTGGGTATCTCTTCTTCATGTCTTCCTCAGCTTCCCAAGTAGCTTCCTTAACAAACTGATTCCTCCATAGAACCTTGCCTGATGCCACTTCCTTGGTCCTCAACTTGCGAATCTCGCGATCTAAAATATGAACATGAATTTCCTCATAAGATAAGCTATCCTTAATACCAATATCTTTGTTAGATATGATAAGTGAAGGATCGCCCATGCATTTCTTCAACATTGAAATGTGGAATACCATATGGACCACTGCTAACTCTTGCAGTAGCTCAAACTCATAAGCTAAGTTACCGATCCTCTTAGATATTCTGTAAGGACCAATATACCGGGGACTAAGCTTCCCCTTTTTGCAAAGTCTCATAACACCCTTCATGGGTGAAACCTTCAAGTAAGCTTAACCATCTACTTCAAACTCTAAGTCTCTTCTCTAAACATTTGTATAGGATTTCTGATGACTCTGCGCTATTTTCAATCTCTTTTGAATATCCCTCATTTTTTCCATAGCTTGATGCACTAAGTCTGGTCCTATTAACATAGCTTCACCAACCTCAAACCACCCGATATGATATTTGCATCTTCTCCCATAAAGAGCCTCATATAGAGCCATTTGTATGCTAGAGTGGTAACTATTGTTATAAGCAAACTCTATGAGAGGTAGGTGATCATCCCAATCACCTTTGAAATCAATCTCACAAGCCCTCAAAATATCTTCTAAAGTATTGATGGTGCGCTCTACTTGACCATCAGTCTGAGGATGAAAACAGTACTCAAATTCACTTTCAAACCCAAAGCTTTCTGGAATGACTTCCAAAATTATGCAGTAAATTGTGCACATCTATCTGAAATAATGGACACTGGAACTCCATGAAGTGTGACTACCTCTTGGATATATAGCTTAGCATAATCTTCTACTGAATGGGTAGTCTTTACCAACAAAAAGTGGGCTGATTTAGTCACTCGATCTACAATCACCCAAATGGAATCATGTTGCCTGCGAGACCGCAGAAAACCTATAATAAAGTCCATATTGATCATCTCCCACTTCCATTCCAGAATCTCTATATTCCGAGCCATATTGTCGGGCCTTTGGTGCTCTACTTTAACTTGTTGGCAATTCAGACACTTAGCAACAAAATCTGGAATGCCCTTCTTCATACTAGTCCACCAATAAACCTCTCTCAAATCACGATACATCTTTGTGGAATCTAGATGGATAGAATATCTGGAGCTATGAGCTTCCTCCATGATCCTCTCTTGAAGTTCATCCACCCTTGGGACACACAACTGTAACACCCCGGAAACTAGTAGGCTAAACTAGAGCTTGACGTGAGATTTAGAGTCGTGAATAACTCCCGGTACTTAAAATAAAGGGTTTTGGGTTAGAACGTCAAGGTAAAACTCCCCAAGGACCAACCATGGAACCTGGAGGAGGACACTAAGAAGGCTGGCGAAAACAGTGATCCACGAAGGGGACCCATTCCCCGTAGGTCCTTCCACGCCTGTGGGTGAGGGATCGTGGGTCATGGTCCCAAAATCAGTGCCACAGACCACCACCCATGATTGACTAGCATGCCTCATGGGTCCATCCATGGACCGTGTGGGTGGTCTCGTGGGTGAGCAGTGAGTTGGGCTAGGCGGTTAAGTGAGGGCTTTGTGGAACTTTCCAAAATTAATTAGGGATTAAGCGGTGTCGTTTAACCTCATTTAGACCACCTATATAAAGACTTTAGACCCCCTAAATTAAGTTAGTTAGATCATTATTTCAACTCACCAAAAGAAAACCCAATTCTCTCAAAAATATTCCTCTCTCTAGAAAGTGAAGAAGAAGAAGAGAATCAAGCTAGGTCAAGCCAAGTCTCCATTGTTTCAAGAGTTGAGAGCTTTGTATCCAAGGTATGATATCTCATTCATCCATGGAGTCCCCTAGAATTCCCTCAATTGTGAAGATGAAATCCCCAATTCAAGTTAGGGTTCCTTCCAATATTGTGGGCTAAGTTGAGTATGAATCCAATTGAGCAGATATTGATTGTTAATGATTGAATTAGTAGTGTTTTACATGCCTAAACCTAGTTTAATTGATGAAATTGAAGTAATATGGGTTTATGCCTTAAAGAGGGAAAATTGAGGATTTAGAGATGATCTTCTAGGGTTGATGATGTGTGTAGTAATTTCTTGAGAGTAAAAGCATGTAGACATGAATTGAAGAATAATATATATGTGATGTATTATGACTAGTAAGGCTTGACATTGAACCTTTTTGATGATATATGACTAGAATCACTTAAGAATGAAGTATGTGATTAGAATATCTTGTGATCTAGGTATATGTGATGATTGTAAGAAGTAAAACTTTGAGAGTAAGGCTTGTAGTCATGAACGTTGATTACTAGGGTTTTGAAGGTGAAGCTAATATGATGAATTATGAATGTAAAGGCTTTAAGAGTGAAGCTTGTAGGATAATGGTAGACTACTAAATAGAATTGTTGTGGAAGGACATCTACCTTATGTATGATTGAATGTATGAAGTGATAGGATCACTTGAGTTATGATGATATCCATGTCTAATGATAGAATTCTAGATTTGATGGTTAAAGAAAAAACTTTAACCTCAAGGAGGTAAAGTATGAGATTTATGTATGTTTTAGGAAATCTATGAAAATGCTTTATGAACACTTTGAGAGTGAAGTGTCAATGATTATGATATGTTGTTGTGTTGTTGAAAGGATGTTCTCATATACACACTTATGCATGATTATTTGTTGAGTACAGGGCATCTTTAGGCGGCTACTGACATACCTCAGCTTGGTGACTATTGAGCGTGACCAGATTCAAGGGTGAGCCAGTTCTTCCATGTTGCCATGGATTTTTTTCGTTTAAGTCCACTATTTTCGGACTCAGACAATTTTTTTAAGGTGTTTGTTTAGTTTCGAGGTTGTACCCCTTGTTCTTAGACTTGTCGTTAGTAGAGTTTTGGTACCTTGACTTTCAGGTTCTAGGGGTTGTTCCTCCTCATTAGTTGGTTAGTTATATTTAAACCTTGGAGTTTATGGGAATTATATATAAATTCTACATTTAAACCTGCTTTAGTATCTTTAAATGTTTAGATTTTGGGTTAGTTGGTTAGTATTAGTGGTTCTCCCACCAGAGGTTTAGTGTGGGTGCTAATCATGACGGTCTGGGTCATGACAAGCTCCAATCTTGATTGCTCCTAAGTAGGAGTTACCATTTGAATTCACGTGTGATTCAAGCAATGCACTAGTAGGTGTAGTATTTGGAAAAAGGAAAGAGAAGGTATTGCATTCGATATATTCTTCTAGCAAGACCATTGATTCTGCTCAAGCTAATTACAAAGTCATTGAGAAGGAGATGTTTGCACTAGTGTTTACCTTAGACAAGTTTAGATCATATTTGGTAGGTACCAAAGTGATTGTTCATACTGACCATGCATGTAAAAGGGACATATTCAACAAGAAGGATGCTAACCCAAGGCTCATTCGATAGATATTGCTTCTTGAAGAATTTGACCTTGTAATCAAAGACCAAAAAGGTCCATAGAATCAAATAGTTGATCATCTTCCGAGGTGAGAAGACTTATCTCATGTGCATTAAGAAGAACAAATACATGAAAAAATTTCGGATGAGTAATTGATGACCTGAGGCATCTCTCAAGTGTCATGGTATGCTGATATAGTAAATCTATTAGTGTGTGGAGTGTTCCCACCTGGTGCAAAGAATCAAAGAAAGACAGTATTTGAAGCATGACACTAAATTTTACATTTGGGATGAATCATTCTTGTTTAAACAAGGAGTGTATCAAATTGTGACAAGATGCATTCCACAAAATGAGGTCAAGCAAGTTCTCAAGAGTTGTTAGGAAAGTCCTTATTGAGGGAATTATGGAGGAGAGCTCACGACTTGCAAGGTATTGCAATTTTGCTTCTTTTGTCCCTCTTTATTGAAAGACTCTATAGCTTATGTGAAAGAATGTGATCGGCGTCAAAGATTGAGTACTATATCTAGAAGACATGAGATGCCACTCAACAATACTCTTGAGGTAGAAATCGTTGATGTGCGGGGTATTGACTTCATGGGTCCCTTCCCACCATTAGATTGAAACCAATACATTCTAGAGATAGTTGATTATGTGTCCAAATGGGTCAAGATTGTAGCTCTTCCCGTGAATGATTCAAAGGTGGTGATTAAATTCATAAAGAAGCAGATTTTCACTCGTTTTGGTACTCTAAGGGGGATCAGTAGTGATGGAGGCAAGCATTGTATTAACCATTTTGTGAAGAATTTTCTGGCTAAGTATGGTATATGTCATAAGGTAGCTATAACATACCACCCACAAACTATTGGTCAAGTTGAATTGTCAAATCGAGAGGCAAACAAAATCTTATAGAAAACAATGAATGCTCAATAAAAGTATTTGTCTGGGAAACTTGATGATGCTTTATTGATGTATAGGACAGCATATAAAACACCCATAGTGACTTTTCCCTATCATATGGTGCTTGAAAAGTGTTTCATCTTCCGGAAGAGTTAGAGCATCAAGCGTAGTGGGTGATAAAAAATTTAAGTTTTGACCTAGAGCAAGCTGGTAGGAAAATACTAGGACGATTGCACGAACTTGAGGAGTTCAGGATCCATGCTTATGAGAATACTAAGTTGTACAATGAGAAGACCAAAAGATGGAATGACAAGTACATTGTACCTCACACTTTTTCTCCAGGACAAAAGATATTACTCTTCAACTCTAGACTTAGATTATTCTCCAGAATACTAAGGTCTAAATGGTGGGCCCTTTGAAGTGTTGTGCATGATGCAACATTGTGCGGTAAAACATAAAGGAAAGGATGCAACAACGTTCTTGCTGAAGGAGAAACGGGTCAAGCACTATTTTGGTAAAAATGTGGATCAAGATCGAGAAGCTCTTGAGCTAAATGATGAATGATCCAAAGTTGAGTCAAGCCGCGATGTTAAACGAGGCGCTCCACGAGAGGCAACCAATGAAATTATGTAATAATCAGTTATTTTTGTCATTTTGTATTTTTATTTCTTTTCTTTGGTATGATTTAGTTAAATTTCAATCACTTTTATTAGTTAGGAACTATTCAAAAAAAGAAGAAGACAAAATGAGGAAAATATAAAAAGATGAGTCATGCCATGACCAAAACTAAGGCACTGGGTTGTAGGAAACCCACCCTTATTTCTAACGTTATTTGGTTCATCTTTAAGAATTGAAGGTGTATCACACAAAAGGAAGAGAAGTTGCACGAAAAAATGGACCAAACGGATGTGCGACCGGCCGAGCACAATGTACTATGCGTGCAACAACTAAAACTTTGGATAGGGGCTGGCCATGCACACCAAGGGAGGTTCCATGTTACTGCAACCCATTTCTGCCGTACTGGCGACGCCTCATGTCGGCCTCCCCTTCTTCCAATTTTTTTCAAAAATTCATGCGACCCACTGATAGCATCCAAGGAAGCTCTACTCCATTGAAGGACAAGGATGAAGCTTTAGAAACTCCAAGGAGGCCCATAACAAGATCTCAAACCAAGGAGTTCAATGATAAGCTCAATGGGCTTCAATCGCTGATCCAAAGGTTTCTTATTGGGGAAGAAGAGCTCAAGCCCAAGGGAGAGGAATTGTCCAAATGCTACAAGTATTTGGTGGCCCAAATTCAAGCCCAATATGAGTTATTTTAAGGTCCAATTTCGTGCAAATAAGGTCAAGAAAAGTCCAAGAATCAGCCACAACAAGAGTTGCTTTCTGCCCAAGTTTTGAGAGAAGACTAGTCAAACTTTCCAAGATTGTCAAGATTCTTTTCCTAGTTGGGATTTACCTTATTTCTTTATTTATATATAGGTTATTAATATTTTCCTTAGTCTATTTATGGTCTCCTAAGTACCATTTAATGCTTTCCTAGAAGTACCAAATTTGTTCCTAGTTAGGTTACTTTATTTCCTTTCTAGAGTAGGATTTCTTGTAATTGTCTTTTTAGGGTTTGGCATAAGGGGGTCTTGGACGTTTTTCCCCCCTTCTCCTATATATAGGAGTCCTTTTTATTCATTAAAGACAATTTAGATTGATATTAATAATATTTGAGAGAGTTCTTTGAACCTTTGTGACTTGTTCTTTGAGAATTTATCTTTAAACCTTTACTAGTTTCATAGTTTAAGGTATAAAGTAATTTCTTCTTGTGATATCTTTGGTTTCTTTTTGGTATTCTTTAGAAGGTGATTAGTTTCTACATACTAATTATTGTCTTTAGTTACTCATAAAGCGGTCAAGATCCGAATCTATCGTTTTGATTCGTTTTCTCAAGTAAAGGCGTTAGATTTTCTTCCATAAATCTATACGTTGTTACTTGGATCTTTTCAAGGCCTTAGAACATCTAATCCTTGGAAATTCGTGGATCTTTCCTTCGAATTTCCCATATCTTTAGTTAGTTTTTTTGTTTCTTTTCTTTGTGCTTCCGCATTCTAATATTCAATTCTCTATTTGTGATATTCCTTAACCTTGCTGTTATCAAGTGGTATCAAAGCGGTTCTATCAAGATTCCGTTCTTGATAAATCTTGGGATTTCTTCTTAGAGCCAAAAAAAAAAAAAAAAAAAAAAAACAAAACTGTAGCGTGAACAGTAGCGTCGTGAAAAAAAAATAAAATTTAGTAGCGTGAACAGTAGCGTGAACAAAAAAAAAAAAAAAAATTCTCTAAGAAATCTGATTACTTGTCCTCCAAGAAATTTGATTACTTGATTCCCAAGAAAGTTTATTACTTGCTATTCAAGAAATCTTATTACTTGCTCTCCAAGTTTTGTATTAATTTGTTTCCAAGCAAGAAGGTAGCAAGAAGAGGGAATTCTAGATCTTTAAGAATTAGAGGAAATTTTTTTTTTCTTTCTTGTTCTTATAATTCTAAAATAAGTTCCTTTTTATTCGTGTTTTGTTTCAACTAAATCCTACTTGTTCTAGGAATAGTTCTTTACTTTCTTTTTGTACCCCAAGATTCCATACTTTATTACTACGAACTTGATACACGTTTTGGTTTAATTATAAATCTACAAAGTATTCTCGTTCAAAGGTTATTTTTAGTGGAAAAAGGCAAGTGTGGGTGAGTTTAAAAGAGGGTAAAAGCCATATTAAAAGTGTGATACTTGATCATTTATTCTTTTTTTTTAGATGTCTATTTCAGGTGGTGATGAGGAAAGGGCTCGTTTAGAAGCCGAGGTCAAAGGAAGGAACGACTTCACCCTTCAAGCTATGCACCAACAATTTGAAAGATGGACCCTTCAATTTCAAGAGATGAGGGATATGATTATCGAGCAGAATGACACCATAGCTGCAATTAGGAGGGAGAATAATGTTGTACCCCCAAATAATGTTAGACCCCAAGTTAGAAGGAATGTACCCCATATCCCTTTTGTAAATCCTGAATATGGTAATGATGATTTTGATGTTGAATTTAATCTAGAAAGAAGAGATAGGAGGGGACAAAGAGGTAGAGTAGAAGATGATAATATAAATAGTATAAAGATGAAGATGCCATCTTTCAAGGGGACAAGGGATCCAGACTTGTACCTTGATTGGGAGAGACGAGTTGAAGCCATCTTTGATTGCCATAACTACTCTGAGGGTAAGAAAGTTAAACTTGCTGTTGTTGAGTTTTCTGATTATGCTGCTTCTTGGTGGAAAAAGCTTGCTAGGGACAGATTGCAAGAGGAGCTACCACCTATTGCTACGTGGGCAGAGATGAAGAGGGTAATGAGGAAGCGATTTATTCCATCATACTTCCAAAGAGATCTACAATCTCGCCTTCAACGCTTGAAGCAAGGCTCCATGTCGGTGGATGAGTACTTCAAAAGCATGGATATGGCTATGATCCAAGCTAACTGCATGGAGGAAGAAGAGGCTACAATAGCTAGATTTTTAAATGGTTTAAATACAGAAATAGCTAATGTAGTAGAGATACAACAATATGTAACTTTAGATGAGTTAGTTGATTTGTCTGTAAAAGTTGAAAAACAAATTGAGAAAAATCAGCAAAATAACTCATGGAGAAGTCGACCAAACACTATCTCTAAGAAGCCATGGTCAACTCAAGAGGGGAAAGCGCCTTCCAAACCTCAAGATGATAGAGGTAAAGGTAAAGTTGAGGAGGAAGGTAAAACCTTTAATTCTAAATCTTCTAAACCTTCAAGTTCTATTCAATGTCACAAATGTCATGGAAGGGGGCATATGATGCATGAATGTCCAAGTAGAAGAAACATTCTACTTAGAGAGAATGGAGAATATGAGAGTGAAAAAAGTGAGGGGGAAGAAGAAGAGGGAGAAGGTGTAAGTGAGGAAGATGATTTGGAATTGCCTAATGATGGTATAATTGGGGTGGTTAGGAGAATTATGACTATCAATTTGGGTAGTGTTGATGAAGGGCAGAGAGAGAATTTGTTTCATACTAGGTGTGGGATAAAAGGGAAGACTTATTCTATGATTATTGATGGGGGAAGTTGTGCAAATGTGGTGAGTTCATACTTGGTGGATAAACTAGGAATTGCATGCATGAAGCGCTCTACCCCATATAGGCTCCAATGGTTGAATGATTGTGGAGAAGTAAAAGTAAACAAACAATGCATGATTTCATTCAATGTTGGTAGGTATGAAGATGAAATTCTTTGTGATGTAGTCCCAATGCAAGCATGTCATGTTTTACTTGGCCGACCTTGGCAGTATGATAGGGATACTACTCATCATGGGAGAAAGAATAGGTATAGTCTTCTGCATAATGGTAAGAAGTATACTCTTGCACCATTATCTCCTTCTCAAGTGTTTGAAGATCAAAAACGATTGAGGGAAACAATGGGAAAACAAAAGGGAGAGGTAAAAAGTGAGCTTGAGGGAAAAGAAAAAGGCCAAGAGATAATAGAAAAAAAGAGAGATGGCCGCGAGAAAGAGAGAGAGGGCAGCGATCTAAGTAAAGAGGTAAAAGAGGGTGTGAGTAACAAAAATAAATATTTTGGTGAGAGGAAAGAGGCTAAGGAAAAGAAAAATGAGAGCCTTTATATAAAAGCCAAAGAGTGTTTGAATGCTAGGAGAGAGGGACTGCCCATAATACTACTTACTTACAAAGAAGTATTGATTAATTTTGAACAACTAACTCCTTCTTTGCCAAATAGTGTTTCTTCTGTTTTGCAGAATTTTGAAGATGTTTTTCCTGATGACACTCCAAAGGGATTGCCACCTTTGAGAGGGATTGAGCACCAAATAGACTTTGTGCCTGGGTCTCAACTTCCTAATAGGCCTGCCTATAGGAGCAATCCTGAAGAGACCAAAGAATTACAAAGGCAAGTTGAAGAATTGCTTGAAAAGGGATTTGTTCGAGAGAGTATGAGCCCATGCTCTGTTCCAGTCCTATTGGTCCCCAAAAAGGATGGAACATGGAGGATGTGTGTAGATTGTCGAGCTATCAACAAGATAACGGTAAAGTATCGTCATCCTATCCCTCGGCTTGATGACATGTTGGACCAACTGTATGGTTCCAAAATCTTTTCTAAAATTGATCTAAAGAGTGGTTACCATCAGATTCGTATGAATCCTGGAGATGAATGGAAAACTGCTTTTAAGACCAAATATGGACTTTATGAGTGGTTAGTTATGCCCTTTGGCTTGACTAATGCACCAAGCACTTTTATGAGACTAATGAATCATGTTTTTAAAGATTTCCATGGAAAATTTATTGTGGTGTATTTTGATGACATCTTGATCTTTTCTCAAAATCTGGATGAACACCTAGAGCACTTAAAACACGTTTTTGAAGTTCTTAGAAATCAGTGCTTATTTGCTAATCTCAAAAAGTGTACTTTCTATGTGGATCGTGTGGTTTTCTTAGGTTTTGTGTCCAGTTCTAAGGGAGTTGAAGTTGTATATGGATTCAAGCCCCTTAACCCCCTTGATTTATTGCATTTGCCTACTAATGATTTTGCTAATCTTGATGGTAAGAAGAAGGCTGATCTGATGAAGAAAATCCATGAACAAATAAGGCTTGCAATTGAAAAGAAGAATAAGGAAGTTGCATTGCGAAGGAATAAGGGCAGAAAATATGTTGTTTTTAAACCTGGCGACTTGGTTTGGGTGCATATGAGAAAGGAAAGATTTCCTTCCAAAAGAAAGTCCAAACTAGATCCTAGAGGAAGTGGGCCACACAAAGTCCTCGAAAGGATTGGCGACAATGCTTATAAACTCGATCTTCCTGGTGAGTTCCAAGTTAGTGCTACTTTTAATGTTTCTGATCTTTCCCATTTTGATGCAGATTTGAATTCGAGGACGAATTCTCTTCAAGAAGAGGGGAATGATAGCATCCAAGGAAGCTCTACTCCATTGAAGGACAAGGATGAAGCTTTAGAAACTCCAAGGAGGCCCATAACAAGATCTCAAACCAAGGAGTTCAATGATAAGCTCAATGGGCTTCAATCGCTGATCCAAAGGTTTCTTATTGGGGAAGAAGAGCTCAAGCCCAAGGGAGAGGAATTGTCCAAATGCTACAAGTATTTGGTGGCCCAAATTCAAGCCCAATATGAGTTATTTTAAGGTCCAATTTCGTGCAAATAAGGTCAAGAAAAGTCCAAGAATCAGCCACAACAAGAGTTGCTTTCTGCCCAAGTTTTGAGAGAAGACTAGTCAAACTTTCCAAGATTGTCAAGATTCTTTTCCTAGTTGGGATTTACCTTATTTCTTTATTTATATATAGGTTATTAATATTTTCCTTAGTCTATTTATGGTCTCCTAAGTACCATTTAATGCTTTCCTAGAAGTACCAAATTTGTTCCTAGTTAGGTTACTTTATTTCCTTTCTAGAGTAGGATTTCTTGTAATTGTCTTTTTAGGGTTTGGCATAAGGGGGTCTTGGACGTTTTTCCCCCCTTCTCCTATATATAGGAGTCCTTTTTATTCATTAAAGACAATTTAGATTGATATTAATAATATTTGAGAGAGTTCTTTGAACCTTTGTGACTTGTTCTTTGAGAATTTATCTTTAAACCTTTACTAGTTTCATAGTTTAAGGTATAAAGTAATTTCTTCTTGTGATATCTTTGGTTTCTTTTTGGTATTCTTTAGAAGGTGATTAGTTTCTACATACTAATTATTGTCTTTAGTTACTCATAAAGCGGTCAAGATCCGAATCTATCGTTTTGATTCGTTTTCTCAAGTAAAGGCGTTAGATTTTCTTCCATAAATCTATACGTTGTTACTTGGATCTTTTCAAGGCCTTAGAACATCTAATCCTTGGAAATTCGTGGATCTTTCCTTCGAATTTCCCATATCTTTAGTTAGTTTTTTTGTTTCTTTTCTTTGTGCTTCCGCATTCTAATATTCAATTCTCTATTTGTGATATTCCTTAACCTTGCTGTTATCACCCACTCAATATTCCACCTTAAATAATATATACCTACCAAAATTAAACTTCACTTTCTCTCAATCCCAAACCCCAACCGCTGGCCCCTTTCTCACAAATTCACTCAACTCTCCAAATTTTCTTGTTCTTCTTTTCACCTTCTTACCCACAAAAATCCTCAAATCCTCTGTTGTTTCTTCCCAAAAGCTTTTGCTAACCACCATTCTTCAACTACCAACCAAAAAAACCCATCAATAACAAAAAGAAAATCAAACCCACCAAACCGATCAAGTCATAATCATGTAGGTTAATGTGCAATCATCGTAATAATTATTTAAACATATCAATTGTAATAGGAAATGCTCTCAAAACATATGATAAATATAGGAAAATTGTAGTAAATGGACATATAAATACACTTAAGGTCATTATGTCTTATAGTTTGTGACTTGTAAACAAACACAATTATAGAAGGACTTCTCTATACAAAGAAACGATAAAAAAAACAATTAAAATAGGAAATAATATAGTTGTTCAGTCATGAAATTAAAACATTAAATTAAAATAATATGTCAAAAAATTTAGTATAATTTATCGAAATCTCATAGTGTTGAGAGCTAATTACAATATTTCCCTACTCTTTTCCATATTACAAAAACCTCTTAAAATTTTTGGATTCCGGATACATAACTAGACTTCCGGATACATAGCTGGACTTCTGAACACATTAGCAAACATCCAGATACATATGTAAGGGATGTATCTGAGAGGGAAGGGATATACAAGAGAGGGGATAGGACATCGAGATACATGAGTAGACATCCATATATAACAACATACATCCAGATACATAGGTGAGAGATGTATCCGAGAGAGGAGGGATGTATTCGAGAGGGGGACATGGATATATCAGCGAGAGGACAGTGATGTATCCGAGATAGAATTTTTGAATTTTTTTAAATGGTAGAAGGTTTTAGAAATTATGATAAAACAAGATGTGTATTTAGGTAATTTTTCCAAAAAATTAATCTGTAAAATTAGAAAGTAACATCAAGAACAAGTTTGGTTAGCAATTGGAAGTATAGGAGGACCGATAAGGAAACAAATTTAAGGATTATATACTTTTGACTAGAAAAATCATATAGAAACAAAATAATTTGTAATCATACAAGAAACTTCACTTTCTAAATTAAATTTATGTTTTTAGTTGGCTGTAAAATGGTTAAATCGAACTTTAAAATTTTGAAATTTAATGATAAACAACTATAGTAAGTTATTTACAAGCTTTCTTTATATTAGTTTTGAATTGTTTTTATCTCTAGGACATCCTCTTCAAAGCAACTATAAAGCCCTCCTCTTTGTCCCTTTGTTTGCAACAAATTTCAAAGTAACAAAGAAATAAATTGTAAACACAAATAGAATATGAAAAAACGTAAGTTTATTGATAAACATTCTAGTTATAATTTTGTTCCTCCATTGATTCTTCTCTCATAAGATACTTATCCATTATTCGATGGCCGTTTGTGGAATATTTCTCGAATTAGCATGATTCACTCTATGAATATTTCATCAATTTTTGGAATATTTGATATGCTTCTTTAAGAGAATATAGTACCTTTTATATAGGCATGAATTGAAATGACCCGGTAGGTCATTTTTGAAAGTCCCATGAATTTATGATTTTTCCTCTCCTAATATCGACCCTGAGTCATTTATGATTGATTTGAAAAGTTACTTCGAACTTTGAGTCAGTTGAGAATTTGGTAAATGCTTTTGGAAGGCTAAGTTGCTTAAAAGTTGTTTCTTTTGGAGTTTCGAGTGTCGGAATGGAATTCTATCAATCCATCAATCCTGGAATGTGGAATATGAGTTGTGAGAGTTGTCATCTTCATAATTAGAGTCTTTTTGAGTATGTGAGGTCCTAAGTTGTGAAATAATGGAAATTTAGCCTTTGTGTTGACTTTGGCAACATTCGGGGTTTAAATTCTAGGATTTGAAATTCGGGCGTGTCGTTGGATTAGGGGTGGCTATTTTAGTCCTAGGTTAGGTCTTGCTTGATTTTTGAGAGGTTTCGAGCTTGTATTGGTCATTTAGGTGTTGAGTTAGTTTCTTGTCG